>OY804262.1:6587935-7187935 GCA_963680825.1 Meiosimyza decipiens | reverse complement strand
TGTGTGATGTGAATGACATTATCCAAGATTTTAAGACCCTGCGGAGGGAAAAAAAATATCAACCTACGCTAATGCATATGTATAAATAAAATAAAAACTTATAGTACTAAAATAGTAGGACCGTTCACTTTATATGCTTTGAAATAAGAAGATATTTCGTTTTTTATAAGAAACTCAACAATTACAAACCAAGTTAAGCAAAGTGCTACACTACAAAAGCATGAGCTCAAATCGTTCATTGCACAAGGCAACGAATGCATGAGTCTTAGCATATGAGGCATTCGTTGCTGCGCAATAATATTCGTTGCATAGCCATAGCATTCGTTGCATAGCAATAGAAATGAATGATTGAGCTTTGAGTGATTAGTGCTTGTCTCTCGTTTATGTTCAAAGAAAGCAGAGAAAAGCAATGGCAATATAACTAAAAGGCAATGAACTGCAGCATTCGTTTCTTATGTTGTGGTATCAAAACACGGCAATAGCAACGAATAGCAAGTTAAAGCGAGCCACTCATGGCACATCTCATCAACTTTACGACACTTATCAACTACCCTATTTTCAACTATTCCATATATTCAACTTTTTTAGTATTTTTTTAAGTTTTCCAAAACTGTCGACTTATGTTTTCAATACTTTCCGCACTTTTCAACAATATTCGAACTCAATGTCTCTCAACATTTTCTCTACCAACTTACATTCATAACATTAAGTGCAAATATCACGCCACAAGTGTCTGATTTTCTTTATAAAAATAAAGCTTATAATACTACAAATTTTTGTCGACCAGTGTAATGAAATATTTGGCATTTGCCTGTTGAAAAACAAAACAAAAGAAATAACAATTGTTTTAAGTCATTCTTTACACTTTCAGAAGTTTACACTTCTCACGAACAAAAAAAAAAAGTAAAGCGGGGTCATTCTTTTACAAACTGCACACCAATTTAGACTTCACATTTTAGAATCGTTCGAACAGAAGCTAACAAAAATGTCAGCTTGAAATGGAGCTTGAATTTTGAAAAAACGATTTTTGTGTCAAGCTCAATTTTCTAGTTGGGGGGGGGGGCGGGGGGGCTTCAAATCTTGCCAGAAATTAACCATTTTTGTTTCTGACTAAAGCTAACACAAAATGTCAATAGTTTCTCTGATTCCGAATTTAAAAAAAAAACTATTTTCGTTTAATTTTGGAAGCCGTAGGCAAAATTTTTACAAAATATTTGTTTTGTTCAAAAATATTTAAAATCCAATCTAATATGCGCTCCACTTGTTCGAAAAATGGTTTTTATAGAATAAAAGCATATTTTCTGAACCCTAAGAGGTTGAATCAGATCTGCGCAGACTTTTGGCATATAAATGTGTGTATAACTTTTTTGTTTTGCGTGTTAGAGATGAATACGTACATGACTTCCTAGAAGCGATTCCAGAGCACCTAATGAGCACAAAAACAGACCACTTATATTTATATCATGCGTAGCGTGTTAGTCTAGCAGCAGCGTTTGTAGCTTAAACATCTGTTTCAAATTTTGGACTATAATATATATAGGTTTGGAGTTAACATCATGGATCAGATGGTCGGCGGTTACACGTGCAAACGGTGCACAAACCGCACTGTTTTATAACATTTTGAACGTGGCGGGCTTGGCTGCATTTGTCATTCATGACAAATCGGGGTATGTCAAGAGGAACGACCGAAGACGTGTCTTTCTTATTGAATTCACAGAACAGTTAGTGGTACCTCACATAGAGCAGACAGCTATGAATCACATTCAAACAGTCAATGGCGTTATTCAGTGTAGAGTCATTAATTCATTCATTCAATTCAAATTCTAAAATCAATAGATGAAGGTTTTTTTACAAGTAGCTAGAAAATATCGATAGATGATCAACCAGCCCATGCCGTTTCCTCTGGAACTCGACCATTAAGCTTGCTGTGCTATAAATTGGAAAACCCAAAAAATCGGTTTCATTTCAAAAAAAACCGGTGTGTCTACAGCATTCACATGGAAGGTATGAATGCCGTGTCTAACTTTTATTTTCTTACCTATGATAAATAAAATAGGCTAAATTGTTGCCTAAAAAATATAAAAATATATCTTTTTTTATAGTTTACTTTGCATTAAGCACATTTACACAATCTTTTAGGACACCTGCCAATGTATTCCCACACAAGCTCGAATTTAGGAACTCGCCACCCCTAGGCAGTTGCAAAAATCGCCGTCTACCCTCTCAAAACTTCTTCAATGGTGGAATAACTTTGGTCGTCTGCCATTAAATGTTCTTTCATTTCTATAATATATACGAATCGGACACGGAGTCAGAGTCATCTTCACGCTGAAAGTTGGAATCAGCACAAATGACAATAAATGGCATTTTAATTAGACACTGAATAATAGTAGTTTCAAATTTCCATGAATTTTTTCAAACATTTTTCATTGATCAGATATTTGGGGGGAGTGCCTACTGAATTGATGCCACTGGACGTTAAAAATCGATCACCTATGTTCAGTTATAATCAGTAGTGCCTACTAGCAAAAGCAAAAATAAGCATGTGCTCAGTGCCGGATTTACATAAGGGCACTACGGGCACGTGCCCCTGGGCCCCCACCAATAAGGGCCCCCACCAATATAAAAATAACGAGAGAGCGTTAGCGAGCGAGTTATGACGCTAGTAAAAATAATTTATTGAAGGAATGACTCAGGCTGCGAATGAAAGAAAAGTCCCAGGGTACGAAGTAACCGAATCAATTATAAGTAACCGAATCGACACAGCAGGTACAATTTTTTAAATAATTAAATATGCAAATCCAAGTAACCCAATCGATCTAGCTTATGCATTTTTTAAATAATTAAATTTGCAAACTAAAGTAGGGGAGTTGAATTGAGATTTGGTTTTTTGTCTCGTTTCGGTAAGCTCAGCCGAACTGAGATATCGGAAAATTCAGAAAGATTGATTAATATTTACAAAGATGACATCGATTCCAATTTGGAAATGGAACTTTTACAGTTCCAAGCTTTCTGCTCTGAGCTATCAGAATTTCAGTTCGACCAGCAGCATACTATCAGCAAGGAGCAAAAAATGTATTCCATTATAGTGGATAAAAAAATATACGTGACTCATTTCCCAACGTGGAAATGATTTTACGAATTTATTTAACTTTGATGATCAGTAATTGTACCGGGGAGCGATCATTTTCACGATTAAAGTTGATAAAAAATGCTCTAAGAACTTGAATGACTCAAGATCGCTTGAATTATTTAACGATTTTAAGCGCAAATATTGATATTGTCGAAAAATTAAATATGGACAATATCATCAAATATTTTGCTGAGAAGAAAGCATGAAAAGTGTTTTTATAATTACATTTTTATGTAAATGTTTTTTTAATTTTAAATTTATATTTAAACTTTTAAGTTTCAGCTTTTTTAATAAACTAATTTTTTATGAATAAAAATTTCTATAATTTTTGAAAAGTTAAAGCTCATAAACGAGTCTTCGATAGGGTCGATTCGGTTACTTCGGTTTCGTTTTTTTTTTTTTCAGTCCGGATAGGCCCCCACCAATCTTGTGCCCATGGGCCACTTGATTTGTAAATCCGGCACTGCATGTGCTAATGATATTTTATACGTGCACGCTTCTTTACACTCTTTAACGCTCTTTTATGCTGCCTTTTTGTTCACATTTTTACGCTCCTTGAGCGCCTGCTCGTCCTCTGGGCAGCATCGGTTATGATGGAATTTTGCATACAATACACTAATAATGTTGGTATGCGTGCCAACGAAATAGGCGGAAAATTAAACTTACAAGAATAAAACAATTTTTCAAAGTTTCCGACAACATCTATTCTGCCTGTGTGGTAAATTTGGGCCTGCAAATCCCATGTATGTACACTGAGAAAACAATATGTTTAAATATAACAAACGCATATTTCATATAGAGCAATCAAATATTTGTTTGAGTCAAACATAGTGCATTTGGATCAAATAGTGATAAGTGTTGGTTGAAGCATTTTATTTTTGACTCAATCAAATATTTAATTGCTCTATATGAAATATGCGTTTGTTATATTCAAACATATTGTTTTCTCAGTGTAGGTCTGTGCAGACCTAGTTGTATCAGTTATTGTCAAAAAATTCCTGAACCTCCACACATTTTAGTTGGAGGAAAAGCATGTTAGAGCTATACACTGAGAAAACAATATGTTTGAATATAACAAACGCATATTTCATATATAGCAATCAAATATTTATTTGAGCCAAACATGTTGTATTTGGATCAAATAGTGGTAAGTGTTGGTTAAAGCATTTTATATTTGACACAATCAAATATTTAATTGCACTATATGAAATATGCGTTTGTTATATTCAAACATATTGTTTTCTCAGTGTATAAACAATAAAATTTTTATTATTTTTCATTTGTTGAGCGTAAAAATATTTTGTTTTTAATCCACTTCGAAATCTAACGCTATGAGGTATTAAATGGTTAAAAACCGAACAGTTAAACTGGACACAATTCACTTAAGGTTTGAGAGAATTAGAGAAAATTCAGCAAATTCATGTGGGGACTTTTTCGAAAAAAAAAAATTTTTTTTTTTTTTTTTAAGCAAAATCCTGATTTACGTATCAACTGTTTTTCAAAATCCTGATTTACGTGTCAACTGTATTTGTTGAAAAGTGCAGGAAAAAAATTTTCATTGCATTTGCAAGAGATTTCGTTTCCTCAAATCCGTGCTGTTTGTAAAATAATGACCCATATGTATATATGTATGTACGCATCTGATCAATATGCTTGTTTTTTTATTTATTTATGAAAAAGTTTTTCTGTTTGCCGTGCTACGTATTGGAAAAAATATATTTGTTACAGCAAATATTTACGTTATTCTTGCGTAATACTTAGTTGATTTTATTAATAAACTCACCTTAACTGATTTTAATCACTCAAGTCGTCTTTGAAGTATGCACACGACGATACTAGTCTTTGTTTCAGTTGGTTGTATACTCGTACATACTGCTACATTGACAGTTGTTTATATATACTTTTGCATTTTTTTTTTTTATAGTGTAATAAATATTTTTTTTTTTTTCAATTGTTGACTAGTTTTTCAAATGTTCTTAAAATAAAACAATGACACTTAGGAGACCTATATAACATTTCATAACTGTGTAAAATTACACATCAATGGTACCTATGAAGTAGCATAAATAATTAATAAAAAAAAATTTGAGAAGACTTCATATTCGCCTTAATAATATTAATTACTCTGAATTCGAATATTATCAGCCAAATTATGTTTATAAAACACAACGCGAAACGCGTCGAGTTACATTTCAGCGTTAAACACTGACGGTTAGCGCGTTACTTGCGGCTTTTTTTTTTGTATTATGCACACGCGCGAGGAGGCACAAAAACGCACTTCAACTGTCAAATTGGTTGCTTGCTTTTATGCTTGCGTCGATTTTTTCAAATTTGATTTTTAATATTTCATTCAATTTTTTAATGAATACTAAATATTTTTATGAGAAATTACACTAAAAAAAAAGGTTTCGTCGAAAATCAAATATTGTTTCACAACCACTGATGTTTGAACTGTGTTGCCTGTTGCGAGATCAGTTAAGCGAATTTACAGAGGCGTAGACTTCTAAAAAATATTGGGGGAGGGGGAAGTTTTCAAATATGCATACTTTCTCCCTAAAATATTGGGGTACAATGTCACTCAAAATATTTTGGGGGGAGACAAAAATGAAACTTAACCCTATAATCGCCGCCTAGGCTCATTGCAATAATTTTTCCAAGTCTCATTTGAATTACCATTTTGTCAGAGTTCCCAGATTTGGGAGTCTTTGCAATTAAAGGTAATTTAATTTTTTTTTTCTTTTAGTGAGATTTACCTTTTATTGTATTAGAGGCTAAATATCTTTAGCTATCATCATTTTTTTATAAAAGTGAAAAACTGAATTGAAAATTTATGTGGTTGATAAGCGAAAGAATATTTATAATAACATAAGCGATTACTTTTTATTTATTTACTTTGCGCTTCGTTTCACCATAAATTGAAAATTACGTCCGAGTTTTTAAAGTGGTATTGTGAAAATGCTATTTTAAAAATAATTTTGTGTGTGACCACCCTAAATAGAAGCATTGTAACCCTCATAATATAACAGCTACGTGGTGTGGATTCGATGTGAATCGATTAGCCGTCGAAATGATATTTTCAAAATATTTTTGAATGAGAGCCACCCTAAATATGTACCCTAAATAAAAGTATTATAGCCTCTTAATGTGAAAGACACGTGCTGTAAGTTCCATGTAAATCGATCAAGTGTTTTTTTGTGAAAGTTCTATTTTAAATATATTTTTTGTATGAAGGTCACCCTAAATAAAAGTTTTGCCTAAGCTATACTTTTTAATATAAAAGCTATGTAGTGTAGATTCGGTGTGAATCGATTCACCGATCTTTGTGAAAACACGTGCTGTAAGTTCCATATAAATCGATTAAGTGTTTTTTGGGAAAACGATTTTTCAAAAATATTTTTATATGAGGGCCACTCTAAATATCTACCCTAAATAAAATTTTTATAGCTTAAGCTATAAATGTGAAAGACACGTGGTGTAAGTTCCATGTGAATCGATTAAGTGTTTTTTGGGAAAATAATATTTCAAAAATATTTTTATATGAGAGCCACTCTAAATAAAAGTTTTGTTCATAAGCCTCATAATATAAAAGCTAAGTGGTGTAGATTTGGTGCGAATCGATTAACAGGTCTTCGTGAAAATTATATTTTAAAAATATATACGTTTGAGGGCCACCCCACATATGCACGCTTAATAAAAGTTTTATAGCCTAAGCTATGCGTCTGAACACAAAAAGCACGTGGTGTGAGTTGATCAAGTGTTTCTTGGGAAAATTCTATTTTAAAAATTGTTTTTTGTATGAAGGCCACCCTAAATAAAAGTTTTGCCAAAGCTATACCTTTTAATATAAAAGCTAAGTGATGTAAATTCGTTGTGAATCGCTTCAACGATCTTCGTGAAATTGATATTTTAAAAATATATTTGTTTGAGGTACACCCTAAATATGAACCCTTAATAAAAGTTTTATAGCACATGGCAATGCCTTTTAATATCAAAGAAACTTGGTGTAAATTCCATGTGAACATTTTAGGTGGTCTTTGTGAAAATTATGTTTCAAAAATATTTTTGTATGAGGGCCATCCTAAATAAAAGTTTTATAGCCTACGACTGTTGAAATTTCATCAAAATTGGTCGGATAGTTTTGCGTGCATAAAAGACAGACAGATGGACAGACAGACAAAAAACCGAATTTTATTTAGTAGACAGATAAGAGAAAAGGCTTCTCAATATCTGATTTCAGGAATGCCATTGCGGATGTTGTTGTTGAATGAAACGAAATTAAGTGACGAAAGAGTGGTTACACGGCCGAATTATGGAGATGAGATCACAATCATAAGGTAAATATTTGTGAGATTATATTGAATCACACAACTTAGCGCTTGCACCCTAACAGTTTTTGGTCTACGTTAGTAATCTAAGCTTTCATCTATTTCAGTCTTATTATCGCCTAAATAAAAGATTTTCGGCATGGCGATGTCAAAGCAAAAGTAATGCATGTTTCTTTGCATTACCCAGTAATTAAAGTTTTCATTAATATGAAAAATAAATATATATAAAAAACGAACACATGTAAGTGCGCTTGGAAGGGCGGAAAAATGGTGCTCGTAGTATGAAATTATCATGCGAAAAGTTCAGACCTCTTTTTTTCATTACTTTTTCGACAGTGCTTACTCTCATGAACTATGAATTTTGAGCTCACAGCCCTAAGCATTTCACCATGCTGTCTATTATTTTACAGATATCCATTTAACACTGTGTTTTTGAGAACTTTCTAATGCATTACACCCTCGCTTACCATATGATGCATTAGTATTTACTTTTAATGTATAGCCAGCGACCTTCAACGTGATCTAAAAATTGAGACAATTGCTAGCAGCATTAAAGAGTCATGAGAAGCTAAGTCAGGACTCGAACTCGGTTTTGGAAATCAGTAGCTTAAAATGTGATATTGCTGCAGCACAGGAAATCATAAGAAAAACTTGGATTTTTAATATTTTAAAGATTAAAAGAACTACACTAAGCGTTAATTATTGACTAGTTATATATAATGCTAAGCATTTCAATAAAAGAAAAAAAAATGTATAATGAGTCAAATCAGTGGTTACAAAAGTAAAGCATTGTTCCAAAAACTGCTACCATATCTAATTTTGTAAAGTAAATCAATGAAGACATTTATTCTTCAAATGTGAGCTCTTGCATCATTTTATTAAAACGTCGGGCCACGAAACTTTTTCTGTTTACGGCTCATTCCAAACGCGAACAGCAGGTGTGCTGGGCACGGTCTTAAGGATGCCCCTAAAAAGCGGTGAATTAAAGTTTCTGGAATGATTTTTTTCTTATATTAAGTTATAAGGGACACTTTTTATACCCTACACAGAGGGTATATTCACTTTGTCATTCCGTTTGTAACGCATAGAAGCGGGCGTGGCAGGTATGGAAAAGTATATATATTCTTGATCAGCGTCACCACCTGAGTCGATATATCTCTGTCCGTCTGTCTGTCTGTCTGTCTGTCTGTCTGTCTGTTGAAATCAGGCTTACGAGAAAACTAAGCAAGCTCACTTAATGAAATTTGGCACACAGGTCACACCTTCTTGCAAGCTGCTAGCATATAAAAATGGGCGAAATCGGTTCACGGCCACGCCTTCCGCCCATACTCTATGTAAATATACCCAAGTCCATTTTGAAAAAAAAGATGCTGCGATTTTGATGAAACTTGGTGATTTGTTGAAGATGAGAACAAAATTAAGATTAGGCTAAGTTTGAAGTTTGCAAAGACTCTAAAAGGGGCGTGGCACAGCCCTTAATTTTAACTTTTTTAACGCCATAGCTCGTAAACCGTGCAAGATATTCTGATGAAATTTGGTACACGAATACAGATCTTATAAATCTTGAATTGCGCATAAAGTGGGCGTAATTGTAAAAGTGGGCGTGGCATTTTTTAGCAATTGAAAATTTGGATTTCGTATAACTCCAAATTGGCACATACGATTTTCATTAAAATTTTAGGGATGATACCACTGAAAGTAGTCATCAATACAAGTTTATTCAATATTCTGGAAAATTTTGTTGAAGGGCGTGGCACAGCCTACAATATTTATAAACGTTAAAAAAAGAAAACTAACAAAGCAATCGCTATGAAATTTAATATGGCAGATATAATCGCTAAAAGGTGTCTTCTTGCAAAATTTTGGTACAATGGTGCCGGTGGGTGTGGCACCTCCCATATAAGCGAAATACGTTTAATGCTATAGATAGTGTGCTATGAGAGTAATCTTCATAAAATTTTGTGTAGAGGTGCCGGTTACTATACGCTTTTAAATTCAATGAATCTTGACAAGATTGCATCAGTGGGCGTGTCACCTCCCTCATTAGCATAAAGTTGTTAGTGCTATTTTAAATGAACTATTGGAGCAATTGATGTGAAATTTGATGTAAGGGGTTTACTGGGTATTAGGTACATATGAATCAAAAGCTGGCGAAATAGCAACGGTGGGCGTGGCACCTCCCATACAATTAAAATACCTTAAGTGGTATAACTATCGAAATAAATGAGCAATCATACTGAAATTTGGTGTAAGAGGTTTGTTTTTGGAAGGCTATTTGTGGACCAAAATCTGAATCGATTGTACCAGTGAGTGTGTCACTGCCCTAAATTTTAAGAATAATTAAGGCAAATATCGCAAACTATACAAGCTATTGCGTTAAAATTTAGTGTGTTTATTGAAGCAAAAGTGGGCGTAATTGGAGAAGTGGGCGTGACATATTTCGTGTTTTTCATGTCTATTCTATTTTTTTTCAACATTTCCCATACTCTTTTGACATTTTCAGTTTTTTCCAACACTTTTCAACATTTTTGAACCTGTTTACATTATTTTCGACTTATTCAACCTCTTCAACATTTTTTTAACATTTATTCAAAAAGTACTTTCAATGCAGTGTATGTGAGTTTCGGCCTGGCCGAAGATAACACCTTTACTAGTTAGTTTTTAACTTCAAGCCCAAAGACTTTGTACTGCGCTGTCGGGCAGAGTAAATGATATAGTAATCAGAAAGTAGCATTAATATGCTCCAAAGTAATATAGCGTTGTGATTTCTCAAGTAACAGTAAAAGTAAAAGTGTTTAGTCATGTGCGAGACGTCATTGACAAGGCCACAACGTAAAAGATGTTAAGACTAATTGTAAGTACAAGCCCAATATGGGCATACATAACCATGCCATAAGTTTTTCAAATAAAAACAGGATAAATTGAAGAAATAATGGTATTTAATGTTTCAAAAACAGAATTGATTACAGGATACAATTTTTTTTTTTTTTTTTTAAGCAGAATAGGTAGTAAATGTTGTGTATGACGCACTTTAATTTAATCAAAGTCTTCGTCAATGTATTGCTCGTCTGATTCGTTCAGTTCCACATTGAGTTTCAACAAAAATCCTTGCCTTTCGCTTTGATTTTCCGCAGCATGTCCGGTTTTGTTTTTTATCCAATTGTAAAAATGTTTAAATTGATCTTAGCGGTCAGAATGGCTTCAAAGTTTCTACTTTTAACTGAGATTTTTCATCTGCTCACGTTTTGTTCTTGGAAGCAAATGCTCGCCTCACAGAGGCGGTCGTACCGGATAAACAAAGAACATATTCCACCATTACTGCCATTTCTTTGTAATCGCAATTCTCAGTTTCCAAATGTGGAAAAAATTTTTACCAATTGTTTTCTAAGAAACACAAAATTCTCAAAACTTGGGAAATAATTGATATGGTAATGCCTTACTTTTTTGTAGAACAGTTTTGATCACGTTATCAACGTAAGGGTTGATGAACACAAACTAACAAGAACCAACTGTGCCAGATAATGATTGTTGACTTTCAATAGAAATTCAAAGCTTAAAATCAATGGAAATAAAACAGGATAGTAACAGGATTAATCACAAAAATACAGGAGCCATTTTTTACAGGATATTCGCTGATAATATAATAAAATACAGTTAAAGGACATGGTACATGAAACATCAATGCTTCCATTTACAACTGAGATCTCGGCGGACAGTTTGATGAGATCGTTAAAAGCATTAAGGGTATTCCTCAAAGCGCGAAAACTCGAAAAACATGTAAGACTTGAAACTGTTCAACCTTTTTTACGAGAAGACCCCTATCTATGCAAACGTGCAAGCGAATTAGCAATGGCAATTTGAGTTTGATCAGTGTTGATGTAGTCAATTAACTCCACCGCTTTTAATATAGGGGAAGGCGGGGCAAAGCGGTATACGAGGAAAAGCAGTACAAAGGGTATATTTATCCACGCTATATAATGTAATTATACGGAATTTGTATTTGTGTAGTACTCATGTAACTGCCAGGTTATAGTGACATTTCGACCTTCCAATGTCGAGAACCACGAGGCTCATCAAAATGATGTAAAATTCGAGCATTTTCGCAATAACAAAATTCATTTCATACGAATCATTTAAGAAAAAGGCAAAGTATTACGTCGTAGTATATATTAGTGACATTCATTTCTGTTGACAATGATTTTTTTATATTGATAGCGAATTGTTTCAGGCGTCTGTATGTTTACATAGGTCATGGGTGCAGAGTTATAGAGGCAAAGCGGTATTGTTCATCATTTGATTCCGTCACTTTATCCAGTTTTCAAGAACTTTGAAAAACAGAAAAGTCCTGCTACTCTTGCACCACCATTTATCACACAAAAAACATAGTTTTTACTCTGAGAAAATTATTGAAACTAATGTATAATTCTCTTTTGCTATGTGCTGCACTACTACTAGGGGATAGAACCCCCCCCCCGAAATATTTTGACGGGCACTATATAGAAACGATTTTGCAAAGAATATACACTACGTAGAAAAAATCTCAAACTACGTAGAAAAAATCTCAAATCTACAACTTCCCCCCTTCCCCCCCGAAATAAAATCCTGGATACATCACTGTACTGCACTTCGTTTGTCCCACCCGAGGAGCAAAGCGGTAGAAACGTACTTTGTTTTGCATCACAATATCAAACATCTTCTCTTGAGAAAATAATCAGCCTGATAACCCCAATAGATTCAATATAGATCGAACTAATGACCTACTTGTTCAATTGTGCTAAGAAAAAAAAAATTTTTTTTTTTTGTGTAAACTTGGTTAACTCGTTAGGTATGCCACTTTGCTCCACCTTCCCCTACATATTTAAAAATCCTAATGCTAAATTTAAGCGCAAATTTGAAAAGAAATTTTTAATTAGCAGGAAATTATTGCGACAAACGGCAGCACTGATTCACTTTCTAACTTTTTGAGGCTGCTTGCTAATCAAATTTGCCGCAAAAGTTTTCGGGGCTTTGCTTCACACAAATTTTGTTAGAGACTCTGAGTATACGCAGTTTTGGAGGCATTCACGCGCTTAGTGGAATGCTCTTATTGTGGTTTGGGTGGTTTAAGCTAAAAATTTTGCTGCACAAATAAATGGCCAGCACATTGGAGTGTTATTTAAGTGTAAGTTTTGCACCGTGACATTTCTCAGCAAACTGAGCAAAAGAAATGGACCATTTTTTTTTTTTAAAAAAAGCTTAAAAATTTCTGGTTATATTATTCTGAAGCAGAGCTGAGCACTACCACCCAGTAGGCAAGGGCAGGAGCTTGCAGGCCTTCTAGCAGGCCTTTCCTGGTAAGATTAAGGCCTAACCACCTCCTTTCAAATTTTTTTCTTTTTTATATGAAACGTCCCGATAAGTAAGGTCTCATTTAGCAGACCTGTTGGAAATACTCTTCAAGCAGGTCTTCCTACATCGCTTGCGTCAAGAGCCCTTCTAAGAGCGCTTACCGTAGAAGGGGTCACAGAAGTACTTTGAAAAAATTAAATCTTAAAACGTCGTGAGACTCTTAATTAAATGTTTTTTTTTATCTGCGTCAACCTAACTTGCGTTGATATTTTTAATGTTTATTTTTTCTGACGTTTTCTTAATTTATAATTTCACATTGAATACACAACACTCTACCACTTTAAAATAACATGAAGCAGAAGCAACATACACACCGTTCCTTACTTCTAACCATTTATCTATTTTTCATGTCGTATGAATAGAATGCAATGACAAAAAAGTAATGTCGAATCATAATGCATTGCAATTCATGAAATAAAAAAATACATGAAGTCCTTCTTCTTTGCCTTCTAATATCAGGCCATATAGCACTGCTGCTGTCGGAAGGCCTTATAGCACTGCTGCTGTGGGAAGGCCTTATAGCATTGCTGCAGTGGTAAGGCATAATAGCATTTCATGAGTATACACTCAATTAAATAAATTTCAGTACTTATAAAATTTACATATTGTTAATATTGACAGATTGTAAATAAAAACAAAAATCATAATAAAAAAAAAAATTTTTTTTTGTTATTTACATGAGAATTTACTTTTGAGAAGGCCTCTTACAATCGGAGCAGTGCTAGCAGGCCTTCTCTGGGGAAAGCCTTGCTCAATTGCCTGCTGGGCATACTCATAGTTTCTCTTCAATGCATGTGTATTTGTGTTTAGGAGACAACGGTATGGCTTCGTTCGCTCTTCAAATACAACTGAATTGATTTTTACGCTCGCTTGCTTTAGATACATACGAATGTGTATGTAAGTTATTCTATGTGCCATTTATATGTCCATGGCTGTATAAAAAAGTTCAAAATAAAATTTATAAACCTAAAACTTAACTAAAAAGTAAAATATTTTTAATTAAGTCAAATAGTTTCTTTCGAAATATTGTCGATGATCTCATTAACTGCAATTCTGATGGAAGATTGTGCCACAGCCTGATCGCAATAGCAAAATAGGAGCGTTCCAAAATTAAGGCATTTCTAAAATAAAGTTGGATCAATTATAGCGAATTTTGTGTATTGCGCAATTTTGTAATGCTTCGAAAGTTTTAGTAATTGTCTATATCAGGGATAGCCAACATGTGGCTCGCGTGCCGCATGTGGAACGCGGGAAATCATTTTGTGGCACGTGAAGCTAAATCAAATAAACATAAAATAAGATTACATCATGAGGGCTAATTCGACAAGACCAAGTATATGACTTAGGTACACATATTTCTGTACAACAAAAGATGTTTGCCAGCGCAGGTTCACTGTCAAAAATGTTCCATAAAAAGCTATCGTTATACTAGAAAAAAGCAGTCAATATAGTAAAATGCCTATGGAATGTTTGGAGAGCGTTGTTGAAATGCGATGTCAACAAAAGAAGAAGGACTTCTCATAAATAAGTCTGTCTCGTCAGACTATTACTGGGCGTGCGGAAAGCATTGGAAAACATATCGAGGATCATTTGAAAAGCAAAGCATTCAAGTTTAGATTTTATGCTCCGGCATTGGGTGAACCACAGATAAGGCAGATAGCGCTCAACTGGCCATCTTTAACAGTGATGTTGATGTCCATTTAAATTGACCGAAATATTAGCGCCACAGCATCCCCATCAGGACACTTATAAGTCATGATATTTAGAAACACTTACATCGACATTACATTACATTCATTAGATTACATCTTCAAAAAAAATATATATTCTTGTTTTTATACCCTACACAGAGGGTATATTCACTTTGTCATTCCGTTTGTAACGCATAGAAGGGGGCGTGGCAGGTATGGAAAAGTACATATATTCTTGATCAGCGTCACCACCTGAGTCGATATAGCTATGTGCGTCTGTCTGTCTGTCTGTCTGTCTGTCTGTCTGTCTGTCTGTCTGTCTGTCTGTCTGTCTGTCTGTCTGTCTGTCTGTCTGTCTGTCTGTCTGTCTGTCTGTCTGTCTGTCTGTCTGTCTGTCTGTCTGTCTGTCTGTCTGTCTGTCTGTCTGTCTGTCTGTCTGTCTGTCTGTCTGTCTGTCTGTCTGTCTGTCTGTCTGTCTGTCTGTCTGTCTGTCTGTCTGTCTGTCTGTCTGTCTGTCTGTCTGTCTGTCTGTCTGTCTGTCTGTCTGTCTGTCTGTCTGTCTGTCTGTCTGTCTGTCTGTCTGTCTGTCTGTCTGTCTGTCTGTCTGTCTGTCTGTCTGTCTGTCTGTCTGTCTGTCTGTCTGTCTGTCTGTCTGTCTGTCTGTCTGTCTGTCTGTCTGTCTGTCTGTCTGTCTGTCTGTCTGTCTGTCTGTCTGTCTGTCTGTCTGTCTGTCTGTCTGTCTGTCTGTCTGTCTGTCTGTCTGTCTGTCTGTCTGTCTGTCTGTCTGTCTGTCTGTCTGTCTGTCTGTCTGTCTGTCTGTCTGTCTGTCTGTCTGTCTGTCTGTCTGTCTGTCTGTCTGTCTGTCTGTCTGTCTGTCTGTCTGTCTGTCTGTCTGTCTGTCTGTCTGTCTGTCTGTCTGTCTGTCTGTCTGTCTGTCTGTCTGTCTGTCTGTCTGTCTGTCTGTCTGTCTGTCTGTCTGTCTGTCTGTCTGTCTGTCTGTCTGTCTGTCTGTCTGTCTGTCTGTCTGTCTGTCTGTCTGTCTGTCTGTCTGTCTGTCTGTCTGTCTGTCTGTCTGTCTGTCTGTCTGTCTGTCTGTCTGTCTGTCTGTCTGTCTGTCTGTCTGTCTGTCTGTCTGTCTGTCTGTCTGTCTGTCTGTCTGTCTGTCTGTCTGTCTGTCTGTCTGTCTGTCTGTCTGTCTGTCTGTCTGTCTGTCTGTCTGTCTGTCTGTCTGTCTGTCTGTCTGTCTGTCTGTCTGTCTGTCTGTCTGTCTGTCTGTCTGTCTGTCTGTCTGTCTGTCTGTCTGTCTGTCTGTCTGTCTGTCTGTCTGTCTGTCTGTCTGTCTGTCTGTCTGTCTGTCTGTCTGTCTGTCTGTCTGTCTGTCTGTCTGTCTGTCTGTCTGTCTGTCTGTCTGTCTGTCTGTCTGTCTGTCTGTCTGTCTGTCTGTCTGTCTGTCTGTCTGTGTGTCTGTCTGTTGAAATCAGGTTTACGAGAAAACTAGGCAAGCTAACTTAATGAAATTTGGCACACAGGTCAATCCTTCTTGCAAGCTGCTTGCATATAAAAATTGGCGAAATCGGTTCACGGCCACGCCTTCCGCCCATACTCTATGTAAATATACCCAAGTCCATTTTGAAAAAAGTTGCTGCGATTTTGATGAAACTTGGTGATTTGTTGAAGATGAGAACAAAATTAAGATTAGGCTAAGTTTGAAGTTTGCAAAGACTCTAAAAGGGGCGTGGCACAGCCCATAATTTTAACTTTTTTAACGCCATAGCTCGTAAACCGTGCAAGATATTCTGATGAAATTTGGTACACGAATACAGATCTTATAAATCTTGAATTGCGCATAAAGTGGGCGTAATTGTAAAAGTGGGCGTGGCATTTTTTAGCAATTGAAAATTTGGATTTCGTATAACTCCAAATTGGCACATACGATTTTCATTAAAATTTTAGGGATGATACCACTGAAAGTAGTCATCAATACAAGTTTATTCAATATTCTGGAAAATTTTGTTAAAGGGCGTGGCACAGCCTACAATATTTATAAACGTTATAAAAAGAGAACTAACAAAGCAATCGCTATGAAATTTAATATGGCAGATATAATCGCTACAAGGTTTCTTCTTGCAAAATTTTGGTACAATGGTGCCGGTGGGTGTGGCACCTCCCATATAAGCGAAATACGTTTAATGCTATAGATAGTGTGCTATGAGAGTAATCTTCATAAAATTTTGTGTAGAGGTGCCGGTTACTATACGCTTTTAAATTCAATGAAACTTGATAAGATTACAGCAGTGGGCGTGTCACCTCCCTCATTAGCATAAAGTTGTAAGTGATATTTTAAGTGAACTATTGGTGCAATTGATCTGAAATTTGATGTAAGGGGTTTACTGGGTTTTGAGGTACATATGAATCAAAAGCTGGCGAAATAGCAACGGTGGGCGTGGCACCTCCCATACAATTAAAATACCTTAAGTGGCATAACTATCGAAATAAATGAGCAATCATACTGATATTTGGTGTAAGAGGTTTGTTTTTGGAAGGCTATTTGTGGACCAAAATCTGACTAGATTGTACCAGTGGGTGTGTCACCGCCCTAAATTTTAAGAATAATTACGGCACATATCGCAAACTATACAAGCTATTGTGCTAAAATTTGGTTTGTGCATGTCAATCACGAATGTCATTTATTGAAACAAAAGTGTGCGGAATTGGAGAAGTGGGCGTGCCATATTTCGTGTTTTTCATTTCTATTCTATTTTTTTCAACATTTCCCATACTCTTTTGACATTTTCAGTTTTTTCCAACATTTTTGAACCTTTTTGCATCATTTTCGACTTATTTAACCTCTTCAACATCGGCAGGAAATATTATTTCCGAAATTTAGCTCACCTTTGGTCACCCCTGGTCTAGATCCAAGCCAATCATAGTTTTAATCAAATAATACTTAGAGCAAATTCAACCTACACACACATTTCGTGGGATTAGGCCTTAACTAGCTCTCAAAGGATGACCCTTGGTCGGTTAGGTTGGATTTAATAATATTGAATTGTCGGAACGACAACACGGATACAGAGTGAGAAGGTCAACTCCTGGCGATATAGAAGCTGCAGTGTCCAGCATTGAACACGCACAGAGTGAGAGAACCATCACCCCAAAAGGATGGTCGTACTGGTAACATTGGACATCTGCATCGCTTCCAACAGCCTCAGATGGGCAGAAATCATTGAAGCTCTTAAGTCAAGGTTTGCTGCTCTGCAATACCTGTTTGGAATTCTTCAGAGCTATCTAAGGCATAGCGAGCTTATATGCGTATGACATCCAAGAAGGACGAAAGCTAAAGAGAATTATATCAAGAGCAGCGCAAGGGTATATCCCAGGCCCAGACGTTTGAACCTTGAGCTAGGTTGAAATGCTCCCAAACGAAATGCCGGTTGTTGCACAACTGGTAGAAGTGGTCATCAGCGTAAGAGCTGACCCAAAATTAACATGTTAGGCTCAATTACAGCACCCAGCAAGAAATGTAGCCAAGAAAACGCGTGTGCTATGTAAGCTCTTGCCGAACATCGGTGGCACAAGGCAAAGCAAGCACTGAAACTGCTCTACGAATGCAAGATATGGGCAGGCGCGCTCGAAGCATAATGTCGTCATATGACATTACTGTCAGTGCAATGTACTGCGCTCCGAGATGGATGTGTTTAGCTCACAATCCGAGGCGCATTGAACGCAAAATGATCTGGAAAGCAAAAAAGGAAGAAAACCCAAACAAAAGCGCTAAAGATGTAAGTCGGGAAAGTCTCTCGGAATGGCAAGTGTCATAGGATTCAGTTGGACAGCCAGACTGCTCCCATGCATAAGAAGATAATTCGAAAGAGGCTTCGGTTATTGCCTCACTCAATTTTTCCAGATACACCTACAACGCATAAGCACAGCAGAGCACTCTTACTGTGTACATGGAGATGCGGATTAAGATAACTTTCTTTACCTCCAGTCTATGGAACAACGAATGCACATGCTTAGAGGCACTAGTCCGCTGACAATATAATAGAAGTGATGCTGCAGAGCGAAGGGAACTAAAATGCCGTTTGGAGGATTTTCTAAAAATGTTATCAGGAAAAAGAAGCGGTTCCTGGACGCAAGTCAAGTGGCTTGAGGACAAATCATGAGCCCTACACCGTAGCAATGCTAACGCATTCCCTGAGTAGATAAAGACCTCAAGAGCGGGGAAGGGCTTTTAGTGTTTTTCCACTTCACACTCTATAGCTTTGACGATAGCCAGTGCATTGAGTATTTTTTCCAACTCTTCCGCCACCACTATTATTTTTACTATTTTGCTTCAACATTAATATTATTAGACAAGCAAATGTTAACCTATTCAAGGGTCATACTTTTATCACTAAACTATTTGAATTTCGAATTCGAATGTTGGAGCTGAAAGTGTTGCTGTATGGAGTGTACTAAAAAGTTTCGTGCATGTGTGCATGCAGCATGTACGACCGAAAAACTCTTCTTTTCATAAGCTCAATATGTAATAGTGGCAAAAATTATAGTGATAAGGTGCTTAAAGATTTTTTGTTACAGAGCATAGTTAGTCTTAGAGCATTGTTTAGGGCATCATTTTATTAAAACGTCGAGCGAGGAAACCTTTTAAGCTTATGCGCTATTCTACGCGCGTATAGAGTTTACGATATAATAATCTGAGGCGCTATTTAAACCACCAAAACAATAGAGCGTTGTACTGGAGACCAATCAGTGTTCTGTCAAAATTTTAAATTTAAGTCAAAAATTGCAATTTCTATAGAAGCAAAGTTTCGTTGCATGAAAAACATTCTATGTATGATAACCACGCTAACTGGCAGGGCCGTATCTAGGGGGGCTGCTAGGGGATAGAACCCCTCCTCCCCCGAAATATTTTGACATACACTATATAGGAACGATTTTGCAAAGAATACACACTACGTAGAAAAAATCTCAAATCCACAACCACCCCCCGACCCCCCTCCCCCCCCCCGAAATAAAATCCTGGATACGGCATTGCTTACTGGGAATGTATATTCCGCGCACTTTTCGTCTGAAAGATATTTATAGCTACAATTTCTTAGAAAACATAATAAATTGAAGCCTTAGCGTTTTAATGGCAAATATGAGTGGTGCCACGCCCATAAGTCTAATACACACACTTTTCGCTTGACTGTTGCTTTTGTGATTTTTTACTTTTTTGAAAAGTTACGATGCACTCCGTTGGAGTCATTAGGAAGAACAACTTTGAGATTTTGACACGACAAATGTTGAAAAAGTCGAAAAATATGTAAAATATTGGAAAAAAGTTGAAAAAGTAGACGAAATTGAAAATAAATTTAAAAAGTTGGAATATTTTGATCTACATAGATTGAAAAAAAAAAAAACAAAAAAGTCGAAAAATATTTTGAAAAATGTTGACTAAGTCCAAAAAATATGGAAAATGATGAAATATTTAAGTTGAAAAAAGCCAAAAAAATGTTGAAAAGTCAAAAAAAAAGCAAAATGTTACACTGAGAAAACAATTTGTTTGAATATAACAAACGCAAATTTCATATAGAGCAATTGAATATTTATTTGAGCCAAACATATTGTATTGGGATCAAACAGTGGTAAGTGTTGGTTGAAGCATTTTATGTTTGATTCAATCAAATATTTAACTGCTCTATATGAAATATACATTTGTTATATTCAAACATATTGTTTTCTCAGTGTATATATACTTGAAAGAGGTTGAAAAAGCCAAAAAAATATGACTGAAAAATATGTAAGATGTTGAAAATGTTCAAAGAAATCTCATTATTTTGTAAAATATTTAAAAAAAAAAGGTTGAAAACACCGAAAAATGTTGAAGAAATCAAATAAACTACAAAAGTTGAGAAAAGTCTCAAAACTCGAAAAAGTTGAAAAAAGTTTGAAATATCTTGAAACAGTTGAAAATCGCTGAAGTCGAAAAAATATGGAAAATAACGAAGAAAGTTGATTGAGATTGCAAAAGTCGAAAAAATATGAGAAATGTTGAAAAAAAATTAAAGAAGGTTCAAAAAGTCGAAAAATGTTAAAAAATTGAAAATAAATTGAAAAGTCGTAAAATGCCAAGTCCACTTTTTCAATGTCGCTTTCTTTTGGTTGAATAAATTGTATACGTGTTCGGCGTCTACACACCAAATGTTATCACAATAAAATGTGAGATTGTAATTTAGTGCTGTGACACACCCACCATGTACTGTCCAGCCTGATTTCGAGAGAGAAATAGCAATTTATAAATAACATTTCTACACCAAATGATTGCACACATAAATTGTTATGCACAAACATATGTATGTCATATAAGATGTTTTGCTTGTATGGGTGGTGCCACGCCTACTGGTGCTATTTTATGCGCTTTTGATGCAGTTACGCGTACATAAAATTTCTTTATAAATTGTTTACTTAAGATAACATTTACAATTTTTTGTAATGATAGGAATCTCTTTTAATTCTAAAGTTCATAGTAACCGATATCTACACACCCAGTTTTATTAGGATTGCTGCCATAGTACACTAAATAAAATATTAAATGATTTTTGCTGGTATGTGGTTTTAAGATTACAGCACCTCTCATTATTTTATTAGTTCTCTCATTATAACGTTCATAACGTCACGCTTTTCAGCGAGTTTTAGCAGCAAAATCACTTAGTTTGCCTTCAATGGTATCATCCATATAATTTTTATGAAATCGCAGTTGGTTTTCGAGGAATTTTGAACCAAAATTTTTGTTTGTTGAAAAGTGTTACGCCCACTTTCCCAAATACGTCTACTTTTGGCAAAATTAAGGAAATTCGTCTACCAAATTTCATCTTAAGACGTTGCATGGTTTGCGAGATATGACGCTATCAAAATTAGAATATAGCGCGGTGCCACGTCCCTTTAAAGTCCACAAAATTTTGAAACCTAGCCAATCTTAATTTTTTTCATATGTTAACCAAATTTTCAAGTTTTCATCAAAATCGCTGCATTCATTTCAGAAGTAACCACTCAGAAAAGTTGAACTTGATATGGTCTATCGAAAGGGTATTTATGTGGGCATTCAAAATAAAAATACCAGCCAGATCTATTTCTAAAGATATGTGCCAGTAACGATTATATGCAAAAAAAGTACTGCGTTTTCTCTATGATCGCTTATAAAAAAGTTAAGCTACACAGTGATGTTCAGAATCACGTTACCTAAAATTTTAAGACACAGCGCATGAAAAAAAAATTTTTTTTTCAACCCACCCTGAAACTCTTTTGTTCTAGTTTCTGCAATCATTTATTATCCGGGAAAAATGGCTGCTTTTTAAAAAAGAAATTTCGAAAAAAATTTTGTGAACTGGTAAGCACATATCTCGGAAACCAGTGTACCAGCTTAGTCTAAATTTCCAACATATGGGTATGCATATCATTCCATGTTTTTCATAATTTTTTAAAAATTTGTATTAACAATTTTGAAAATATTTTCTTTAATGATTTTTCATCAACATAAAAATTTTTTTTTTGATTTTTTTCCGTTCGCTACACCTTAGATATTAATGTGTGCCACAAAATTCAATGTTGCTGTGAATGTATCTCAACCGAGTGCCACTCTTGTATCGAGTATTACAAATTTTTATTTATTTATTTAGAAAAGTGTAACTTGGTAAACGCCCACGGTCAGCGCAAAATTAAGGCTTTATGGGAACAGGGACTTAAAACTGGAAAGGGGCTCTTTATAAGTAAGCATAAAAAAAACTTATGATAAAAATTAAAAAAAGGTCATTTCATTCATAAAATAAAAATGTTGATATCCATAACTCAAAAAAAGAAAGAACATAAAATGCCGAAAGACGCTCCCAGTAGGCTTTGTATATCTGGAACAGCGGAAGACGTGTTGTATGCGTGAAGTAGTCTCCATTTGAAAAATTGGAGACGTAAAAAAATGAACCATCTTATATCCAAAAATCATCGCCAAAGTCCCCGAACACATAATCATTATGTTACATTAAAATTGAAATCAACCACTTCAACCTTTTGCGTTATCTCTTATTCGCTTAAAAATTTATGAAACGCTTAACAAAATTGCCAATCAGTGCAAATGTTTTTAAAGCGCAGTTTTGAAGTTAACAGACCAGTACCAGAAATCAAAGCAAAGATTTGTCAAACTTTAATTTAAAAACTCAATTTCTCAATTTCTCAATCAATTTGTATACATTAGGGTGACAATTTCGTAAATGGTATTTTTTTTTTTTTTGCCTCTGTTTTAGCCACAAAATTTGAGCAAAAACCTACAAACAGCGCGGACAGTGTTTATGTCCGATTTTCTTGAAACTTAACGAAAAAATCGACTTAGCAAAATGTTGATCTTAGATTTCAAGTTATAGCGTCTCAGGTATTTTAGTTGCATGAGCGGTGCCATTCACTGTTGTCAAAAAAACGCACACATTTTTCGTGTATGACAAAAAACGCCCGAAGAATTCCCACAGGCCTATCTTAAAGAAACGAGCTTGAAGAAAATTCGTTCAAAATTTCAGCTCCCTAGATCAAACCTGCAAACAGTTTGTTTTCTATTACAATTCATATGGAAAAACGAAAAAGCAAAAAAAAAACGAATAACAAATTTTTTTTTTTTTCGTTTTAGTAAAAATGTCGTTTTTTCCATATCCCTGTTGTATATTGAAGGTGTAACCAAAAGAAAAGTCCTACCAGTGGCGGATCTAGGGTTGCTGGCGCCCGGGACAAAACGAAAAATTTCCGCCTCCCTGCTGGATCTTTCAGGTTTGATCCAGAAACCGTAGGATTATTTGAGGTGTCTTGAGTTTGCTTGTTATGGCTGTAGTTCAACATAAATTCTTTTGACAGATTTTCGGTAAGTTGTTTTCTTGCTCGAATTTTTTTTTAACTGGGCGTCACTTGGTTTCATTCGTTTCATTTTGGTGTTTTCCTTGCCTATAATTTATAGAAGAAAAAAATTATATTCTGTAAATGATACCTCGATGGAATACTGCAAAAAAACTCTACCTCGATTGAAATGCGATGTTAGAGGGTTAAAGATGTTTTGGCTATGGCCTTGCACTGCGGTTTTGCCCTACGCCACTTCCATTTATAACATGCAATGTTAAATGTAAGCAAACGCGCCCATAACCTTACACGAATACAACTCGCAATCTCTTTAAGAAAGTTTGTTATGACGTTTTGAGCGCCCCCTTCCCATATGATCACGCATATCCAAAAACACTTAGTATTATATAGGGAGTGTTGGTTGGTTTTAATGTTGGCAAGCGCTGAACGTTGCAGCATAGGCCAACTGTGTATATAGGGAGTGTTTACATGCGTAGCGCTGCAGGAAAATATGAATATGAAAATATAAATTTTCGCAACGTATAGTGTTCGTCGAGTTGGGTTTTGCGCCCCTTAGATTTGACGAACGGGGCGCTTGCCCCTTCTCCCCCCCCCCGCCCCCCTAGATCCGCTACTGAGTCCTACTGTTTCGTTGTGCATACATTCATATAACATTTTGAACTGTTGGGGACGATGTCTGAGGCCATAACTCTAATGCTATCTTAATATATTAATTCAACGGTACCTGTAGCACATATTTGGCGCCGGAGCAAAAGAAGTAATTGCCACCATCTATCTAGCAATAAAATTTAAAAATAAAAAATAAATATGATTCACTAAATAAACAAAAACAGGTCATTAGTGTTCACATGACAAAAACCGTGCTGAGATCAAATTACAAACGCTTCCATCACATTCCAAACGCTGTGCTACACATTTTACTTAACTATTTTCAATTTAATTTTACTCAAAAAAATTTCAAGTTCACAATTTTATAAAATTTCTTAATTATACAAAAAAAAACAAAATATGATATTTCAAATTACGAGGACAATTTCTCTCCTTACGCTATTGGTTAGCGGCGCTGTTCAGTTTGGAGCTCGAGTCTATATCCCCTAACTTAATCTAGCGCTGCACTCGGTGTAAATATATGGCATATATTTGCATGCATATAAACTACATTAACCCTCTGACTACTCACATGGATTGCGATAATCCATAATGAGCTAGATAGCGAAGTCTGTGTAATTTCTGGATTGAATTGTAAAAATAAATTTTTCGACGGATGCGTGGAATTGTAAGGACTGTCCCAGAAAAAAACCTACGTTTTTCATTTATTGTATTATGCTCTACCTGATAAACTTATAGAGGTCTAAAAAGATATAATATTTGTTCTATATAAAGTGACGTTTAATATGATGTATAACACTTGAAGATAGCACTTTTAAGGACTAAGATAGCTAACAAGCAACAAAAAGTTCGCAAACTGCTTTGGTCCACATACCTGCAAAATCCAAAATTAAAATATTCAGCTATAGCACAAATAGTTGGTGCATCAGAAAATGCTATCTTTACGGTTATTTTTAATTATAAGAAGGGTCTATCTGTTTCACGAAAAAAAGGTTCAGGCAGAAAACCAGAATTTTCTAACCCAAAGGTGAAGCGCCTTTTTAAGCAAAATCCCAACACCTCAGTGCGAGATGTGCCGGCTAGAGCAGTTACATCAAAATCTACTGTACAAAAGATCAAGAAGAAAAGTAAGCTAAAGACATAAAGAGCTCAAAAAGTACCAGACCGTGCTGATGAAAAGCAGTTAATGGCTCCAATGCGAGCACGAAAATTGTATGAAAGTTACCTGACTAAATTTGATTGCGGTGTTATGGAAGACGAAACTTACGTCAAAGCAGATTTTAAGCAGCTATCACGAATATTATACATCACAGGAAAAGGTGCATGTGTCTAGTATATATAAAGAAAAAAAAATTTTGAAATTTCCGATGGTTTGGCAGGCCATATGCAGCTGTGGTCTCAAAAGCAGCTTCTTTGTTACGCAAGGCACAATCAATTCCAAAGTTTATATAGACGAGTGCCTCGAAAAACGTCTTCTATCATTTATTCGTGCACATGAGGATACCATGATGTTCTGGCCAGATTTAGCAACCACTCATTACGCTAAAGCTACGATGGAATGGTATGCAAGTAAAAAAAAACAATTTCATATTAAAAATAGCAAATTTAAGCAACTGTCCAGAGCTTCGCCCGATTGAAAGGATATTGGGCTCTTATGAAAAGCGATTTTCAAAGGAGTGCTAATAATGCAAAAAAATTCACAAGACTTCAGACTTAAGTGGAAAAAATTGCAGCATACTGTCGATGAAACGATTGGACAAAATTTAATGAAGAGCCTTACGAAAAAAGTAAGAAATTTTTATAAAAAAAAAAAATTGTTATTTAGTTTTTAGTTATTTATATTCTGAACACTAGCCATTATTGATAAAAAACAAAAAAAAAGGCCAAAAAAATCACTGGGTATTTTTTTATAACTAAAAAGCAAAACGTAAGTTATTTCTGGAGCAGTTCTTGTCTACAAAGAAATCAATTTCTTTTGCCATATAATAAAAGAAATCTATATATTTTACAAGTTTTGTTTGCTCGCTTCAAATTGTCAGAGGAATCAGTATAATAGAATTTAGCTACTACAGCTATTAGCCTTCTTAGCAATTTTTTTTTTCAATTGCTTTTACAATTTGGAATCGTAAACTCGCTTACAATTTCAATGTGATTTCCACTGAAAGTCTAAGAAAAATTTTGTTTTTAGTCATGGGCGCAAAAAATTAGTTTCATTATTTTTCAGAAGTGTTTTAAGTTAATTTTCCTTAAGTTTTCAGCGTAATGTATTTTTTTTTTTTTGCGTTTTTAAGCTTTAGTTAGATGTTTGTTGCTTCCCCCCTTTATTTTGTTGAAAGTTTTACAAGGGGCTACGCCTAAATTTACTTAAAGTGGAGCGACGGCAAACATAATTGCCGCCTCAGTTGCATGAGTAATTAGCAGCTACACCACCGACAACGCATTGTCATAAAATGAATTAAATTTTATTTATTTTAATGCGCACTTATATCGATGTTTCAAAGTATCGATTTAATTTTGGCTTTACTGACAAAAAAGCGCGCCAAATTGTACACATAATCAAAACAAATGGAAAGGCTTAAAGTGTTATGTAATTGATTAAAAAATTATTATTAACATGTGTTTTCTTTGCATTATCAAGTTGGACTTTTTGCTGTAGTGCTTCATTTTTTTTTTTTTTTTGTGAAAAATATTGCCATTGTAATCACCAAATCTTACAGTCTATGAGATTTTAAAGGTTTATTCTATTTTTTTTTTTTTTTTTAATTTGAATGAATTTCAAAGCATTGTCATTAAAATTTCATAGATTGCGAATATGTTTCTTAAATTGCTATTTTATAACTTTCTTTGCAGATTTTCGAGCTCGCGTATTTCTTTGTATTTAGTATTCTTAAGTTAAAAACAAAATTTTTTATGATTTATGAGAACAAAAGAAAAAAAAAAACAATTTCTTTTTAACATTCATAGCTAGCAGCGCACTTTTATTTTGGTTTATGCTGCTATGCTGCGTTTTATCATTAATGGGTTGTTTTGCATATGGTGCATTGTTAACAGAAGCACAGCAACGGCACACAATAAAAACTAAATAACACGCTATTTTTTTAATAGAATTTCCAAGCGGAACACAACTTATGACAGTACAGCAAAAATTCAAAAAAAAAAAAAAATTAAAATAAAAAATTGCAAACATTTTGTTTTCGTTACACGCAATTCACGCCGCCGAAATTGAAAGCCTGCGTCAATCCCAAATTTAATGCCAGAAATTAAAAAACTCGCACACGGCGATAGTGATGACGGAAGATGGCAAACTAAGCACGCAGCACGCGTGTGTTCACTTATTCAGCAGTGCTCAACTGCGACTAAAACGACGCTCGATGACAAAAAGTGAGAGAATTAAAGAAAGCAGCAGCAGCAGCAGCAACAGCCGCAGCATCACGGCAGCAGCAGCAGCACAAGAATAGCAGAGCAAGAGTAACAGCAGCAGCATAAGAGTAAAACAGCAGCAGCAGCACAAGCAAATGAAGAGAAAACGTTTGCTGTTGATGCGGTTGTTGCTGCTGCCCCTTATTGTTTGGCTTTAATTTCTTTATATTTTTTTTTTTTTGTTTTTCTTTGCTTTTCAATGTATTTTAATCAATTTTGAATAATTGTTTTTGTTTGTAAGAAAAGCACTTGTGCACTTAAGTTATTTATATGATGATGGTAAATACAATTTTTTGTGTTTCACTAAAACTGACTTATTGTGGAAAATTTAGACCGGGACATAACATTAATATATTGCTTCGATCTATTACATTAATATGTACACTAGGGTGATTCAAATTTTTTTTTTTTTTGCTTCAAACCGGTTTAATATATAGCAGCAGTTACACGAAAGAAAAATTCTGGTGCATTTAGAGCTCATTTTGGTAATATTTACTGGTATCTCATGGAGCATTTTAGTTTTCCATACGATTTGTATGGAAAGAAAGCAATATGTTTGAATATAACAAACGCATATTTCATATAGAGCAATTAAATATTTATTTGAGCCAAACATATTGTATTTGGATCAAATAGTGTTAAGTGTTGGTTGAAGCATTTTATATTTGATTCAATCAAATATTTAATTGCTCTATATGAAATATACGTTTGTTATATTCAAACATATTATTTTCTGAGTGTAGAAAATTTTATGAATATTAATATATGAGCTCAAATTTAATCAGAGTTTTCCTTTCGTGTAACTGCACTGAGAAAAGAGTATGGTTCCTTTAAATATATCTATTTGGTTGATAGATTTTTAAAATATTTGTTAACTATTTTGGTAGTTATTACCATGTGCTTAATTGAAATTTAATTTGTTGCTTACTGAGCCAAACGTTCTATTAGTTTAAGACAATTGAAAAAATTTGTTTGGTTGAATTTTACATTTGTTAATCCTATTTTTATTTGATTTCACTTCTCATTAACATGAAAACTTTGCAATTCACAATATATTCAAGTAAAAAACTACTTAAGTATATTCTGCTTGGTACGCAATTTAGGTATTTATGATTGTATAAATACAAACGACATCCTGTATAAGGATGTAACGATATTGGAAAAATCGTTTTTGGTCATCGGTTTTTAGCACAAATTGATATTACTGAATGTATCCGTTTGCGAAAAGAAAGTCAAATAAATGTGATTATTAACAATCGATTCATTGAAGCAACCATTTATTGATGCAACATATTTGTTTCAACCAAAATATAATTTGGTAATTATTACCAATTATATAATTGACTCAATAATATTATTCAATTCACTGTAATATGTGACATTTTAATATACATCAAATATTTAAATCGCTCATATCAAGTATACCATATGTTAATTATTACCAAATTTTGGTATATGTAATTAAATTGTTTTCTCTGTGTTTATTTATGTGAGGAATAATGCTTTAGTAGACAGCTTCGAGTATAACTCGTACAAAAAAAAAATTTCACACGAACGGATGGTTCTTTACCGATTTGTTATACAAAAAAAAAAAAAAAAAAAATCAAAAAAATTTTTTTTTCCTGTCTTCGAAATATCCCTAAATTCTGAAAGCCAATGAACTAACGAAATATTACCTTCACGAAAAAATAGCTTCAAACTTTTTTTATAGAAAATTTTATTATATAATATATTATATATATATATATTATAGAAATTTTCTTTCGTGTAACCGCTACTATTAACCCATTATTACCCGCAGCAAGAAATAGTGAACGGATTTTGTTGAAACTTCATACCATATCTTTAATTGGCCCGATTAAAATAAATTTTAAGTTTCATCAATATGCTATTTTCGGTTTTCGAGCTGTGAGATGGTATTTTCACTTACCAGTAGGCTGATATGAATATAGATTTTGACTTCATTTTTTTTAATCAAACAATGGACTTTTATTACGACTTACCAGTGCCGAATTTACATAAGGGCGCTATGGGCACGTGCCCCTGGGCCCCCACCAATATAAAAATAGCGACCGAGCGAGGTATGACGCTAGTAAAAATAATTTATTGAAGGAATGACTCAGGCTGCGAATGAAAGAAAAATCCCAGGGCACGAAGTAACCGAATCAAATGTAAGTAACCGAATCTACCCAGCAGGTATAATTTTTTAAATAATTAAATATGCAAACCCAAGTAATCCAATCGACCCAGGTCATGTATTTTTTAAATAATTAAATATGCAAACAGCTCGTGCATTTTTTTAATAATTAAATATGTAAACCAAAGTAACCAAATCGACTCAGCTCGTGCATTTTTTCGTAGCGGAACGTATCTTTCAACTTTGAATAAGCAATTTTACATGTTGAATGGGTCGATTCGGTTACTTCGGTTTCGTTTTTTCAGTCCGGATAGGCCCCCATCACTCTTGTGCCCGTGGGCCCCTTGATTTGTAAATCCGGCAGTGCGACTTACTTTGAATAATTTGTATAAAAATACAATATGTAATACTACTGATGCTTTTTATGTAATGGGCGTGGCAGCTTTATGCAAAAAAAAACACTTTAAAGGTTATATCTTGGCATTTATCGCAGCTACAGCTCTAAAACTTGAGACGTAAATGTAAATTGTTTGTTTTATATAGTTTTTTTTGTAAAGTTCACTTTTTAAGTTTATACTAAGTAATTTCTTAAAAGACTGATTTTAGCGACCGTTTAAAAACAAATAAAAGAATTTTTATTTTTTAATTTGTTTTTAAACGGTCGCTAAAAGCAGCCTTTTGAGAAATAACATAAGTAAATTGTTGGTGCCAAGCATTAAACACTGCAATATGAATATTAACTTTCCAATATTCATCGGCACGCATATGAGACGGAAAATCATTTCAATTTTCTTTACCGAATTTTGATTCAATATAAAAGCACCTACTGCCTTCACCGTGTCGATTATGTCTTATTTTGCTCACTCTTGTAGGTTCCAGTGAAATTTCATCGCAGACGTCCGGGTTGTGTTCCAAAGTAGTAATAATGCCTAATGCCATTTTGCTAGCTTCCCGAGCGTTGCATTTTTACTTTACTAGCGTATATAATTCGGTGATATTTTTAAAATTTTATAGACTTTATTTCTTTTATCCTTTACCTATGTTATAGCATTAGCTTTAAAAATAGTTCGTAACAGGTTTGATCTAGGAAGCAGAAGTTTTGGCAGAATTTTCTTTACAACCAATGCTGAAACATTGGCCTGTAGGCAATGGCATCACTTCACCAAAACCTTTAGGGTGAGTGGGGCAAGTATTATATTATAGTTCCACCACAATTAGATTGTTTTATTGAATTGATATATTGAATAATAGTTAGTACCAGATCCTTGGGGGGGGGGGGGGGGTGGCCAATGCCCTGCACAAGTTGCTCGAAAACTAGTTAACTTACAGAAATAAAGCTGTTTTGTGTCTTTTTATAAAGTTTCAGTGGAAATAATGGAACACACTGAAAAAATAGCTCACAAAAATAGCGAAAAATTCACTATTCTTCTATTGTTGCTATATATCACTTAAGCCATTAAGGCCCGGCACTAGTTCCGCCCATACGATTTTAATGAAATTTCATATACGAGCTGCAATCAATCCAAAATGATTACAAAAAAATTTCAGTCCTACAACTCTGCTGACTACTGAAATATTTACTGGGTATTTTTTTAACCATTGGGCCATCGTGGCTTAAACGTTTTGTGTTTAAATCATGAGATTTCATTCTGTGGCAACAACTGCCGTTTGTGGTGATGGACACATGGAGTAATGAAGATGAATAATGTGGGGGAAATGCCGATTTAATTAATTGTTGCCATATTTACTACATCCACAATTTTCACTCACCAAAAATTCGGCTTTTTTTGGCGTTATGTAATGCAAGGAAAATGATGTCAATACTGTGCTAAGGTAGCTAGATCTTTTAGCTCTTACAAAAATTTTTGGCAGATTTCTTAAGAAAAACTATTTTCATGAGTAACTTTGACCCATTGGGTCTTAATGTGTTAATAAGAATTTTCATTTTTTTCAAAAATCGAAAAATAAATGGAGCTACTTAGTTTTAACATATGATTTCCTAACGATGAAAAAATATATTCGGACAAATCTAAATGCGTTTTGAAGAGGAAGAGAATTTCTTTCAGATCTCATTAATGGTTTTACAAAAAAAAAAAAACAGTTCGATGTAACATAACTTCAAATATCACGCAAAACCTTAATTTTCACACTTTTTGACAGTGGCATACTTAAGGGAGGGCGCCAGTGCCGGATTTACATAAGAGAACTACGGGCACGTGCCCCTGGGCCCCCTCCACTCTTGTGCCCATGGGCCCCTTAATATGTAAATCCGGCAATGGAGGGCGCAATGGTTTGGTGGACGGCAAAATTGTACTCGGTCTTAAGCATATTAGCAAATGAAATTAGAAGTAAATTGCATTATACAGGGGTCCCATGAGGGCAGGGCCGTATCTAGGGGGGTGGGGGGTTGGGGGCGATGCTAGGGGATAGAACCCCTTCCCCCGAAATATCTTGACGGACACTATATAGAAACGTAGAAAAATCTCAAATGCACAACCCCCCCCCGAAATAAAATCCTGGATACGGCCTTGCATGAGGGCTTGTAATGTCAAAAGGGTTTTTGGAAAGCGTATGCCGATGAACTTTTTGTTTTTAAGTAAATAAAGTATTTTTCTCGAACAATTTTTAAGGCGTCAATTCCGCCTTCGTCCCGTTCGTCGAATATATGCATATCTACGATGAAATAAAGCGCAGTGACGGCTGTCGTCTGGAATGTTTAACTTCAGCTGGATATTAGGTGCATTTTTTTAAGAGTTTTGAATGAAATTTTATTTTCGCATTGCTTCCATTCCTCTATTTTTGGCGTGTAGCTTTGATGTGTTTATGTGCTCTATATCCTCTTGGAGAATAGGGCTTCCGCAAATTTCATCCAATGTGCATAGTCATTAGCGAAGGCCCACAATTCTCCCTAATATTTCTGAATTCATGTATTTTTGGATCGTTTCCATTACTTCGCGCCTGCGAAACTTTTTTTACCCGATTATTCACTTTGTTTTTAGATATTATTGAAACCAATTTTCAAGGTCAAATCGGGTTCAACTGTGATTTTTTAAAAAGAAACTTATAGTTTTTTTTTTATCGCAGACTAGTATTCTTTGGGAAAATGTAGATATATTTTGTATAAAAAATTTACCCTAGGACTCAAATAAACTAACGTCCATTTAAAAAAACACAGTTCACTTTGAATAGGATCTCCTTGTTTTTCTAAATTTTTGATAAATGTTATTTTCTGTTGAAAATTTTTTAAAACTTTGGGAAAACTGTAGTGCATTAGTGACTCAATTTCGGTTCTGATAAGTTTCGTTTTTTTTGCAATCTAAGCAAAAAAAAAAACCTTAGCCCAATTCACGATCTGTTGCAAATGACAACGAAAAATTATGCAGTTGCAAAACTTTGCAGCGAATCGTGAGCGGCCTTCTTATGTTTACTTTGGAACGCTTGTTGCAAAACAAAGACAACTGATACGGAAATGATTTCGATAAAACAACATATCAAACATATTTAGAAAATATACATATATATATATATATATGTACATACCGCAAAGACATAAACTTCCTGAAGACAACTAAAAATAATTTGTATTTCCTTCTGCAGTAGATAATTTTTGACAACGTTTTCCTTACTTGATATTGGCGTAGATAAAAAAATCATTTAAGAATTATTTCTTATATTTTTCGCAACTTTGCTCGAAATTGCCGAATCATCGGTTAATTTCACCAAAACCTATTGGTCAAATATTTTTAAAACTAAACTCTTTTTTTTTGCATTTGCTTTCCTTTTGTTTATAAAAAAAAGTTCAATTTCTCATTTATTCTATTTACTGGGTCAAAACCCTCCCAATTCATGTTAATTAAAAATATAGTTACTACGTATAATTTATATATATGTAAAAACTACACAAAAACTATGTGGTAACAGTATTCAGGACATCCGTAGACAGGATATCTAACAGGAACATATCAATTGATGGAGGTCAGTGTTAACTATAAAATATTCACTCTGGAAGCTGCTTATCAGCATGATAAATTTTAATTGGTGCCTAGTGGTGAACGACTTGACCTTGCCTAAGCTAAGCAGGTCTCTCCATAGCTTGCTTACAGCATTTGCACCTGTAAGGCTCATGTAGCAGCTATTTAAATTCAGTAGTATTAAGTGATTTATATGGCTGCAAGATTTTTTTGTGTACGATTTTAAAAAAAAAAAAAATGTCCGTATAAAACAATAACCATAATTCAAAACATTGCCAACATTGACCACAGCTTAAGCCTTAAATGTTGTTAGCAACCACTATCTTAAAATACCGATGGAACAAATTCATTTACTCAATTGATGATTCTCTTTTGCTCTCTTAAAACTTCTCTTAAAGCGTGGCGCGGTCATCAACCAAAAACTATTGTTACAACTTAAAGACTTTAAGTTAAAGTAAAAAGTGCTTGGTTGAAAACTTTTTTCGAAACAAAAAAAATAGGGTGGAGAAAATTCTATAGAAGCTAAGATTTATTTGATATGAAAAATTTATTCAAGTTTTTTTTTTGTTGAGGTATCAAACAAAACTGCCCCAAAAAAAATGGGTATCATATGAAAAATGGTTCAACATTTTGAGCGTTTAACATTTTTAACATAATATTTTATTAATTTTTTTTTTTAGATGGGATAAAAATTTTGGACGTTATCTCTAATAAGAAAGAAACAAATAAATTTGAGCCATTTTATTTATAAAAGTAAAGCCCAAAATTGTACAAGTTTCTATATTATATATATTGGGTGCTAAATCAGAGGCAGTTTCGCAATTTTACTTAAAAAACCTCGCGGAATTTAAGCTATCGCGCTGACTTTTTGTCCAAAGAAATTGCCTTACTTTGCATAAAGTACGGTAGCCACGCAAAACTTATCTCGTTAATATTTATAAATCGATCTTAAGGAAAACAAACGCTTTTAAATTAATACGAAAAATATAAAAGAGTAGTAGAAAAAGATCAAGTGATGAACACATTAACGAAACTATAAAAATATCCTTGCAGAGGGTTTTTGTGAGACTTAGCCCTAGGTATTGAAACTATACGCATAATGCAATCCGGATTTGCTCTACTAGGGGGTGACAGCCTTTTCTAGAATCTCCTAGTTCTCCGCTAATTATGCCAGTGGCTCAACACCATCCAAAATCTGATATTTATTTTAGAGAAAACAATATTGAGATATTACTTTCTTAATTTTGGAGCAGAATACATTTTATATTATCTTCTAAAAAGATATATATGTACATATACATGTACATACGTATGTAAATTTCAGCAATTGCAAATTTCTTTTTGTAGTACTTGGGGCGTTTTTACGATATTTCATGGTTAAGATGTCAATTTTTTCTGTGTTTTGCTGTCCATGAATAACATTAAAACTTTATCTGGCCAGCAACAAATAATCAAAACAGAAATATTTTCTTTATAACAATAAATTTCGCAAGTCACTGAGAACGCTTCGAGCATATATATAAATGAAATTTTTTGAGCAACTTAGGACCGGTGTAAAATTTTTGGAGTTTTTGTATATATTAATTTTAAAGATTTTGAATAATTTCCGAAAAAAAATTAAATCTTCTATGTTCCGAATAAAAACAAACATAAAACCCTACTGACCTTAATTAAATTTGGGAGCTATAAGTAGAGCTGCCCCCAAAACATTTGCGCTAAGACGGCCACGCTAAATGATTTTTCAAACAGTATGAAAGTAATTTGCAGCTGGTGTAATTTTTGCAAAATATACTAGAGATTATGCTAAGTGTTTTTCCATATTACAATTTTTTTTTAAAATATTTTTAGGTTTTTTATTTTACCATATCAGTACGCACAACTTTACTACCGCGTTTACTAAGCGTATATGAAGCTTAAAATTTACTCTCACATTTAATATTCTCCCTTTACTTAATTTCTCTTGCTCTCTTTGAGAATAAAATTTTCTCACGTACATTATTTTCACCAATGAGGGTAAGTAGCACCCTTAGCCAATCATCGCTTCGCAGCGTACACAGTTGCATCGGCACACACTGACAACTGCCGTTAGTCAAACGCCATTGTTATGGCACTTATCAACCAATAAGCGTTCAGTGCGCAAGCAGACACCGTGGGAAAGTCTTAATATTTACAAAGACTATACGATTTCACAATTTTTATTTTTATCAATGAATGTTTCTAAGTCGAACACACACTGCGTCAATAAAATATTTAAGAGAAATGACCTCTGATTAATATTAGTCCGAAAATTGTTCAAAAAAAAAATGAGCATGTGTTAATTGATTACTTTACTCATGCGCAACAATGAATGCAGCTCAAACTAAACAGAATAAAAAGCTAGTTAGGACGGAAAGTAGGCAAGGCAAATCCAAGGGAGGAGTGAAATTCCTCAAGGCCCGCGCTTATTGATTTTTGTTTTGCTTATTAGTTCAAATCAATGGCAACAGCAGGAGCGGAGCTAGGGTTACTGGCAATTAATGCTAAACGACACATTTGAGCGCCGTTAAAAATTTTTTTACCAGGGAGGAAGAACAATTTGTTGCCCGCTTCCGTGATAAAAAGGTCATCGGATTTTGCTTACGCGAGTAAACCTTATAAAGAAGAATCTACAAGCTCACAATACACAGCAATATTTATACAAAATTGAATCAGAATCTAAAAATCAAATTTTCTATGCGAATTCCAAAGTCTGATCATGAAATGAATGAAATTAGGAACGGTTTACGGTGTTGAGAAATCTACTTATTACAACTTTAACATCACATATTCTACTTTTTAGCTTCGACTTCACGACTTTAAAACATTTGATTATTTAGTTTCCTTTGATCCTTAACAGATCAAATTGGAAATCTCAGTACAAAACTGGTTTTCATTTTTCAAATTCTCTCTTCCATCACACTCTACCTAATAATAATAGAGTTTAGCTACTACAGCTATTAGCCTTCTTAGCTATTTAGCTTGAAGCTTTAAACCAAGTAAAAAGCTTTTTAAAAAATAATGGAGATGGAAAAAATTATACATGCAATTAATTTTTTATTTTTTTATAATTTTTTCTTAGCTTTATCGCACTTTCTCAACATACCCACTCAGACCATGTGATATAGATATTAATATAATTGTGTGTGTAATTTTACATGGTCCAAGGCGTAAATGTTAGAAAAAATTTACCCTTTATGCTGTGGGGCTCGGACAACACAAACATAAAAATACAGACCACCATGAAGCTACAAATTTAGCTACAGTTAGTTTTCAATCTAAGCTTGAGTTGACCTTTTGACAAGCTAATGTTATAAAAATCGCAACTGTTAATAAGGGTTGTCATGCGATTAAAAGGAGCTGTAGCCATATAATTTGTTCTACTAACCGGTTGATAAAATAATTGATTAGAGTTACGAGTACTTCTCCGATTAGTATTAAAATGTATGTAATCAAGAAGCTCTGGTGCAGCAAGAGACCCAGTTACAACCTGATGCAAATAAAGTATGTCCGCAATATTTCTACGGGACCTCAAAGGCTGCAAATGTAATAACTTCAAACGATCCTCATAAGGAGGAAGGTTCAAAGGGTCAGTCCAATTTAAGCCATTGAGAGCAAAACGAATAAAGTTCTTTTGAATTCTCTCAATTCTATTTATATGAATATTATAAAATGGTGACCATACTTGGCTCGCGTACTCTAAGTGAGGACGCACTATTGTATTATATAAAGTCACCGTTACTAAAGGGCTATTAAATTCTTTTGCCCACCTCTTAATAAAGCCAAGCAGAGATGAGGATTTTTTACAAATTAAAAGTTAATTTAACATCAAAATGTATACCTAGGTCTATGACTAAATCGACACGACATATTTTCTTATCTTTTAATTGATAATAAAACTTTACCATATTTTTCTTCCTGGTGAAAATCATAGATTGGCATTTATCAGGATTAAGATGTAAGTTATTTTTAGAACACCAAATCTCGAAGGATTTCAAGTCAGACTGGAGTGGAATAGTGTCGTCAATCCCCTTTACGTTCCTGTAAATTTTCATGTCATCTGCATATACTAACAGATGGGAGTTTTTAATTACATGTGTAACGTCATTAATTGCTAAAATGAACAGGAGCGGCCCCAGGTGGCTTCCTTGTGGAACACCTGATGCCGTGCTAAATGGGGAGGAAAACACTCTCCGAAATCTTATTTGATATGAGCGATCAGATAAATAAGATTCAATCCAGCTGACAAAACTTAAAGGAAATCCGAGCTTCTTTAACTTAAACAAAATCAAATTATGTGGTAGTTTGTCAAATGCTTTACTGAAGTCAGTGTAGATGCAGTCAACTTGCCCACCAGAGTCAAAAGAGCGTAAAGTAAAAGAAGTGAAATCAAGGAGGTTAGAAACTGTTGATCTGCCATTAACAAAACCATGCTGACGAGTTGTTATGACTTCACCACAGCACACTTTAACTTGATCGTATATTATGTGTTCAAAAATTTTCGGTATTAATGATAACTTAGCCACGGGCCTGTAGTTTGAAACATCATTTTTGCAGCCTTTCTTGAAAATGGGGCTAATGTATGCATTTTTCCAAAATTTAGGAAAATAACTTTCTCTGACTGATCTATTAAATAAAAAACTAAGGGGCTGACTCAGCACAGAGCTGCAGTTAACTAAAACTGTCGCAGGAATACCATCAGGCCCGGAGCTGAAGTTATCATCAATAGACGAGATATACTTCTCTATGAGGTCAGTTGTGAAATATATCTCATTAACCGAAACTAAAGGGTCGTTATCCATATATTCAAAATAGTTGATCTCAGGGCTAAATAAATCAGTAGAAAATGACTCCTTAAACAAATTAGCAAACAGCCCGGCTATAATTTGGGGATCGCTAGTGAGCCCATCAACTGTTTTAAACTCAGATGGAAACCCGTCAGATTTTTTTTTAGAATTAATAAATCCCCAAAAATTCTTGGGGTCATGAAGAATAGTCAGCCTAATTTTATGCAAATATTCAGAATAAACTAAAGCTGACATTTCTTTGAATTCAAAAAATAGTCGCTGATAAGCAACTAGGTCATTTAAGTCCTGGCTACAAACTTATTTGTTCCATGCCCTATTACGGCCATTACGAATTTTCTTCAAATCATTTGTGTACCAAGGGTACGAGGAATTGTTTTGATTCGCATTCAAGAACCTACTTAGCCAACACTGGATCTAATTATAGGCATCATCTGACGGAAATGCTTGACTCACATAAGGAAGTTAGGAGGTCTTTACCCTAACGTTTGGATGTCTTTTAAGATTTTACCAAGGATTCCCATTTCGAAAGTGGTTCCCCACAGGAGCATTTCTGAGCTGAAATTAATAAAATCGTTTTTTACGATCTACGACGCGCCAAGACCATCTGAATTCAGCAACGATTGTATATTGAGCCAGAATGAAATGGCTCATAGTAGCGATTTTTCAAAAGCTATAAAACAATTCGCTTGTCTAAAAGTAAGAAAATATAGTCTGCTGATAGTCTTGTAGATTTTGAACTTACACCATTTCATTGCACAAATATCAGGAGCGGAATTTATGCCGCTATTATTATCTTAAAAGATTTGTTATGCGCTCTTGATAAAGTTGCAGAGGAACTTGTTCCTATCCACGATTATAGATTTTGATAGGTAGGTAAAGAAAACGGCGCTCAAACATTTTCTAAACAAGGCGTCAATTACCCTCGAGCCGGCACTGATAAAAATAGATTACAGTTCACCTGCAAACAAAGCTAAAGAGAACAGATAAAATAAAAAGGGCTTAGAGCACTGATGCCAGGTTGCGGTGTATCCCCCAAATTGTGGGAAATTTGAATTGAATTGGGGACACGGGAAATCATTAGCCTTGTGGTTGAAAAAGTTTAAAAACTCTCCATTGGCTTATATGCATAGAAAAAGGCCAGTGTCCCCCCAAGGATCAGTTACAAGTTATTATTCAATAAATCAATTCAATAAAAAAATCTAATATTGGTGGATTTATAATTCTCACCCTCCCGCCAAGGTTTTGGTGATGTGGCACTACTGTTTCTTATAGATGTTGTCTAAAGCATTTTATGTTTGACTCAATCAAATATTTAATTGCTCTTTATCAAATATAATTAGCTTTATTTAAAGAAATCGTTTTCTCAGTGTAGCGATCTCATTGCCGCAATCATGTACGGAGCTAAATCCGTTAAAACCAAAAGTACTTTATTATATTTTAAACATGTTTAAGGTACTCTACCACCGCGTTTAAAATTTTTTTTTCGAATTTTTTTTTAATCAAATGGTCTATAAATGTGCCGAGAATATGTTTTTGAAATTTCAAGTCAAAATTCGTAAGAAAAAAAAAAGTTACACCGTTTTGCTCAAAAACTAATTATCTGATTTTTATTAAACTTGGCACATGTTTCTTATAATTATGGCTACTGTACATCACCCCACAGACCTGCTGATTTTTACAGACCTAAAAATGAGGGAAAATTAAAATTTCAAGTATGCGCCATTTTTCGAAAAAAAAACGATGGATTACCGGTTTTTTTTTTTTTTGGGGGGGGGGGGGATGCGCAACTAGATATGTCTATATTGAAGTGCCAAATTTTTTTATAAAATATCGATAGTAAGTTATCATACGTAAAAAACTGTAGCTCAAAATTTTTAAAAAGGGTTACTTCCCACAGCCGTTGGCTGTGAGACACTACTTGCTCAAAGTTATGCGATCCTGGTACATCGCAGATTTTGAGCGTTCGGCGTGTTCTCCGTAATGTGCATTACAACATAAACAAATAATTAAGAAACTACGATAACAAAGGAAAATTACGGTTAAATGTACTCAGGTGACGTCATGCTTTGGTGGTGTAAACAAAAAGCTGAACAGCTGATTGAAATTTCAACGCAATGGCGTGTTCTTTGAATTCACTTAAATATTTGCCACATTTGCTTGAAATTAAAAATTAGCTTTTTGTATGTTTGCATTGATATGGCGAAAATGGTTTAGAGTTAAGGACAGTTGAAAAAACATTTTAAAATAAATAGCTTCAGCGCCGTATAGGGGTCTGCGCCACAAAATGGTCAGCAAAGTTCTAATTTATTTAATCGTAAATATAAAATTTTTGTTCTATTCAAAACAATGTCTTTGCATCTTTAAGCCAAAAACCACTCCCGGTAAGGCCCGCTTTCAATGTTCAGCCCAGGGGTCCGTGGAGCATTGACTCTAGAATTTTATTTGACGAGGCAAAGAGTTGTTACGAATGATACTAACGAAAAACAATCTAGACGAAATCATTGGTAAAATTAGCTTTACACTTCTGAACATACGGGTGGTCGTTTTCTCAGTGTACAATCAAGAAAGCTTTTCCCTTAAGCTAAAATATGGTCAAGCCTTTTTAAGTCAAAAGCCTAGCGTGTTATGATATTAAAAGCCACCTGGAGCTTATGAAGCGAAGTTGAAGACTATGCAAGTTCCGATATGTTTGTATAAAGTTGCAGATCATCCGCTTAAACAAAAAAGAAGGAAGGATTGAACCTAAAGGCACTCTACAGCTTACAGTCTGATAACTAGAGAATAACAATAAATAACATTTGAGAAGTTCTACAGCATTATCTGAAAACCAAAAGGACCACTCCACCTTCTTTTATTTAAACTTAAACCAACGATGAGGAGATAGCTCCTATAAATGCTATGCATTGTGTTGATTTAAAAAAAAAGTTTATTGACAAAATGGTCATTAAAAAAAATGGATTCAATTTCACAATGTGGCACTCCATTTTTTCTTACTTTGTATCATAAGTTATGCCATAGCAAGCTAGTGGGTAAATTAGGACTAAACTTGAGCCAAAAAAACTAACTTTTTTGATACTCTTATGGCAGAAGTGGCTGAGTCTCGAGCTCTTTTATGCTTCTCCTACCTCGGTTTTTGCTCCACATGGTCTGGTAAGCCACGGAAACGAAGTAGGTCGAAGAAATCTGTTACAGCCATGACATGAAAAATCAATTGAAAAGATATGATTTTAATTAAAAGGACACCTTCCTTTTTATACCCTACTCAGAGGGTATATTCACTTTGTCATTCCGTTTGTAACGCATAGAAGGGGGCGTGGCAGGTATGAAAAAGTATATATATTCTTGATCAGCGTCACCACCTTAGTCGATATAGCTGTGTCCGTCTGTCTGTCTGTCTGACTGTGTGTCTGTCTGTTGAAATCAGGTTTGCGCGAAAACTAAACAAGCTAATTGAATGAAATTTGGCACACAGGTCACACCTTTTTGCAAGCTGCTAGCATATAAAAATGGTTGAAATCGGTTAACGACCACGCCTTCCGCCCATACTCTATATAAATATAACCAAGTCCATTTTGAAAAAAAAGTTGCATCGATTTTGATGAAACTTGGTGATTTGGTGAGGCTGAGAACGAAATTAAGATAAGGCTCGGTTTTAAGTTTGCAAAGGCTCTTAAAGAGGCGTGGCACAGCCCTAAATTTTAACTTTTATAACGCCATAGCTCGTAAACCGTGCAAGATATTGTGATGAAATTTGGTACACGAATACAGATCTTATGAATCTTGAATTGCGCATAAAGTGGGCGGAATTGGAAAAAAGGGCGTGGCACTTCTTAGCAATTAAAAAATTGGATTTCATATAACTCCAAATTGGCACATACGATTTTCATTAAAATTTTAGGGATGCTACCACTGAAAGTAGTCAACAATACAAGCTACGTCAATAGAATGAAAAACTGCTTTTAAAGGCGTGGCACAGCCTACAATATTTATAAACGTTATAAAAAGAGAACTAGCAACGCAATCGTTATGAAATTTATTACGGCGGATATATTTGCTGAAAGGCGTCTTCTTGCAAAATTTTGGCACAATTGTGCCGGTGGGTGTGGCATCTCTCATATAAGCGAAATACGTTTATTGCTATAGATAGTGTGCTATGAGAGTAATCTTCATAAAATTTTGTGTAGAGGTATCGGTTATTATAAGCTTCGGAATTAAATGAAACTTGACAAGATTGCATCAGTGGGCGGGGCACGTCCCTCATTAAAATAAAGCTGTAAGTGCTATTTTAAGTGAACTATTCGAGCAATTTATCTGAAATTTGATGTAAGTGGTTTACTGAGTATTAGGTACATATGAATCAAAAGCTTTTGAAATACCAACTGTGGGCGTGGCACCTCCCATACAAATAAAATTCTTTAATTGGCATTACTATCGAAATATATGAGCAATCATACTGAAATTTGGTGTAAGACGTTTGTTTATGGAAGGCTATTTTTGGATCAAAATTGGACTGTATTGTACCAGTGGGTGTGTCACCGCCCTTAATTTTAAGAATAATTACGGCACATATCGCAAACTATACAAGCTACAGTGGTAAAATTTGGTTTGTGCATGTCAATCACGAATATCATTTATTGAAACAAAAGTGGGCGGTATTGGAGAAGTGGGCGTCGTATAATTCGTATTTTTCATTTCTATTCTATTTTTTTCAACATTTCCTATATTCTTTTGACATTTTCAATCTTTCTCCTTCAATTTCATTCGACATTTTCTTCGACTTTTTAACCAAATTCTCAATTTCTTTCAACTTTCTTTAATGGTTTTCATATTTTTTTCAACATTTTCAGTTTTTTCCAACACTTTTCAACTTTTTACATTATTTTCGACTCATTCAACCTCTTCAACATTTTTTTAACATTTATTTAAAAAGTACTTTCAATGCAGTGTAGGGTATGTGAGTATCGGCCTGGCCGAAGGTAACACCTTTACTAGTTATTGTTTCAAACTGATTTCACCAAACTATTCATGATGATAGTTTTAAGTCTTTAAATAGCAACACTTCCGCCAAAAAATCGACTTTCGAGTTTCGCAAAATGAAAAATTTTTATTTAACGACCAAATTGAAGAAGTTCAAAAGGTAACGAATGGCAAATGTTCCGTTTTGAACGTTCACGTCATGTTTCCGAAACAGGTTTAGTAGTTGACTATCTAGATATAAACATTTCTAATTCAAAATAATAATTCAAAATAAAAAATTTTGAATTCAAACAGCCAGTCTTTCTCACTTTTTAAACAGTCTATCATTTACACTACATACGTTAACTACAGAAAATAGCTAAGCTCCTGCAAAACTTAGTCTTTCTTGGTAAATCAAATTAGCGTTGATGCTTTAGAACTCTGCCTCAGAAAGAAATGTTGATGTAATGAAATTTAATATAAAACTACCTAAATAATAATAAAGTTCAAATTTTTCTACTTAAATTATTTCAAGTATTTCTTTAATGGCTTTAAAGTGAGATCGATAATCACACTTTAATCCTTATTGAATTTTAACCTTTTATCAAGCACACTCTCCAAAGTAATGGGTGTAGTTCAAAACACCCAAATTGAAAGCATTAAAAGATCTGACAAAAACTGCGGCTTAAGTTTACTTTAGCTGACATTCTCCAATTTATTTTCTTTTCTTAGGTTTAAAAGGGGGTCAGAAATAAATAAAAATTATGAAAAAACAACGAGCCGCTCGGATCTAGTTTGCATGGATATCAAAAATTTTGGTGTCATAAGAAAGATAATTTAATGGCCTTCAATAATTTTGAGAAAAGTTTTGAAATTTAGCCTATAATTTTGGAGATATGACGACTTTTCTGAAATTTGGACCAACTTTTTTTTAAAAAAAACCTTTTTTTTCCCGCGCGCGCGATTTTTAATAAAAATTTTTAAGTTTTACAATGATAATAGCCTTAAAATAATAATAATAGTTGTTGTTGTAGTAGTTGTTGTTGCAGTTTTATTGTTTTTGTCCACAAATACATACTTTCCATAAGAATTTATTGAATGATATTTTTTGTTTTCCAGTAAAAAAAGCGGTAAATAATAAAAAAATTACAACGAACTATATACCATTTTAAAGGGAACGAACCAGGCTCTCTTAATATGCAAAAAAACTCATGGGTCATTAAGACATTTTTAGAGAAAAAAAAGGTTTTTTTAAAAAAAAGTTGGTCCAAATTTCAGAAAAGTCGTCATATCTCCAAAATCATAGGCTAAATTTCAAAACTTTTCTCAAAATTATTGAAGGCCATTAAATTATTTTTCTTATGACTCCAAAATTTTTGATATCCATGCAGGCGTTCCCAACTTATGGTCATTTTTACAAAAGCTATATCCGGAATTTCCGATGGCTATATCTTCGAAACTAGATTCGAGCGGCCCGTTTTGTTTTCATAATTTTGATTTATTTTTGACCCCCTTTTACCCCTAAAAAAAAAAAATTGGAGAATGTCAGCTAAAGTAAACCTGTTCCAAAACTGGAAATTTTTGTTTCGACAACAGAGGTAGCAGATTTCCTTACGAAAAATCTAATTTATTTTGCACATTAAATAAAATAAAAATATTATAATAATTAAAGAAATTGTTAGCTACAGCAAGTAAGAAATACTTACCCCATAGTATAATTCCCAACAATGCTCGCAATGGCAATGGCCTGTTATAACGGCACCCCCAATATACTTTCGAAGAAACAACAACAACTGCGTGTACCTACACCAACACATTCTCATTAAGTTGTCACCGACTTGCTGAACTGCCTTTGTATTTGAATACGATTTTCAATTTTCAATAAACGTTTTTTAATAAATAAAGCAAACACTCATAACATTTTGGATAAAGCATATTAAAATTTAAGCACTTGTTGCCTCCTTGAGCAAATGAAAAAGCGTTTAATGAAATTACATTTCATTTTGCGATATAAAATAAAACACTACACTTCCAGCGGCAATGCCAGCTCTGCCGACAGCACTGCCTTCATTTGGATTTGCATTTTCATGCAATTTCACTTAAATATTTTGCTGAATTTATTACACAAAACTCACGAAAACATAAATTTCACATTTTTAACGCTTCTATTTATTTTAAAACATTAGTAAAGAATACGAAAAATTGAATTTGTAGAGATTTACGCGTATTTTGCACTTAAAATTAAAACTAACTGATGACTGTTGACAAGGTTGCCACCTGCTCAGTCCTACAACGACAGTAGTGGTTGTAATGAAAGAACAACCACGGGAACTTATCCAAAAAAAGGAGACAACGTTTTAAATTTTTTTATGTTGAAAGTTTCATGTTCTTATAAGGTATCTAGAATCGTTCAGTGCTGCTATTTTATTTAATATAACTCTGGTCTAATCAAAGTTAGTTTCAACTGCTTGCAGTGAGCGCGTCAATTACTTTTTTATTACCTTATTTTGACATAGCACGATATCTTCATTTTCGTGTTTTAAAATATATATATAATTTTGTAAAAGTCAATATACGTCAGCCGCTCACAAACAGATTCACCATGATCCGGTGACTGATGCTTGTTTTCACTATCAGCCTTACTTGAACTATCAATTGCAAAAAAAATAAGCGAGAGGAAATGACGTTGAAAATGCAACGCTGCCTCCCGGAATATTAGGCTCGGTTCACACAAGCGTTTTTTCAACGCGCGTTTTAGCATAACACAAGGCCATATACAATGAGCCACACATGACAGTGTGTAGTCTTAGAGTAAAAGGCCTAAAAAGGAAAACGACAAAAAAGTTGAACCACAAAAAGTTAAAAAACAAAATCTATTTCAGCTTCAGTTGGACAATTAATAGCTTGAGCAATAAAATAATTATACCATCTTAGTACGAACGGCAAAAATTTGACATCAAAGATATATGATCGTATTATTTCCATGTCTACTCTCAGTAATTTGACAATTGCCACTGAAACACAAGAAACTAAACTAGTAAAGGTGTTACCTTCGGCCAGGCCGAAAGTCACATACCCTACATTGCATTGAAAGTGCTTTTTAAATAGGTGTTAAAAAAATGTTGAAGAGGTTTAATAAGTCGAAAATAATGTAAAAGGTTCAAAAATGTTGAAAAGTGTTGGAAAAAACTGAAAATGCTGAAAATATATAAAAACCATGCACAACATGCACAAACCAAATTTTAGCACAATAGCTTGTATAGTTTGCGATATGTGCCGTAATTATTCTTAAAAGTTAGGGCGGTGACACACCCACTGGTACAATACAGTTCGATTTTGATCCAAAAATTGCCTTCCATAAACAAACCTCTTACACCAAATTTCAGTATGATTGCTCATATATTTCGATAGCTATGCCACTTAAGGTATTTTAAGTGTGTGAGAGGTGCCACGCCCACTGTTGCTATTTCAAAAGCTTTTGATTCATATCTACCTAATCCCCAGTAAACCACTTACATCAAATTTCAGATCAATTGCTCCAATAGTTCACTTAAGGTAACACTTATAACTTTGTGTTAATGAGGGAGGTGCCACGCCCACTGATGCAATCATGTCATGTTTCATTTGATTTCAAAGCTTATAGTAACCGACACCTCCACTCAAAATGTTATGAAGATTACTCTCATAGCGCACTATCTATAGCATTAAACGTATTTTGTTCATATGGGAGGTGCCACACCCACCGGCACTATTGTGCCAAAATTTTGCAAGAAGACAACTTTTACCGAGTATATCTGCCATATTAAATTTCATAGCGATTGCGTTGTTAGTTCTCTTTTTATAACGTTTGTAAATATTGTAGGCTGTGCCACGCCCTTCAACAAAATTTTCCAGAATATTGAATAAAATTGTATTGATGACTACTTTCAGTGCTATCATCCCTAAAATTTTTATGAAAATCGTATGTGCCAATTTGGAGTTATACGAAATCCAAATTTTCAATTGCTAAAAAGTGCCACGCCCACTTTTACAATTCTGCCCATTTTATTCGAAATTCAACATTTATAAGACCTGCATTCGTGTACCAAATTAGATCACAATATCTTGCACGGTTTACGAGCTATGGCGCTATGAAAGATAAAATTTAGGGCTGTTCCACGCCCCTTTAAGAACCCTTGCAAACTTTAAACCTAGCCTGATCCTAATTTTGTTCTTATCTTCACTAAATCAGCAAGTTTCATCAAAATCGCATCAACTTTTTTTAAAATAGACTTGGGTATATTTACATAGAGTATGGACGGAAGGCGTGGCCTTGAACCGATTTCGCCCATTTTTATATGCTAGCAGCCTTGCAAGAAGGTTTGACCTGTGTGCCAAATTTCATTCAATTAGCTTGCTTAGTTTTCGCGTAAACCTGATTTCAACAGACAGACAGACGGACAGACAAACAGACAGACGGACATTGCTATATCGACTCAGGTGGTGACGCTGATCAAGAATGTATATACTTATCCATACCTGCCACGCCCCCTTCTATGCGTTACAAACGGAATTTTTATACCCTACCCTCTGTGTAGGGTATAAAAATGGGCTCTGTGTTAGTTTACTTACTTTTTTAAAACGGCACATCAGTGCTACTTAATGGCTTCTGGCATGGATTTTAAGCCGCCACTCTAACCTTACTTAAGCAGGCATGGGTTAATAAAGTTATGTGGCTTTTTTAAAAAAAAGGGTTTTTAAGGACTAGAACTTTTTTTGGTTCCAGTCAGTTCCACTAAATATGGACTTCGGTACTGAAAAGTAGGACTACTTACCTAAATGATGGTAAAAGGCAGCTGCAGATGTTTGCAGAAACTTGAGCCTTATCAAACTTAAGATGTCCACTCAAGTAAGTACATTTATAAAATAATTAAAAATTTTTTTTTTTCTAAGTATGTACTTAATAACTTTTTTTTCAATCAATTTAAGGCTTATTTGGTTTTTCTGACTAATTATGAGGTCAATCCGTTTACGCCCATTAACTTACCTATCGGTAAGAGATATCCTTTTTTGCTTACTTGTACTTACTTACTTGCAGTCGCAGGGCCGTATCTTGGGGGGGCTGCTAGGGGATAGAACCCTCCAACCCAAAATATTTTAACGGACACTATATAGAAACGATTTTGCAAAGAATATACACTACGTAGAAAAAATCTCAAATCCACAATCCCCCCGAAATAAAATCCTGGATACGGCCTTGCTCAAGATTAACTAATCAGTTAGCCCATGAAAAGACGTCTGGAAGAAGTTTCCGTTGAGGAACAAAATGAGTAATGAGTTTTCCACTCTATATAACACTCGATTTCTGATATTTAATTAACAAATATTTTTGGAAGTGTTTCCTTACATTTTTCATCCAATTTCTCATTATTTTCGGCAAATTTCCTCTACGACTATGCTGTGGCCCATAAAGTTTTGGCGATTTTCTAAGGGCATAGCACCCACTATCGCTCTTACGTACATACATATATATGAATGTTTTCTTGACAATTTTACATTCCACTTTTTGTTTTGTTTTTGATCATAGAAAATATTTACTTTGACTTTTAAGTCAACCATAAATTTTTTTAAGACTTGGCAGCCTTTAGAGTTGTTTGCTGAGAAATATTTGTAAGCGAAAGCGAACAGCACTTTTTCAAATGATGATGCTGCCATCTTTCGCCGCATAGCGCTGCACAGAAGAACAACGTTTTGTCATGGCGAAATAAAAATGTACTCACCTACCAGGGTTAGAACTACGAAAAGTTTAATGCGGAGTTAATGTAAAGAAAAAGCGTAAAGATTTCAAATTGGCTGAGATTTTCTTAATGCTTATTCGACTTCTTAAATGTTTTGTTTGTATGTTTTTCAACATACATATGTTCATACTTCGACTTTTTGATTGCTTTTCAACACTTTTCGATTTCGCAACATTTCTCGGTGCTTTAAAAAGTATATTTTTAATCATTTAGAAATGTTCAACATATTTTGACTGTCTCAAAACTTTTCAGCTACTCCAATCAATTATTTCAGTTAGTAGGACTAATTATATGGGTGCAATTCCTTTCAATCGCATAACATTTCTCATTGACAATTGCGAATTTTATAACATTGGCTTGTCAAAAGGTCGTTTCAAGCTTAGATTGAAAACTAACTGTGACTTCATTTTGTAGCATAATGGTCGTCTGTATTTTTATACCCTACACGGAGGGTATATTCACTTTGTCATTCCGTTTGTAACGCATAGAAGCGGGCGTGGCAGGTATGGAAAAGTATATATATTCTTGATCAGCGTCACCACCTGAGTCGATATAGCTGTGTCCGTCTGTCTGTCTGTCTGCCTGTCTGTCTGTCTGTCTGCCTGCCTGTCTGTCTGTCTGTCTGTCTGTCTGTCTGTCTGTCTGTCTGTCTGTGTGTCTGCCTGTGTGTCTGTCTGTTGAAATCAGGTTTACGCAAAAAGTAAGCACGCTAATTCAATGAAATTTGGCACACAGGTCACACCTTTTTGCAAGCTGCTAGCATATAAAAATTGGTGAAATCGGTTTACGGCCACGCCTTCTGCCCATACTCTATGTAAATATACCCAAGTCCATTATGAAAAAAAGATGCTGCGATTTTGATGAAATTTGGTGATTTGTTGTAGATGAGAACAAAATTAAGATTAGGCTAGGTTTGAAGTGACTCTTAAAGGGGCGTGGTACAGCCCTAAATATTAACTTTTATAACGACATAGCTCGAAGAGCGTGTAAGATATGGTGATGAAATTTTTTAGACGAATACAGATCTTATAAATCTTGAATTGCGCATAAATTGGGCGGAATTGTAAAAAAGGGCGTGGCACTTTTTAGCAATTGAAAATTTGAATTCCGTATAACTCCAAATTGGCACATAAGATTTAAATAAAAATTTTAGGGATGATACCACTAAAATTAGTCATAAATACAAAGTTATTCAATATTCTGAAAAATTTTGTTGAAGGGCGTGGCACAGCCTACAATATTTATAAACGTTATAAAAAGAGAACTAACAACGCAATCGTTATGAAATTTAATATGGCAGATATACTCGCTAAAAGGTGTCCCATATAAGCAAAATACGTTAAATGCTATAGATAGTGTGCTATGAGAGTAACCTTCATAAAATTTTGTGTAGAGGTGCCGGTTACTATAAGCTTTGAAATTCAATGAAACTTGACAAGATTGCAGCAGTGGGCGTGGCACCTCCCTCATTCACATAAAATTGTAAGTGCTATTTTAAGTGAACTATTGCAGCAATTGATCTGAAATTTGATCTAAGTGGTTTACTGGGTATTAGGTACATATAAATCAAAAGCTTTTGTAATAGCAACAGTGGGCGTGGCACCTCTCACACACTTAAAATACCTTAAGTGGCATAACTATCGAAATATATGAACAATCATACTGAAATTTGGTGTAAGATGTTTGTTTATTGAAGGCTATTTGTGGATCAAAATCTGACTGGATTGTACCAGGGGGTGTGTCACCGCCCTAAATTTTAAAAATAATTACGGCACATATCGCACACTATACAAGCTATTGTGCTAAAATTTGGGTTGTGCATGTCAATCACGAATGTCATATCAAAAGTGGGAGGAGTTGGAGAAGTGGGCGTGACATATTTCGTGTTTTTAATTTCTATTCTATTTTTGTTAACATTTACCATATTCTTTTAATATTTTCAGTTTTTTAAATATTTTTGAACCTTCTTACATTATTTGCGACTTATTCAACCTCTTCAACATTTTTTTAACATTTATTGAAAAAGTACTTTCAATGCAGTGTAGGGTATGTGAGTTTCGGCCTGGCCGAATATAACACCTTTACTAGTTCTTTTTAAAAATACCAATATTTTATAGAACTACAAAGAAAAAATTTAGAGCAATTACAATACAAAAATGTGCTCTCTACTCTGAATGTTTATCCTTTAGACAAAGGAAATGTTGTTAGTTTTAAATTTTCAAAGTCCGCTGTTAAGCTGTACGTGTAGAGTCAGAGATCTTATATTGACTTCGAAGACATATAAGGTTAGGTAGGAGTGGCAGTCAGTTACGAAAACCGACTTTAGACCAAATGTGATCCATTGTGATACCACAGGATGTTTGACTATACCCTCTCGTTGAACCAACCAGATTTCATAATGAAACTAAATAGCTGACCTCTACTAACATGTCTAAGGTCATCCAGATCATCAAATAAAAACGACCCAAGTGCTTTGTGGCGTTTTCTAGCAAGTGCGGGACAGGAGCAGAGAAGATGTTTAATATTTTCCTCTTCCTCCACATCTCCAAAACTTCTACAGCAGTCAAAGGACCTAACACCTAATCTCGCCGCATGTCTGCCGATGAGGCAGTGGCCATTTATGGCTGCAACAACTGACGAGACACTATGTGTAGAGCGAGAAATTAGTTCTGACGAACGCTTAAGATCCCATTTCGGCCAGATTTGCCTAGTTATATTGCAAGTTGACCCTTGAGTCCATCTCAAAACCGATTTTCACGACAGGCCGGATAATACTAAAATAAAAAGTGGAGTTAGGTTTTTATTTTAAAATATATTTAGCTAATTTTTTCAATCAGCAAAAAAAAATTTCCAAATTTAGCTTATAAAAACTATTTCCAGTTAGTAACTTTGTTGTAGCTATCAACAAAAATTTTGTAGCTACTTTTCGCTCCTTTTTGGCTATTTTAGCAAACACTTCGCAAAATTCTAGCTAAACTTGTTGTGTTATTCTTGAAATTTTTTCGGTGATTTGGTGACCTATGAGTAGTAAATTTACTACAGCGTACACCGAGACTCGATGTAACAGCAAGCCAACGGTTGTGCCCTTCTTGTATACTGAAACCGAGCGACATAGAGCCAGCGATGACAGCAGTGAGTGGCTCATCCCAGTACTGCAACAACTCCTTTGAGACCAACCCGGAAAATGCGCACAGCCTCGAGTTCTGTAAATATTAAAATTAAGTGCGTATATAGTAAACATATATATTTTTCTTAAAATTGTAAGTAAAAAAGAATTTTTACATTGTAAAAAAACCCTGCTTAAATAATCTCTTTAAATCGTTAGCATGCTGCGAATTAGAGACTTTTTATAAAGCAAACTTAGCACTGGCGAGTCAAGACCTCGGTGGAAAGTTCGTTACACATTTCAACCATTTCCGGTATAGATTTGAAATCAAGATGTTCACTAATCAAAAAAATAGTTGTCTCTGTTTTTGGTTTTCTGTGTACTTACCGTTTGCTCCAAGGTATGCTAACTAATGAGTTAATGAGTCAATGGGCTAACTCAATTTCAAAGCTATCGATGGAAATGATTTGTTCCAGGTATGGAACCGCCCATATTGCAATAATACAATATTCAGGATCAACAGTTTTTTTATTTCTCATGCGCGCATCAAAGATTTTGTATTTTTAAGAGAGATGATACCGATTCCAAGGTTTCGACTATACGTTTCCACGTAACCAATTAACAGAAACCGAAGTATTCAAAGAAAGTTAATTTCGTGGTGAATAATGGCAAACTGACATCAAGTTTTCATTCCATTTATTCGCAATACTTATTAACATATGAAAAACATATGTTTCTTTTACACGCAATAATTAAAAATAACTAGTAACGGTATTATCTTCGGCCAGGCCGAAACTCACATACCCTACATTGCATTAAAAGTACTTTTTAAATAAGTGTTAAAAAAATGTTGAGGAGGTTGGATAAGTCGAAAATAATGTAAAAAGGTTCAAAAATGTTGAAAAGTGTTGGAAAAGTCTGATAATGTCAAAAGAATATGGGAAATGTTGAAAAAAATAGAATAGAAAAGAAAAATGCCACGCCCACTTCTCCAATTCCGCCCACTTTTGTTTCAATAAATGACATTCGTGAATCACATGCACAACCCAAATTTTAGAACAATAGCTTGTACAGTTTGCAATATGTGCCGTAATTATTCTTAAAATTAAGGGCGGTGACACACCCACTGGAACAATCTAGTCCGGTTTTGATCCAAAAATAGCCTTCCATAAACAAACCTCTTACACCAAATATCAGTATGATTGCTCATACATTTCGCTAGTTATACCACTTAAGGTATTTTAAATGTATGGGAGGTGCCACTCCCACTGTTGCTGTTTCAAAAGCTTTTGATTCATATGTACCTAATACCCAGTAAACCACTTACATCAAATTTCAGATCAATTGCTCCAATAGTTCACTTAAGGTAACACTTATAACTTTATGTTAATGAGGGAGGAGCCACGCCCACTGATGCAATCTTGTCAAGTTTCATTGAATTTCAAAGCTTATAGTAACTGGCATCTCTACACAAAATTTTATGAAGATTACTCTCATAGCACACTATCTATAGCATTTAACGTATTTCGCTTATATGGGAGGTGCCACACCCACCGGCACAGTTGTGCCAAAATTTTACAAGAAGACACCTTTTAGCGAGTATACCTGCCATATTAAATTTCATAACGATTGCGTTGTTAGTTCTCTTTTTATAACGTTTATAAATATTGTAGGCTGTGCCACGCCCTTAAAAAATTTTTTTAAGTATATTGACGTAGCTTGTAGTATTGGTGACTACTTTCAGTGGTATCATCCCTAAAATTTTAATGATAATTGTATGTGCCAATTTGGAGTTATACGGAATCCAATTTTTTAATTGTTGAGAAATGCCACGCCCACTTTAACAATTCCGCCCACTTTATGCGCAATTCAAAATTCACAAGATCTGTATCCGTGCACCAAATTACATCACAATATCTTGCACAGTTTACGAGTAATGGCGTCATAAAACTTAAAATTTAGGGCTGTGCCACGCCTCTTTAAGAGCCTTCGTAAACTTAAGACCTAGCCTAGTCTTAATGTTGTTCTCATATTCACCAAATCACCAATTTTGATCAAAATCGCAGCAACTTTTTTTCAAAATGGACTTGGGTATATTTATATAGAGTATGGGCGGAAGGCGTGGCTGTGAACCGATTATGCCAATTTTTATATGCTAGAAGCTTGCAAGATGATGTGAGCTGTGTGCCAAATTTCATTCAATTAGCTTGCTTAGTTTTCGCGTAAACCTGATTTCAACAGACAGACACACAGACAGACAGACAGACAGACAAACAGACGGACACAGCTATATCGACTCAGGTGGTGACGTTGATCAAGAATATATATACTTTTCCATACCTGCCACGCCCCCTTCTATGCGTTACAAACAGAATGACAAAGTGAATATACCCTCTGTGTAGGGTATAATTAGATATGTTAATTGTAGTATCACAGTTTACAGAGTTGGCTACTATGGGGAAGGCGTTGAACCTCAAATATTTTAGAGCGCAAAGATCCATATTTGAAAAAACCCTGTATATACAATACAATTGCACGGGGAGAAAAAAAAAAGCTTGACACAACCTGACATCAAGCTCCCTTCAGCCTGCTAGGTTTTCAACGTTGGGTTAGCCTGCCTGTTACGTTGCATCAGCCTGGCGTTACTAGGTAGACAACTTCACTTCGAACCAGCCTGGGAATCAAGGTGGAAATTGAAACTACCTTATGGTAACCTGTAACGTCAGGCTGGATTAAGTTATTTTGTCTCCCCGAGGACCCCGTGTGGGTCATAGAACGGTGCAAAATTAGATGTAAATCATTTGCATTGTCATTACTAAAATTTTGTAATGTTTTTAACAACAAATTATGATTACAATTGTGAAATGCATACTGTTTATGTGTTTTTCAGTTTCATACTTTTTGATGATTATGACTGTATAATGCCCACCCCTCCTTCCTCAACATGAAATGTCACTTGAGAAACTGTTGAAAGTTGTGCGCCCCCAATATTTTTTAGAAGTCCGTCTCTGAAAGTTTAACACCCCTATCATGAATATCTGGACGAAAACGATTCTTACGTATTTTGTTTTTTTAATCGTAAATAATTGAGAAATGGAAAACTTCATTTCTAGTCAGCCAGCTTTTAATGGACAAAATGCAAAGAATTTTATTTGGGCAAGAAAACCTTTTTCAAATTAAAATAGTAAATATTTGAAAAAATTTTCGTAAAAATCGCGTTGTAAGAGTAGCGTTGTAAGAAAATGTCCGCATTTTGTGAACCGCGTTGTAGCGAAACCGCGTTATAGGAGGTTTACCTGTACTTACAATCAGCCAGCCAATAATACAACTGCGAGTTTGCATAATTTACATTAGCTTATCTGTAAGTTGGCATATTTGACATTAACTTACATATATATATGGTATGCTGAATAAGTTTATAAACAAAAATGGAATATGACAAAGGAATAAGTTCTAGGTCTCTCGTTTTGTCCGTTAGCGAGTACAGACGTGTTTTCGGGTGTATCGTTCACGTTGGTCTAAGCATCTGACCCATTCCACATGCTTTTTTCAAAGCGGTTAAATGAAAGTTTAAGTTCAATTAATTCAATTCTACTGAGAATGTCTAGCCTAGCCTTGCAAAGGGCATTTCGTGTTGTTTAGTGGTTAACAATCACAACGCTAAGTACTACAATTAAAACCACGTGATTCTGGTCGTCCTTCCCGTTGATATACGCAGGGCCGTGTCTAGGATCCTTGGGCCCCTAGGCTGAAGATGTGGTGCGGGCTCTACCGGGAGGGTTTTTTTTGACTAAAAGATGCAAAGAAATTTTTTTGCACAGCAAAATATAAAGTCAACAAAGTCTTTGCCACACAAAAATTTGAATTTTGCGATTATATTAATTATAATATTGCTTACAAAAACATCATTTTTATAGTACAGGCCCCTGTGCTTTAACACGGCCCTGGGTAAATGCATTTCGAAATGTCTGGCTTATTGTACTGCGCTGAAAAATTGTGAAATTTTATCTACATTTACAAAAAAAAAAATATAGTATAGCATAGCTTGATAGTATGTCAACTACCCCTTTTCGTGAAGCCTTTGGCGGTATCCAAATTGGACTCAATGTACTGGATGTAATTACTCTTTACTTGTGCTGTTAGAAGAGGTATGATCATATCTACTGAAGCCATACACATAACTTATGAAGTAAGCGAGAGTCCAGCTTGCAGTATACAACTTCCGAGTAGGTTATTGACGCAACGATTAACTGCACAACAAGGCGCATTCTTTCTGTCAACACGCGTAAGCGCAGAAGTCAAGTCATTCTCAAATTATGTTCAGTATGAGTGCAAGGCTAATAGCTTTCCGTAATAATTTCAACTTCTTGCCATTCAAGTAAATTTTTAAATGAATAGCAGGTTATTGAGATCGGTAACACAAAATATTTAAGAGAAGATGCTAAGATTTTCAAGATGATCATTCAACCTACAGCATATATCCTCAATAAGACCAATTGAACGGGGCAAGTAGAGCTGACGATCATCTTCATATGCATGCATTAATACGTTGCCGCTAATACGGAAAAAGTTATTTGAAAATAGGAAGAAAAAAAAAGGAGACCAAGTACTGAGCCTTGAGGTACCCCAAAAAATTAAGTGACAAAATTGAAATAATTGAAGATGGTGAGAAAAGAACGCAGTGAAAGTGATCGCAAAACACATTTCGATACAACGATATTCCGACTGACCCGTGCATTAATAAGTTAGACGTCTACTGCAGTAAACGTAAATATTTTTTTAAAGGAATATGAAACATTTCTTTTTAGCAGTTAAAACATTTTTTCCTATAGGAGGCATCCTAAAAACATATTTATTTTGTCACGAATCAGTTTATCCCATACCAAATTCGATCAATATCGAAGTAGCAACTCAGCCGTGGCAGGTTTTTTTTTCATTAGGAGTAGTGCCACGCCCACTTAGAGCATTTAAAAGTTCCTGTTCACCTTTTAAATGATTATTTCTATTTCCAAATCAAATTTCATAAAGTTCCTGTTAGGGACGTGGCACCATCTAATATGGGGAAAAAAAAAATTATATTAGGCACAACCCCTTTTCACAAATTTCCCAAAAAAAAAAATATTAGCTACAACTATTTGAAGTACTCAAACTCGACTTTACTCCAAAAAATAATAAATTATGTTACCACTGAATCGCGGTAAATGTCACCATTGGACGTTTTCGAAATGTGTAGGGCCTTTGCAGTCTTCATTCTTTTTTGACAATTTCGTAATATATACTGTTGCTGAAATACGTGACCTCGGTGTATTTTTCCATTCACGTTTAATTTTAAATGGCCATGTGAATCGAATCATGCCGAAAGCCAATTCCCTCTTAGTTTTTATTAAACGAAATAACTCCTCATTCTTAGTGCCATTCACCTTTAAAACTTTGTAGATTTCTTTTGTTAGATCTAATTTGAAATATGGATGTTTTATTTGGAATCCGATATATACGAGTAGGACTCATATTTATTGTCTTGAACGTATACAAAAAAATTCTTAAAATATGATTTGGGTTACATTCCCTTTGATGGACCTATTTCTTCATATATTGCTCGCTATAATCTTATTCACCTTAAGACTTTAGAAAAACGACGCCTGATCCAAAGTATTATGTTCATATATGAAATTATTACTAGTTACACTGATTACCCGACTAACCTAAGTTATGTTTCTTTCAATATTACCTTGAGAAATTTACGTTCTGTTGATTATTTCTACATAAAATGCCTTCAATCACACTATAGGTGTACACGTATGAAACCGGTAATTTTTTATTCAAAAAAACACGTTCATTTTGCGAAAATAGTTCAAAATTTAATCTTCAAAGTAATTCCCCTCGCTAGCTAAACATCTTTTCCATCTTTCAGGCAATTTATGGATTCCTCGCCAAAAAAATTCTTTGTTTTTTAAGGCTATCCATTCATCGAGCCATTTTTGCACTTCCTCGTAAGAATTGAAGTGCGAATCGTTGAGTGCGTGTCCCATCGATTTACGTTCTGTTGATTATTTCTACATAAAATGCCTTAAATCACACTATAGGTGTACAAATATGAAACCGGTAATTTTTTATTCAAAAAAACACGTTCATTTTGCGAAAATAGTTCCAAATTTAATCTTCAAAGTAATTCCGCTCGCTAGCTACACATCTTTTCCATCTTTCAGGCAATTTATGGATTCCACGCCAAAAAAATTCTTCGTTGTCATCTTGGAATACAATTTTGTCATGGCGAAGTTGAAATTCGGGCCTCTTCTGACGTATAGCACGGTTCAAAGCGATCAATTGTTGATGGTAACGTGCACCAGCAACTGTTTCACCTGGTTTTAGTAGCTCATACCAAATAACACCACGCTGATCCCAGAAAATACACAGCATTGTCTTTCGGCCGAAGCGATTTGGTCTTGGCGTTGATTTGGGTCGTTGGCCGGGGCTCAAATATGATTTTTTTCGTTTGGGATTGTTGAAATAAATCCACTTTTCATCGCCAGTGATGATTCGATGGAGAAAACCTTTTCTGTTTTGCCTGGCGAGCAGCAATTCACAAGTGGTTTTTCGGTTTTCTTGCTGCCTGTCGGTCAGTTCATGTGGCACCCATCTACCGACCTTTAAAATCTTTCCCATGGCCTTCAAACGCAAGGAAACGGTTTCTTGTGTCACATTAAGTTGTTCAGCGAGCTGTTGTTGCGTTTGACCATCATCTTCGTCCAATAATGTTTGCAATTCGGTGTCTTCAAACTTTTTCGGTGGCCGGCCGCGCTCCTCATTTATCACATCAAAATCACCACTTTTAAATTTATTGAACCACTCATTGCACTGTGTACGACCAAGAGCATGCTCGCCGTAAGCTTCAACAAGCATTCGATGCGATTCAGAAGCGTTTTTCTTCAAATGGAAACAGAAAATCAATGCTTCCCGCAAATGAGAGTTTTCAGGCACAAAATTCGACATCTTTACGAGCGGAAAAAATGCGTTGTTGTATGAAACTTGACAAATTGTGAACTGAATATTGTGGACAGATGACAGAATGAACAATTAAGACATTTGGTGCGGTTCGGAAGCTCATACATATACGGCTATCGACCGCTAGATGTCATTACCGGTTTCATATTTGTACACTTATATTTTGATCTCATTTAATTTATAATTATATTTTAGTCTAAGTATTATTCCTAAGATATTATGTTACAGTCTGTAAGGTTTTTTCCATAGACTGAATAAATAAATAAAATGTCACGCACAGTCGGCAGTATGAAATCAACTGTCGCGTCAGTAAAAGATACTCCAATTAGCACAGCCGAAATATCAACATAGCCATTGTTGTTTGCTCAGATGCATGAGCTTTAAATTGACTCTTCACGTTCATCGCTTAGTCAAAGCACTCAATTCTCGCTGAAGAATGATAGTCCTTTCACCAAGTTGATTACATATATAGCGCTCTCACTAGTCAGATTTCAATAACGATTTTCGAGTCATTACTCATTATTTTATTGGTGAATTGCTCTAGTAAGCTGTTGTTACTGAGACTCAGACGTTTTTCAAGTATTCTTAGCTGGCCTTGAAATGAGTTTACAAAACTCATTCCAAAACACGTCCGAACTATTTTGCTGTTTAAGACTGATTACAGAAATGATTAACCAAAAGGAACTTCTTACAATCCCCTTCGTGATTAACCTTGTTATGTCTTTTTAGCAGAGGTATCACAAGACAAATGAGCACCTGTATGTAACTTTGATTACACCGCCTAACCACAACTACATATATATTTTAGTTTTTGACAGACCGATTTTTAGCACAGCGCATGCATGATATCTTTGCATCAAACTGGAATCAAAAAATTCATATTTATATCATTCGAGCAATTTATGCAAAATAGATTGAACTACAAAAAAAAATATTTTTCCAAAGGTTTGAGCATGGGGAAACTTTGTTTTCAGCTTTTCAATCTTTTAAATTGAATAATGCCCTTACCGTTTACAACAGGCAACACACAACTCCAGAAGCGAATGCATTCGTGTACACACAGAACTACTTTTTGTTTTACTCAGATATTAGTGTCGCATGTTCAGCTTAATTTTTTATAATAGAGTTTTACTATTATGCTTGAGTTATTTGGTTTAAAGCATTGAATCCAAAAAAAAAACTGATGGATAAATGTTTCGAACTTAGAAAATTTTTGCATATCTTGATTTCCGACAAACAATCAATGCAGTATAATTCTTCCATAAAAAAATAAAGTTCCATTTGCATGCTACTCCTACTTTTAATGATCTTGTGGCACAACAATCAAATAAAAAATTACAATTAAGGAAATCTCACTAACACACCAACTAGTTCTCGTCTTCATACACAAGTGCGTGTTTTTACTCAAACGTACCTAGATTCTAATAAGAAGAAATATGGATGAACCTTCTCACGAATTTTTCTCGCAATTTCTGGTTTGCCATCGCAAAAAAAAAAGTTTTGCGATCCATCATTTCTTCCTCGAGGAAGCGGTGATATGGTAACAAGCTATGAACGGTTTCTCTGCCAATTACTTTTTTACTATATTATTAACACTTAAATTGCCGATTTTAAGCTGCTTTTTATCAACACAATTATGACTTGACTTAATTTTTTTTTAAATCATTTTTTTTCACAAATCGCTTCATTTTGTTCATCTTTCTTAAAATCTTAGCATTCAAAATTAAATAAAAAATACCAAGAATCTATAGTTGTTTTTTTGGCGAAAATTGGAAGGGCATTTCCATTCTCAAAATATTTACGATTGCAAATACTCCGTCTCGAGAAGTGAATTTCTCGATATATTCATAATAAGGCCCATTATGAATGAAAAGCTTCTTGCATGCCTTTTTAAATCTTTATAAGAGGCTAGCAAATTGACAGCTGATCAGGCTTTTTTACTTGTAAGGCGCTATTCTTTTTTCTTCCAAAATCGATAGATAAGATTTTTTTTTCAGTCTTCAATTTAAATTACATTAACATTAACATAACAGAGGCATAATTTTTATGAAAACATAAGCATCGAAAATTCGAAAAAAAAAAATTCTATCGTTACAGACTAGACATAAAATTTGGAAATCAATAAGTTTTTGCACATTTTTAAATTCCAATTTCAAAAAAATTAGAGATCAAAAGCAAAATGGTGTCCGAATCGGCATGTTCGATATACATATGTGTGTATAAGTGCAATATATGACTGAGATACTTTTACTTAATCGCTACCGTTATCGATTACGATGAATTTAAGCCGGTAGGAATTTGAGCGATTTTGGGTAAGCAACTGTTGGCTTAAGAAATTTATTGGTGAGTTACATCTTTGCGAAAATTCGTTGAAAGGCATGGCACAACCTACAATGTATAATACGAGAACTAATATAGCAATCTTTAAAAGAAGTGGGTGAAATAGTAACGCTAGGTGTGGCATGTTCAACACAAAACAAGAATTAAATGTTAAATCTATTGTTCTATGAGATATTTTTTATGATATAAACTTCTGACATAAATTAAATTCAAATTCGATGGTATTGCATAAGCGGACGTGGCACCATCCATATACTGAAACGAACCTTGTGCCGAGGTTTTAGCTAGCCAGCGTTCAAGGTTCGGTTAAAAAATTTAGACTTTGGGTAATTAAGTGGGAAAAACCCTTTTTTAAAAGGAAACAACACGGGATTTTCGAACACGTTATAAAATTTATTTTTACATTTCTCTGACTACCCGCGATATCATTTTCTGCAGCTGAATTTCTAAAACGCAATCGCATCCTTCAGTTATTTTTTTAAATGTTACAGACTACATTGATATGCACGATTTCAACATAGGTTTTAAATCAAAGATTGCATTCAATCGTTTATGTACATATTTCTTTGGGTTTTTCAATATTAATTGTTCACCTACATAATAATAAAACTACATTTAAAGCAAAATCATTTTTTACAAAATAATGAAACTGAGTTACAAAAAGGGTATGAGAGAATGTTTTTAGGCATTCACTTCGGAAAACTTACCATTACCAGTGGTGCATCTATCTTCCTCAAATCCAAACGGTAATTTATATTTCCAGTTTGCTAGATAAAGCGATCTAGAGTCAAGGAGTCCGTAATGCAATGGAGTCGATTATTTAGCACGTAGATTTCCCGCTTCACTCTTTGCCGCTCTCGCATATAACTTAAAATATTTGTTGCAGCATTTTCTTTTCTTATAAATTAAGAACCTAATTCTCAAATTCTGCTTACTGTTGCACAGCCGTAGCCTCATATAACATCTTGAATTTTAATATTTAAGAGCCGAAAGCAGCATTTCAAAGTCAGCAGTTGTCCAGTGCGATAAATAGTTTTGAAGAGATATCCAATAAGATGTAGTTTGTTAAGATATCCAGTCAGATGAAATTCGTCAAAATAAATTTTAAATAAAAGCAAAAAAATGCTATTTAATGCGTGCCTAAATACTTGACTAATGTTTTGTTTTATTTCAGTACTTCTTATCTTAGCGTAACAGAGACAATATACAAGATGTGTGAACAAGAGCACCACTTTCAGAATTGAAATTTCCTTCAAGGAAGTAGCGACACTTGCCGAGATTTCAGTTTTTTTTCTCTCACGCTGGAAATTTTGTTCAACGCCGTTGTATAGTTATGTTGAATTGAGCTTGTACGCTGTTCGTGTTGACCTAACTTGTATATTAAGCGCTTGCCATAAGAACTATATCTACTATTATTACGATATTTTATAGTATGTGCTTGTATTGCATTATCACAATTATGTATGCCATTCTGTATGCTTAGTATATTTGCAGTCATTGTTTTACCATTCCCAATTAGCAATTCAGATAGGATTTTCGGTGTAAAATATGTAGATTTTAAATTGCTGAATTTTGATATTGGCGAACGTTTAATAAGTTTAACACGATCTGTTCCAACTGCATTGTTATTATAATTTATAGAAGTTGATCTATGTAAGCTGTGTATATGGTTAGAGTTATGGACTATATTACTATTGTTATTATTAGTATGTACTGTTGACGATGAGGATGATGCTGAAAGGCGTGAAGTAGGATTGACTATAGCGATTGGAGCAATACTGTTGCTTGCGGTGCCGGTTTTATTTTTACCATTTAAGCAACCAAAGTTATTATTCAATAATGAATTACTAAGCGATGTTGTTATTGATTTTTGCTGATGACGAGTGAAGTTATTGTTGTGCACTGGAGGTGATGATACACTGCCATTTGTTGATGACGGTATGTTATTATTAATATTATTAGAAGGGCTATGATGCGCAGACTCCAGAGTGCCATTTTTTGGTTGCTTGGATATATTTGCTATAACTGTTATGCTGCCAATGGAAAATTCATTCAGCAAATTTGTAGCATAGTGACCTGATCCTGATCCAACGCTACCGATACTACTATTTATATTGGTTACATGTTTGACGCTACTTCCTGCGTTATAACGAGAATTCATTGCATGTACGGTGCTACCACTACTACCGGTACTAAATGTTATTGGATTGTTATTAACTTTGCGTGCTGTTAATAGATCTTTGCGAAATGTAGTTGCCAATGTTAGTGGTAGCTTCATGAGACCAAAATAATTGATCGATAACGGACGAGGTATACCGTAAAACATATTAACACTATAATGAGCATCATCATAAACATGCTTCGTTGTTATGGTACTCTTACTTTTCGAGTCAACAGAATTTGGGAGTGATTTAAACGTTTCAATGCGTGAAAAATCGTAAGATACTATAGGTTTTTTGATTGCAATGTGATGATGTTCAAAGTCAGCATATAAGTTATTATTATTGTTAGAATGTATTTCCGCCGCAGTATTGTAATCGCTGTCTTCCGTTAGCATTTCCGTCATCACTTGTTCCTGTTGCTGATTTATAATTGAAACTTGATTATCGGCTGTTATTTCAAAAAGTAGTTCTTCTTCGGCTGGTAAAGTATATTGAGCTGATGAAAGGCGCACCAAATTATCTAATTTTATTTCGTTTCTGGCAGGAGCTTCATCAGTTAACGATGGCATCTGCGTGACATTAAAGCGCCACTCAATTGCTTCACTTATATCAATGTCATCAATATTGTATTCACTCCATGCTTTATTTTTTCCTGTTGTTAAATTGGAGTAATTTTCTAATAACGTTTTCGTATTATCGGCGCTATAACATTTTTCTTCGGTGGATAGATCAATTAATTCTTTGTTATTTAACAAGCAAGCAGCGTCAATTTGATGATGATGTTGTTGCTCCAAACCCGCAGCGTCAGTTTCCAAATTGTTAAAAGCACATTGCTGATAAAGTAACTGTTGAAACTGCATTGCTTCGATAGCTGTAATTTGTTCCTGTTGCAGCACATTACTCAACTCTGTTTGATATTGAATTTCAATTTGTTGTTGCTGCGGATGTTGCGGACTCGCTTCATACACCACATCGTTTTTATGTTCACTATTCTGATTATGATTCTGCATAGTTTGATCAGAAGCATATGTTTGCAAGTGCTGTTGCTGTGACTTAAAATCTGCATCAATCTCTCTGTTATCAACTTCATGTGGTCGCTGCTGTATAGTATCATCATCTAAACGCAAACGTTTTGCAGCTGGTTGCTGTAGCAATCGTGTTATTTGTGTCGTTGGATTGTTTGTTGTATCAAGATCATCAAAATTTATATCAGATTCATCGGTGTTTAAAATCTCAGTTATAAACTTGCTAGACAGCATTGTATGATCGAAAATTCCTTCGAGTGTTAAGATTGAATTTTCATCTGATAAATTTGGATGCTGTGCCCGTTCTTCACAAGACTGCTTTGTACGATGTTGCGATAACTTTTTTACAAAAACGGTAGACAGAGCTAAAAAAAAAAAAATATATAGATCTAAAAATTTTGGTGATCACAAATTTTAATGCCAAAAGTAAATTATCCCACATCGCATTAACAAATCAACACTGATAACGTTTTAATGCTTAGATAAAGATTTAAATTTACCTCTGTCATTTGTATCCAATTGCATGATGCCTTTATCCAACTCGGACTTGGCAAACTTTAGTGATGTCAGGCTACTAGTATTTAACGTATTGTTGTCTAAAATAGATTCCTGTGTTGTTACTATGGGGGCTGCAGCGCACGAGGAAGCTGAAGATTTTGCTGTTGTGAATATATTCTTACGTTCAAAATCTGTACTAGATGATGAATTCGATGAATCAACTACATCTGAAACCGGCATCATATTCTTATCCTAAGATAATGAAAAAATTAATTAAATATTATCTCATCATAGTGCACAAAAAACGTCTTTACATCTTTGCTAGAGCAATAATTGAGCAGGAGCTCGTCAAATGGTTTACTGCGTCCTGTGACTTGTCGCTTTGCCGACTGCGTATGCACGCTACATATTAACGACCGCATGCAGGGTGTAGAGAACTCAGCATGTACAACAACACCACAAACTTTGTCGAAATTGGTTTTACTATTTAAAAGCATTTGGTGTGGTACTGTCAATTTGTAATAGGAATTGTTATTAGAAAGATCAAGAGTAGGTGAAATGCCAGATGTTGAAACAGTAGCCAATTGTAAGCGTTCAGTGCTGCCATTATACTTCATAATACTGTTGCTGTTGCTTTGTAGCGCAGTTGCAGTTTGCAAAACATCTACACTAGATGAAATCAGACTCTCTGATGCAATTATATCAGTTTTATCATGTTTGATGACGCTAATATTAATGGATGATTCGTAAGTTTGTTCAGGCAAAAATTTATTTTTTGGCGTTGACGACAAACCGTTCGAAACAACTGTTGCATCGACGAGCTTTACAAAATAAAGGACATACAGTGCAAATTGCAAATGTGTTACTAAGGTTATGAATAAAATTTTATTTACAGATATTTTAGAATTTATTATATTATACATATATTATTTATATAAGATAGGCTATAAGCCAAACGTTTCTAAAACGTTGGTATTTAATAGCTCTTGAAGTGGTAACGTCATACCGGTAAATTCATCTGCATATAGTAGGTAGCATGCTTATCACGTTAAGAGGTGCAAAATTCATGTTAAATTGAAGATTCAAATGTAATAGAAACTGAAATAAAAATCAGTAGTTCCATAAATTTAAAGCTCAAAAAAAACAATTTCTCGATGAAACACAACAGGCGTATTGACATATGGAACGTTCGAATATTAAACATAAGAAAACTGTAACAAGCGGCAAACGAATTCAAAAGACTCAATATAGAATTTTTAGGGCTATCTGAATGCGGGTTAAAAAAAACTCACAATTATCTCTGGTGAAAAAGCTTTTATACGACCGACCAGAAAAAGACATAGGCCTCGACGAAGTCGGACTCCTCCTCAGTAAGCTTAGCGCAAAAAAAAAATCATTAATCCATTGATTAATGATGTTTTTACGAGAAAAGTGAAAGAAAGGTGTGAAAGAAATCTTAGGATTGGAGGGACATTGTTTCAGCATAATACCTGCGTTTAACCTCACTACCGTACAGAAAACCAAATAGACCATATCTGTATAAGGAGACCATGAACGAGTCGCCTTCTTGAGTCAGGAGAGCCCCAAAATCTGCTCCGATCGCCAACACATTTTAGCTTCCTTTCGACTGAAGATACTTAACACCAAACAAACCGCGCAGCAACTTAAGAGTTCCCCGTACATAAACTTAAGGACTCATGTCTGCGGGAAAACTTCATCCACCAAGTAAGAAGGCTAAACGACACTAACTCTCGGAGCTATAGTCATTTCAAAAATGATGATGAGTTCATACCTAACTTAACCTCACGGAACAGAAAACCATGGACAAGTGACGCTATCTGGAATACCGTAGAAAACAAGAGTGCCACAAAACGGTGAGAGATGAAACGCAAACAAGAGACTGGCGGCAGGACACCGCACATAATACTCTAAAAAAGGAAGTAAAACCCTCCTCCAAAGCCAAAAAAAAGGAGAAATTTATAACTATAACGAACTCGCAGCTAAAGCACAACAAACTGCAAAAATCGGAAATCTTCGTATGGTTAACGAAATTACACGAAATGACAGATGGATGGCAAACAATAAATTAAGACAAAATTGGTCAGTCAAAAGCAAAAACTTGAGCATATTAACCACCTAAGCCGACGGAAAAAATATTTTTCGGAGGCTGATGTCCGTTCGCCTTGATTCTTAAGCGCTCGTCATATGACTATCCCTGAGGGTACACGACAACGACGCGTCTTGTACCCGTTTTCACTAACGGAGATAACAAAGACCGTAACATCTCTAAAAAATAACAAAGCCGTGGGGCAGATCGTATGGTTGAACAAATGTGGTAAGCTTACCCCAGAGTTCACCGCTGAAGTAATGTACCTTTCTACATTTCCAAATTTGGGACGAACGAATACCTGAAGACTGGTTCATAGGAAACTTAATAAAAATCTAAAAAAGGATTTATCGCTACGCCAGAGCTACAGGGCATCATACTACTAATTCCGTCAAAGATTTTGACAAAGATCCTTCTCACAAGTCAGTGAAAAAAGAAACTCTTATCCGGAAACAATAGGCATTTAACCCGAGCAGATCGTGTATTGCTCAAATACATACCCTACACATTATCGTGAAACAGATGATTGGGCGGTAGACTTAGTTGCATTTAACTTTAATCGGCTACGGTAGAGAAATTTTCTGATCCGTTTGAGTACGTCTAAAGTGTGGTCAAGATTGTGTGGTGTCACCAATCTTGTTTATGAGAGTATTGGACGATGTTCTCAGCAGAGCTCTAGATTCTACAAATCCTGAAATTCAATTAACATTAAGACAGCATAATAGCCACATGTCACCAATTACCAGAATTGTTCCAGCTGTTGTCTTAGACATGCTTGTTTAAGAGAAAGCACTGAGCACTAAGCTCACATAAATTTCGGTGCTTACTAATGACTGTTAAGTTCGATAGTTAATAATGCCCCAAAATTTGATTTTTTTTTGGATTTTTACATATATCATTTATCCAAACCACTAAAAAAGGTGAACTTCTGATTGGATTTACATAAATTTAAATTTATTTGAAAATTATTAAGTTTTTATCAGATCCCACCCGATTAAAACTGAGTACGGCAAATATCAAAATTTGAAATATCGATCTCATTATATTTAGTTCAATGTTATATTTTAATTGCTACCACTTTTATATTTTTTTTAAATTTGACTGAACCCATATTCGGTAATCGTTTTCAAGAGAACTGCATGCCAGAGGACGCTTCAAAACAAATTAAAATATTTTTGCAAGCTTTTGTACTTAACGCTCTTTGGCGTTCAAATTAACACACACAATACCAATTCAATAAGTAAGTCAGTCCAATCAAAAATGCACATTTTATAGTGGTTGAAAACAAATATATATTTTAAAAAAAAAAAAACCAAAAATTTCGAGTTTTGGGGCCTGTTATTAAGTATAACAGTAAATAATTTTATAATTTGTAAGAACTTATAAGTCTTCTTTCTTTTAGAAACATTGGCAATGCGTTTTATCACGAAAAAAAGTTACTTGTTCTCAAGCTTCTACTGAAACGCAAGTTAAGTCTATGCAGGTTATAAGGGTTAGTACCAAAATGAATTTCTAAGCAAATATATAATGTATGTGGCATCAAAATGCTAGAAGATGTTTTATTTTGGAAAGGAGATACAGAGTTAGACTGCATAGTATTTTCAAAAAATCAATTCGAGAAACTGCTTCATTGATATCAAACTTTAGACTAGGGTCAACTATTATCCCGAGGCAGTTGACAGTCAGTTTTGCTTAAGAAGCAGGTGTTCAAAGATATGTTACTGGTACCAATACTGTAGGAACTACCGATGTAAGGATTGAAGTTTTTTGAAATTTAATAGAAACATTGTTTTCACTAGCCCATCTAGAGATAGATAATACATCTTCTTTAACTTAGAAATTACATTCGGAAAAGGTACGATTGAAGCTAGAACTGCATAATAGGATGTTGTTGCCGAAAGTACGAATAGATTTGAATAAGATAAAATACAAAAAGCTATCGAGAATTATGAAAAAACAACACTTAACTTATTTCAAGCTTAGTTAAGTAAGATCGCAATTGAAACTTTCTTTAACTGCTTTAAAAATTTGTTTACCTGGTGTTCGCCAATAGATACTTCCGTAACATTTTGTAGGATTGGAGCTGACGAGACATGATTAGTAGGCGTTGAAGGTACAACTGTGGAAACTGGCACCGTCACTGCCGACGTAGCAACAGTTTCAGTTAAATCTCTCATTTCAGAAATGCTAGTGATAGTTGCGTTATCGTCAGTCTTTTCAAAGGAATCCGTTAAAAAATTATTCCCACTCTGCATGCTTTTCCCTAGATTTTCCACATAGTAAGCTGTCGTACTTGAAACAATTTCAAATTGTCCTGTTGCATTGTTTGATGCATCTGCCAGCGGTATTGAAAGCAAAGTGGGAAATGTTAAAGATGGTGTTGACGTCGTGCTTTGACTGGACGTTTTTGACGAAGACGTCGTTGATGAAGAAGACGAAGATGAACTGGACGAGTTTGATGAAGAATTAGAGAACGAGCTAATAGCTAGTACTGGCTGAGGATTTCTGTTGGAGTTCGAAATGCTCGCACCGCTACCGCCACTTACAATGCCAAATGTAGGTAACACTTTAGCAGTGACGTTTGACAAAGCAGCGGGTGTTGTAGGGGTTGAAATTAACGTTGTAGCTGTTGACTTTTTTGAAGCAGATTTCGTGTTGTTAATAGACGTCAATGACGTCAGCAATAACTCAGCAACTGGCGATGGAGATTCTACGCTTTGCAGTGATACTGGCAAGGTAAGTGCTGGCAACGCTGTTGCTGGAGTTGAGGTTGGGACTGCAGAAAGAACAGTGACCGCCGGCATATGTTGTTTACCGGTTTTGCTACGTGAACGACCGCTGCTACTAACAACGCTACCACCAATGTTCGTTGCATTGTTACTACTACAACTGTTGCGATTTCCTTTTGCGACGCGGGCTGTACTTCCAAAAGACGATGCCAAAGATGACGACGTTGATGATGAACTAGTACTACTTGATGCAGTCGCCGAAGAATCCGACGAAATGCCAACAAGTTCAATACGTTCAAATTCAGAAAGTTGAGCATCATCACGTTGACCGACATCTACTGTCGTAGTCTGACTGCTTTTTGCGGAAGAGTTTGTCATCGCCTCAAAGGGATACGTATGCGGAATTTGCGTTTTACTTGGCAAGTTGCTCCAAATCGATGGGTGTTGTCGCATCACGTGATTGCTAAAGCCAACAATTGTATAAATTCCTTTGCAGGCATTGCATACAACAATTTCTAAAGCCTGGTGCTTTGGCGCTAAACTATAATAGTGCATATCATTGCCACTGAGCCGTTTTACCTGGAAGCGTTGTGGGTATTTAAATAGTTTTGCTTTGATTGACAATGTTGCGCCACTGCTTGTTGGAATCGCAGCTGCCACTACGGAAGAAGTTTTGCTACTACCTCCGCTATTACTTCCACCTATGTTATTGCCACTACCAGAGTTTTCTACTTCGAACATTTTGAAATGAGCTTTTTCAGCGTGACGTATTTGTTTGAGTACCTTCTCAAAGTCAAAGTTTTGTTGCCAACGTTGCCCTTGTAGTCTTGAGAGAAAGTTCAGATTTGTGACTGTTGCGGAGTGCACAACAGTTTGTGATTGGCACTTAATTACTTTAGATGTTGTGAAAGCCTCTGTTAAACTGCTGTTGGTAGAAGAGCACACTAAGTCATCTGAAACTTCGCTCAATGTATGTTTTGTAATTGCTGTTGTAGGCTATAAAAAAAAAATTGAAACAAAGCATTAATTACGCTGACAAGTCTAAGAACTATTATTTTGGAACTAATATTTTCCTCATAAAGAGAAATGCGCAAATCTATGAGATCAGTACATCCCACCAACACTAATAAAATTTATGTTATTATGCAGTCCATGTTAGTTTTATGTGAAATTTTCCATTTTACACCTCGTTGACACAAAAAATGTTAATGCTAAATTGATTACTGGCTCTTGGGTTCATGCATACAGTGAGGTATTTAACTTTTTTATTCAATTAACCAGATTTTTATTCATATCCATTTTATCTATATGGGTCATTCCATCTATAATGGGCCTATCATTACCCCCCTCATGTTTTCTAATTAGGCTGAAACTTTTTTCAGTGATTGGTCTATCATGTAGAAGATATAAAAAAATTAGATAAAATTTTTTTGACCAATATTATTGCTTAAAAAAAAAGTTTCAAATTGTGTTAAAAAAAACTCGTAAGTAAAACAAAAAAATTCATTGATAATTATAAACAAGCCAACACAATCCAAATTAGCTTTTATATTATTTTTAGGTAGATGTGTACTAGTAGATGACAAATAAACTGCAAATCTGAATAAATGAAGGCCTGAACGGTTTCTATGTGGTAAAAGATAAAAAAATTGACCTTCCAAGAAAACATCAATTTCCCAAATACTCCATCATCGATTTCTGATTTTTTAGGCTAAAAATTTTCAGAACATATAGGAGTACCATCCCTGAAAATTTTATCCATGTTTTTTCGCCCTATTTCATTTTACAAGCATTTAAAGTTAAGATTTATTATTTGCAATGTAAATTGAAACATTGAGAATGAAAGCGAGAGAATAAAATTTGAATTGATTTCAGCCTTTTTAGATTCAAAATTTTCGGAATATTCAGGAGTATCCTCTGAAAATTTCATTCATTTTTGTTCACCTTATTTCATTCCTATATGTTCTAAAAATTTTGAGCACAAAAAAATAGAAATCGATGATGGAGTATTTGGGAAATTGATGTTTTCTTGGAAGGTCAATTTTTTTATCTTTTACCACATAGAAACCGTTCAGGCCTTCATTTATTCAGATTTGCAGTTTATTTGTCATCTACTAGTACACATCTACCTAAAAATAATATAAAAGCTAATTTGGATTGTGTTGGCTTGTTTATAATTATCAATGAATTTTTTTGTTTTACTTACGAGTTTTTTTTAACACAATTTGAAACTTTTTTTTTTAAGCAATAATATTGGTCAAAAAAATTTTATCTAATTTTTTTATATCTTCTACATGATAGACCAATCACTGAAAAAAGTTTCAGCCTAATTAGAAAACATGAGGGTAATGATAGGCCCATTATAGATGGAATGACCCATATATCTTTTCTTCCAGGATGTATTCAACGCGATATTATTGAAAATCAATACGAGTAACAAATTTCAAAGATAGAAGACGTCCTTAGTTGTTTTACAGTGCGTACAAACAGAAATTATATAACTAACAAAGGACTGAATAACATAAAGGCACTGATAAGAATTACGTATGTAGAGGGAAACGAAACTACTATATCATCCAAATACCTAACCATGTATTACTTATGGCATTGAGTTGTTAGTAAAAGATACAGTAATGTAATACCACAAAGTTCTTCTTTAGTGAATATATACAATATAATAATTTGACGGTTTGGTTTATACAACAAATTTATTTCCAATTTAGTGGAACTTTAAATGTTAAAAAACGGTACGAAATTTTTCCGAACCAACGCAATTAAATAGTTAACCAACAAATTGATTTAAGATCAATCTATACGCGTAAAAAATCTAACTATCTAGATATTCCTTATCGCAATAATTACAACCTCATACCGACTAAGCCAGACGTCTTCATTCATTTTACCAAAGGGTCAGATTGTAAAATGTTGAAGGACAGACGCGACAGCAACATTACCGAGGGTTTGGAGGTATAGAAACTCCACAAGAAATTGAAAGTCCGGGGTTCCTGCTCCACAAATTTAAATACACTTTGGTGAGTTTTGAGGCTATCGAAGCTTTTCTTGTTGAGTTGAATTTAATAAAGTACACACACGGAAGAAGTATCACGGATTCTTAAAAAAGATTACGATAGTATTCCGATGATTTGAATGTGAATTTTGCATTGGATACAGCGCTCTCTTCGATTAAGTTCCTCAACACCAAATTAAAGTACAAGTACACAAATAAAGCAAAAAAAAAAAAGATTTTTGAAGAGAGTATAGTAGCATACTTTTTTTTATAAAATTTTTTTTTTAGTCTCAGCAATTTGTACTATTTCTAGATGGCGCCGAAGTCTAAGCATTAAAAATTGATGTCTCCATTGCGGAGAGCAACCCACTGGATTGGCCGGTCTAAAACAAAAAAATCAAAAAGAGCGATGTATTGCCCATGCCCACATCTATTTACCGCCATAAGTGAAAATCGATAGTAAATATAAAGTTGCATTAAAGTAGTAGAAAAAAAAAATTTTATAATAGAGTCTTGTTTTTTAACCCTAAAATAAAATAGCTAATTTTTTTTAAAATATTTTGGTAAATAGATGTAAAGGAATATGTTAATAAACAAAATAAAACAAGATTTTTCGAAAGCGGCCGAGCAAATGCCGAGGGATATTTGCCGCCTCAACAAAAAAATCTCCAAATAGACAGCTGTGCAAGCATCTGCATTCGTCTCATTCTCTGACAGTTTCTGAAGGTTTCACTTCTACAGCGTGTGAACTGCACACAGGTTTTTTTTTGTTATTAATTGACAACTCTCCGATTTTTAAAAGATTTTTAGGGAAAGTAGCGCTTTATGAATAAGAAATAAATTTGCATAAAGTATCGCTCGGATTTAGTTTCGGAGATACAGTCATTGGAAGTTGCAGATATAGCTTTTATAAAAAGATGTAAGGTTGGGAACCGAATATTAGTGTTGCATGAATTTTTGTCTAGCATGTTTTTTTTTTTTAATGTTTATACCCTACACAGTGGGTATATTCACTTTGTCATTCCGTTTGTAGCATAGAAGGGGGCGTGGCAGGTATGGAAAAGTATATATATTCTTGATCAGCGTCACCACCTGAGTCGATATAGCTGTGTCCGTCTGTCTGTCTGTCTGTCTGTGTGCCTGTCTGTTGAAATCAGGTTTACGCAAAAACTAAGAAAGCTAATTCAATGAAATTTTGCACACAGCTCACATCTTCTTGCAAGCTGCTAGCATATAAAACTGGGCGAAATCGGTTCACAGCCACGCCTTCCGCTCATACTCTATGTAAATATACCCAAGTTCATTTTGAAAAAAAGTTGCTGCGATTTTGATCAAAATTGGTGATTTGGTGAATATGAGAATAACATTAAGATTAGGCTAGGTCTTAAGTTTGCAAAGGCTCTTAAAGAGGCGTGGCACAGCCCTAAATTTTAAGTTTTATGACGCCATTGCTCGTAAACTGTGCAAGATATTGTGATGAAATTTGGTACACGGATACAGATCTTGTGAATTTCGAATTGCGCATAAAGTGGGCGGAATGGTAAAAGTGGGTGTGGCTTTTCTTAACAATTAAAAAATTGGATTTCGTATAACTCCAAATTGGCACATACGATTTTCATTAAAATTTTAGGGATGATACCACTGAAAGTAGTCAACATTACAAGCGTCAATATACTGAAAAATTTATTTTAAGGGCGTGGCATAGCCTACAATATTTATAAACGTTATAAAAAGAGAACTAACAACGCAATCGTTATGAAATTTAATATGGCAGATACACTTGCTAAAAGGTGACTTCTTGCAAAATTTTGGCAAAATTGCGATGGTGGGTGTGGCACCTCCCATATAAGCGAAATACGTTTAATGCTATAGATAGTGTGCTATGAGAGTAATCTTCATAAAATTTTGTGTAGAGGTGTCGGTTACTATAAGCTTCAGAATTAAATGAAACTTGACAAGATTGCATCAGTGGGCGTGGCACCTCTCTCATTCACATAAAGTTGTAAGTGCTATTTTAAGTGAACTATTGGAGCAATCGATCTGGAATTTGATGTAAGTGGTTTACTGGGTAATAGGTATATATGAATCAAAAGCTGGCGAAATAGCAACAGTGGGCGTACAAAGAAAAATTTTTTGTGCGAAAAATATTGACTTTTTTTAGCTCGCTAAACAAAAATTGTACGTTCAAAAATCGCCATATTCCCGGCAATTTCACAAATTTTTTAATTTCTAGCAGTTGCCGGCTATGACATGAAATTCCCGGCAAGACCAGTCCAATCCCGTCTTTTGACTTCATTTAAAAATCGCTACTTTTTAAATGTTTCGCATAAATGTTTTCAAATTTTCAAGTGAAAGTGTAACTAAACCATTAAAAAATTTTAAAAAGTAAGTAAGTGGGCGACTGATGAGGAATATATTCATTGTTCTCAACGGTTCGCTGCAGTGTGCTCATGGGCAGAAATTGCAGCTGAAAAAATTTGAGCATTTCGTTGACAATTTTTCATGGAAATGTCACAAGTGTTTCCGGAATGCACAATAAAAGTTTATAGGTGCAATGTGTTTTTTTTTTTTCAAAGAAAGCGTTTTTTGAAAAATCGCACTTATCTCTGCTTCAGGTTGTGTATTTTGCTACTCTTTGGCTTGAAAATTGCAATCTTAAATGCAAACAAGTAAGTATGCAGCAAGTGCTCTTACATTTAGCAATTATTATAAAAATACTAAATTTTTACAGGTGCGAATTTTGAAAAAAAAACTGCTGTTTATTGGGCTTCAATTCACATTGAAGTCAAAAATAGGTAAAATTTATAAACATAAAAATGCATAACTAAAAATGTCTTTTCACATGACAAATAATTTTCATATTTATAGGCGGCGTAAAGCCAGTAGTTGACGACGAATCGAAGTTCCGTCGCAGAAAATACCATCATGGCCATGCTGTCTTCGGTGGAATCAAAAGGGTCTCACCACGCTGCATGATAGTGCCAGTGGAAACAAGGAGCATGGAGATCTTTCATGTCATTATGAAATAATGGATGGTATGGTAGAAAAAAAAATATTTTTTACAGGCTACCTGTCTACATTTATGTTATTAAAAAAATGCTAGTTTAAGGATGTGAAAGTTTTGCAATAACTACTGGGGAGCTGTATAATCCAATTCAAAACGAGGATATAAATCATTCTTCTCCTTCTTAACCAAATTTTACAGATGATGACATCATATGAAAAGCATGCAAAAAACCAGCAGCCAAGACTACAAGAAAACTATATAAGAGATATCAGATTTGTTCTAAAATTTTTACAATTTATTTTATTTCTTCGTTTAAAAAAAAAGAGAAAGTGTCTCAAAATAAGCAACAAATAGCATATCAAAAAACTAAGGCTTAAAAAAATAAACCACAAAACGTCATTATTAAATTGCCTTTAGTATAACACCAAAATTCTAGAAATCTGTTCAGGGAATCTCAACTTAAACCGTTTTTTGATAAAAGCTATATCCGCAGATTCAACACATTTTTTGCAGGCTTTCTAAAACGCTACTTTTCCCAAAATTAAAAAAAAACAATCGGAGAGTCATCCCTAAACTAAACCTGTTCCCATTTAGTCCAAATCGGTGTTAGGGTTTACAACATAAAGCTATTTCTGTAAAAGAATAAACCGCAACTTCCGATGGTATTTCTTCGAAGCCAGCTGCGACCGAATGATTTTTTGTACAATTCACCCGTATTTTTTATTAAATAAAACGAATCTCACTGGTCCGCAAGATAAAATTATACTTAAAACAATAACGAATTGTAAATAAACAGCTACTAAAAACTTTAGAGAAGTGATTTTTGCGCGATTTTTCTAAAAATAGCCCAATTTCCGTTGAAAATAAGCTGAATATGCATTTTCGTTTAAAGCATTTTACAAGGGCGAAAATATATTTTCAGTTAATTTTCAACGAACAACATTTTCGGCCTCAGCGCGAAAATTTGCAATGCGTGGCATGTGATGCAAATTGTTATTGGCGTTGACAAAGCTTAAGGTTCCACGAAAACTATGTTGTAGTACAAACCTTTTTGCGATTTCTTCTTTTTAATACTTCTTTAAACTGTTTTTCTTAGGTCATAGCAAAAGTTTTCGATTTATTTCAATTCCAAATAAGAATAGAAATATCTGCTTCGTGTTTGACAACCAATAAGCATACTTCATAAGGATTTAAAGTCTCATGTGGATTTAATTGATATTAAAATTCTTCACCTTGAATTTTCAAAAACAAGATTTTTTCTTTAAGTGGCATATACGCGATCCTGTTTAATCTTAAGCGATGTTTGTATACAATTACCGAAACATCTTCCATTGACGCAGCGGCAGCTTCAATTATTTCACTTTTGTTTGTCGATGACTCTGTTGCTTTAATGTAATCAGCATTCGTGGAAACCATTGTGCTTTTTATGTAGTCTTCTTGGTGCTATTATTCTTTGTTCAGCAACGTAACAAAAGGTATGAGGTCCAAAATAATAAGATGTACTAAATTACAATTTACGGCTGCTGAAAAAAAAAGAAAAGCATTTCATCATCATTTTTTCTTAAAATTATTTTCTTGAATGTTCAGAATATATAAAAAACTAAAAATCAATATTTTTTTTTTTGTCATATTAAAAAATAAATTTAAAGTTGTAAGTATCGTTTTTATAAATCGACGGAAAAAACCTGCACATCGCTTACAAAAATAAATGTGACACTATTTGATTTTAAATAACTTCGAGATCGGCTTGACACGTTGATTTTTTCATATGGAACTTCATAGAAGTCACTACGCTCTTAATGAACCAATTACTAGGGCCTTATCTTTATTGAATAATTTAATAAATAATTCTAATATTGATTTCTCGCTGTCAAAAACTTGTCTTAATTAAATTGTTTTAATTAATTTTTTTTTTTTACTTAAGTTTGTTTTTATATTGTTTTAATGCATAACTATTTATCTAATCTGTAATTAATTGTTATCCAAAGACTCAATAAGCAAACAAACAAACAAATTTCAGTGATCGTATTGGGTGAAAGTGGAATGTCTTTATCTAGGCCTTACATGAAGCTGTTAAGGCCACTGGTTGAGCGGATATATATACATTTTGTTTTATTAATGTTGATTTTCGGACTTACTTCTTCCGAAGAAGATCTGGCCGTATTTAGTACTTTTTGCATGTCTGACTCGTTGGTGGCGAGGACGGACTCAAAAGAGTCAGACTTTCCTGCTATGTAATACTGTACATTTGAACCTTTCGTATTGAGCCTTGATGATATTAATGATCTTGGGTGCTGCACCTTTTCTATTTAATACATTCCAGACGCAAATCGTTCGGTGGGTCGATGCTTTCAAACTTAAGTAGTACTGTAGCTAAATGTTAAGAAGCCTGCCATTCATTTATTTGCTCCACGATAGTACGAAGGGCATTAATATGATCAATACACGATCTGTTCGGGCGAAATCCTGCCTCTTGTTTTCGAATAAGTTGTATTTTTACGCTGCCTCTGGTCAGAATTATTTTGGTCAAGACCTTGGATAGAATTAATAAGATCATGATGCCTGTAATTCTGGCATAGTCCCTTTTTTGGGATTTTACTAAAGATTCTTTGAGCCAGACTTCAGGTAAACGTTCTTCTTCCCAAATTTGGTTAAGAACATGGTACATAAGTTTAGCGGTGAACTCCGGGTAAGCTTTCAACATTTTGGTAACAATACGATTTGCGCCCGCTGCTTTGTTTTTAAGAGATTTTACAGCCTTTTTTATATTCGTTAGCGGGCACGTTAGCGCCTCTCCCTCAGGGAGAGGCGTATGGGAGCGCTTATGGGTGGAGGTGCACGGTTTATGTTATGGTCATCTGTATGTAGTCGTTAAAGTACCTCGCTTTTTGTTTCATTTAATTGGCTGATTTTACCTTAATTTGTTGCGTGATATTTCGTAGACGATACGGCGGTGTCTGCTATTTGGTTTGTTGAGCTTTGGCTGCGAGTTCGCTATAGATTTCTCGCTTGTCATTTTTACAGGAGGCTTTTACTTCCTTATGCAGTGCGATATATATTTGAGCGGCATCTTTTCTCTGGTTTCGTTTTGCAGCTCTCTTTTTCTCTATAACATCATAGGTGGTGTCGTTCATCTAAGGTTTTCCTGTTCCGTGGAGTAAAGCCAAGTATGGACTCACTGGCTGTTAAAAAAGACGACTTGATGTTTTGCCATTTGTCTTCGATTGAGTCTGGAGGGTTAGTGTCGCTGGAATTTTTTGCTTTGTCGATTAAGTCATTCCGAAGACAGGTATCCTTGAGTTTATTCAAATTTGACTAAAAATTAAGAAGAGCATCCTTTTTACGAGTTAGAACAATATTGTTTACATTTTATTAAAAATTCTTTGATTCCAATAACAAGCGTTCAAAACTGACGATCCTCAAACTTCGTCAATTTTTTAGAAGCCCAAAACTCGCCAATGAAATAAAATACTTACATAAATATGTTCACGGTGTACAAATATGAAACCGGTAATTTTTTATTCAAAAAAACACGTTCATTTTGCGAAAGTAGTTCCAAATTTAATCTTCAAAGTAATTCCCCTCGCTAGCTACACATCTTTTCCATCTTTCAGGCAATTTATGTATTCCTCGCCAAAAAAATTCTTTGTTTTTTGAGGCTATCCATTCATCGAGCCATTTTTGCACTTCCTCGTAAGAATTGAAGTGCGAATCGTTGAGTGCGTGTCCCATCGATGAAAACAAATAGTAATCGGATGGCGCCAGGTCCGGTGAGTACGGCGGGTGGGGCAGGGGCTCCCAGTTGTACGATTCTACCAAGTTTTTATTGACCGCTGCTCGATGTGGCGATGCATTGTCATCTTGGAATACAATTTTGTCATGGCGAAGTTGAAATTCGGGCCTCTTCTGACGTATAGCACGGTTCAAAGCGATCAATTGTTGATGGTAACGTGCACCAGCAACTGTTTCACCTGGTTTTAGTAGCTCATACCAAATAACACCACGTTGATCCCAGAAAATACACAACATTGTCTTTCGGCCGAAGCGATTTGGTCTTGGCGTTGATTTGGGTCGTTGGCCGGGGCTCAAATATGATTTTTTTCGTTTGGGATTGTTGAAATAAATTCACTTTTCATCGCCAGGGATGATTCGATGGAGAAAACCTTTTCTGTTTTGCCTGGCGAGCAGCAACCATCATCTTCGTCCAATAATGTTTGCAATTCGGTGTCTTCAAACTTTTTCGGTGGCCGGCCGCGCTCCTCATTTATCACATCAAAATCACCACTTTTAAATTTATTGAACCACTCATTGCACTGTGTACGACCAAGAGCATGCTCGCAGTAAGCTTCAACAAGCATTCGATGCGATTCAGAAGCGTTTTTCTTCAAATGGAAACAGAAAATAAATGCTTCCCGCAAATGAGAGTTTTCAGGAACAAAATTCGACATCTTTACGAGCGGAAAAAATGCGTTGTTGTATGAAACTTGACAAATTGTGAACTGAATATTGTGGACAGATGACAGCATGAACAATTAAGACATTTGGTGCGGTTCGGAAGCTCATACATATAAAGCTATCGACCGCTAGATGTCATTACCGGTTTCATATTTGTACACCTAGAATATCACTGACCGGAATACAAAAAAAAATATTTTATGTATCTCAGCAACTATTTGACGCAGTTGTATAAGATTTTGTGCATACGTTTCATATAGCACGGTTCGAATAAGGTTCGCACCCATGAAAAATTTCAATATATTCTGGAAGTGGACGTTAAAAGAATATACGTATCTCTTGGTTTTCTCCAGCACCTCAGAATTTTTTTAAATAGATTTTTTGAGTTGAAAGTTTTATGATCACAGCTATCGCTTTTAAATAACGATATAAAATAGAGAACTGTTTTTCATCAAGCAAGACTTTTTAGAAAGGTTATTCAATAGCTAATTTTATAAATAAAAAATAAGTACCATATGGTTCTTAAATTCGTTCAACACTTCATAAAATTAATAAAACAGTTCTAAAATGGAATGAAAACAATGACTTACTAAATCGTTACCAGGTAAAAAAACAAAAATACTCTATTCAGCGCTAATTCACAAAGTCCTATACATATGTGCTAGGTAAAATTCTGAGCAAATATTGATTGAAAAGTAAACATAAAACTACCTGTTATTGCACAAACTTCTATATTGGACTTAACATTATTGAAGCACATTTACAGGTAGACGACATAAATAGAGGTTTACCTCTTTCTGTTAACTCGTAAGTCATAAGGCTTCGTTAAGAAAAACTAGTAAAGGTTTTATCTTCGGCCAGGCCGAAACTCACATACCCTACACTGCATTAAAAGTACTTTTTAAATAAATGTTAAAAAAATGTTGAGGAGGTTGAATAAGTCGCAAATAATGTAAAAAGGTTCAAAAATGTTGGAAAAACACTGAAAATGTCAAAAGAATATAGGAAATGTTGAAAAAAATAGAATAGAAATGAAAAACACGAAATATGTCACGCCCACTTTTGTTTCAATAAATGATATTCGTGATTAACATGATCAAACCAAATTTTAGCACAATAGCTTGTATAGTTTGCGATATGTGCCGTAATTATTCCTAAAATTTAGGGCGGTGACAGACCCAATGGTGCAATCCACTCCGATTTTTATCCAGAAATAGCTTTTTATAAAAAAACTTCTTACACCAAATTTCACTATGATTGCTCATATATTTCGATAGTTATGCCACTTAAGGTATTTTAATTGTATGGGAGGTGCCACGCCCACTGTTGGTATTTCGCCAGCTTTTGATCCATATATACCTATTACCCAGTAAACCACTCACATCAAATTCCAGATCGATTGCTCCAATAGTTCACTTAAAATAGCACTTACAACTTTATGTGAATGAGGGAGGTGCCACGCCCACTGATGCAATCTTGTCAAGTTTCATTTAATTCTGAAGCTTATAGCAACCGGCACCTCTTCACAAAATTTTATGAAGATTACTCTCATAGCACACTATCTATAGCATTAAATGTATTTCGCTTATATAGGAGGTGCCACACCCACCGGCGCAATTGTGCCAAAATTTTGCAAGAAAACACCTTTTAGCAAGTGTATCCGCCGTCTTAAATTTCATAACGATTGCGTTGTTAGTTACCTTTTTATAACGTTTATAAATATTGTAGGCTATGCCACGCCCTTAAAATAAATTTTTCAGTATATTGACGTGGCTTGTAATGTTGACTACTTTCAGTGGTATCATCCCTAAAATTTTAATGAAAATCGTATGTGCCAATTTGGAGTTATACGAAATCCAATTTTTTAATTGTTAAGAAAAGTCACACCCACTTCTACCATTCCGCCCACTTTATGCGCAATTCGAAATTCACAAGATCTGTATCCGTGTACCAAATTTCATCACCATATCTTGCACAGTTTAAGAGCAATGGCGTCATAAAACTTAAAATTTAGGGCTGTGCCACGCCTCTTTAAGAGCCTTTGCAAACTTAAGACCTAGCCTAATCTTAATTGTGTTCCCATTTTCACCAAATCACCAATTTTGATCAAAATCGCAGCAACTTTTTTTCAAATTGGACTTGGGTATATTTACATAGAGTATGGGTGGAAGGTGTGGCTGTGAACTGATTTCGCCCATTTTCATATGCTAGCAGCTTGCAAGAAGGTTTGGCCTGTGTGACAGACGGACAGACAGACAGACAGACAGACAGACAGACAGACAGACAGACAGACAGACGGACAGAGATATATCGACTCAGGTGGTGACGCTGATCAAGAATATATATACTTTTCCATACCTGCCACGCCCCCTTCTATGCGTTACAAACGGAATGACAAAGTGCATATACCCTCTGTGTAGGGTATAAAAACAGCTAATATTTTCCCTACAAAAAGAGAATAAGATAATTTCTTATGACTAAGGTACTGCACATGCGATTCAGTGACACCTGGTAACTTCCAATGTAAATAATCAAAAATATTTTAAGCGCTCTATGGTGAAGCACAGTGGCACCCAGTCGCATAATTTTTTAGTCGCATGTATATGTAGGTCCATAATTTGAAAACTGTTAAAATCATTAACTAATCAGACCAGGCACTCACTTTTGACAAGTGAGGAAAAGTTTCCAGCCTGTGTAGTTTCCAATACTTTGTTTATTAAGTATTTCTTAGCATCTTGAATAATTTTACTGCTGCTAGAGTCGTAAGTTTAGAAAAAAAATCAAAACTACTAATACTTTATAAAACATTTTTTCTTAAAAGCACTTTTTCCTGCTTACAACACACCTGTCAACTAAAATCTGTGCTGGTTATACAGCCCTTTAAAAAGAAGATTCACATATGGGTCATTCCATCTATAATGGGCCTATCATTACCCTCATGTTTTCTAATTAGGCTGAAACTATTTTCAGTGATTGGTCTATCATGTAGAAGATATAAAAAAATTTGATAAAATTTTTTTGACCAATATTATTGCTTAAAAAAAAAGTTTCAAATTGTGTTAAAAAAAACTCGTAAGTAAAACAAAAAAATTCATTGATGAATATAAACAAACCAACACAATCCAAATTAGCTTTTATACTATTTTTAGGTAGTTGTGTACTAGTAGATGACAAAAAAACTGCAAATCTGAATAAATGAAGGCCTGAACGGTTTCTATGTGGTAAAAAATAAAAAAATTGACATTATCGATTTCAGTTTTTTTAGGCTCAAAATTTTCAAAAAATATAGGAGTACCATCTCTGAAAAATTTATGCATGTTTTCTCACCCTGTTTGATTTTACAAGCGTTTAAAGTTAAGATTTATGATTTGCAATGTAAATTGAAACATTGAGAATGAAAGCGAGAGAATAAAATTTGAATTGATTTCAGCTTTTTTAAGCTCAAAATTTTTAGAACATTCAGGAGTATCATCTCTGAAAATTCCATTCATTTTTGTTCACCTTATTTCATTTTACAAGCATCTAAAGTGAGTGTATACAGTGGAATATTTATGAAAGAAATATAACGGAATATTCAAATTTTCTCGCTCTACTTCTCAATGTTTCAATTTACATTGCAAATCCTAAATCTTAACTTTAGATGCCTTCATTTATTCAGATTTGCAGTTTATTTGCCATCTACTAGTACACAACTACCTAAAAATAATATAAAAGCTAATTTGGATTGTGTTGGTTTGTTTATATTCATCAATGAATTTTTTTGTTTTACTTACGAGTTTTTTTTTAAACAATTTGAAACTTTTTTTTTAAGCAATAATTCTGGTCAAAAAAATTTTATCTATTTTTTTTATATCTTCTACGTGATAGACCAATCACTGAAAAAAGTTTCAGCCTATTTAAAAAACACGAGGGTTATGATAGGCCCATTATAGATGGAATGACCTATATATAAAATATATAAATAAATATATATGTTTAATTTTTTCAAATTTTTTAAAAAAAAAGTTTTTGTTCGAAAAAAATATAATATTTTTTATATTTTTTTTTCGATTTATATCTTTTTTTTAGTTTTTTACATAATTACTTAGTATACTTTGTGTTATTTTAATTTAATTTGAAATATTTTCATTAATTTGTATTAAATTTATATATGTCTGTATTTTATTTAGATTTTTCTCATTTATTATTTCTGTAATCTTATCATGCTTACCTCTTTTTATCTTTTAATTACTTTTTCCTATCTTTTACTCTTCCCGTTACATTTTTTCAGCATTTCTCCTCTTGCTATGCCTGATTTAATCGAAGCCTCATTTGGTGTTTATGAGAATCTCAAAGCCCTTTTTCATGTGCTCTGTAAGCAATTTAATGGATTGACTGTTATTAATTTCAGGGCAAAAAGTATGAATGGAATTAAATTTGATTATGCTGGACATATTTTTGAAAACTCCCGTGGATGTTGTGCGTGTGACTGAAATTTGGTTGAAGACTGAAATTACTGATTATATTTAAAATTTTAATGAACATAAACTTTTTAGGTGTGGCAGGAGAGCTGGTGGGATTGCTATTCATTGTAAATCTGGTTTTAATGTTTGTGATTCTTTAAATGTGGAAATTTTCAATGGTAATACCATCATACCATGTATTTTTTTAAGTTATATTTATGTAGTGTTATTGACAATTTTAAATAATAGTAGTGTATTAATGCAAATTTAGTGAAAATATCAAAGGACTTAAGCTATTAACACTTCGTCGGTCAAACGATTCTGGCCAGACCTTTTTTTATTTCAATTGTATTTTATATAGAATTCCGATTAAATAGTGACTTCAGATTAATTGACTTCATCAAAAAAATTGAATGGCTATCAGTCAATAATAAAAAGAATACGTTTTTTTTTACTACCACAGACGGTTGGATATGGTTTGGCATGAAATCAGTGTCAGACCTTGATGAGTCTAAATATAATATTTAGGGTTGCCTAGCTAAATCCCGTCCAAAACATGGGTTGCCACCTGTTTTTTGGGCCAATTTTTTTGAGTGCAAATTGAACAAGATTACAGCTTGAAATGTACGTCAAATGACAGAGCTCGATGAGCCTAAATAAAATATGTAGCGTTGCCATGCCAAATCTTTTCCCAACTTTGGGTTGCCACTCAATGAAGAAAAAATTACCCTACAAGCGGGTTGCAACCTTTGTTTGGGAAGGGATTCAGCAAGGCAACCCTATATTCTATTTAGGCTGCTCATTGAGCTCTATTATTTGACATACATATCAAGCTATAATCTTATATATTTTTTATGAAAAAAATTGTCCAAAAAAACAAGTAACCCATGTTTGCGACGGGATTTAGCAAGGCAACCCTATATAGATATTCGCCCGATCTTATCCCAATCGAGCATTTATGGCATGAAGATAAAATGAGACTAAGAAAAAGTCATTGTTCATAAAAAAAGTGCTTAAATCAAAGAAGTTTGGAACAGCATTCCGCCTTATTTCACAGATAAACTGGGAAATTCTATGCAGCGGCGGTTGCAAGCTGTCACAGATGCTCAAGAAGTTAGCACAAAATATTTGTGTTGAGTTGGCGTTAATTTTGACAGGATTTATGTTTTTTTTTTATTTTCTTTTATATGCATGCTCAATTTTGTGCCTTAAAATTAATTATACTAGAGCTGACCCAGTGCTTGAAATTCAACCAACTTTTTAGTATTTAATATGAAAAAACTGATGTAAGAAAAAGTAATTCTTTTTCATCGCACCAAAAATTAAAATCATGGTATTATGTTGCTATATCACTACTACTATCTCTCTCTCTTTCTAAGGGTGCAATCTATTCCGTGCCAAATTTCAACAAAATCGGTTCATTAGTTTAGCTCTGAAAACATATTTCCCTACTGGAGGCGTGACCTTCCACTTTGAAACAAATAGCTTTCCTCAGTCTATCTCTATACCGAATTCCATCTAAATCGGATCATTAGTTCAGCAGTGAAAACGATTTTTCCTGTTAGAGGTGCTGCCACGCCTACTAAAAAAAATCTGAGTTATTCGAAATTTTTTTTAGGGTTCAATCTATATCCCAACAAAATTTCATCAAAATCGGTTTGCTATTTAAGGAGTAACGACGTACATTCCTGTAAGAGGCACCGCCCACCTAAAAAAATAAGTTTTACTCAAGAATCAGTTTATCTCAATACAAATTTCTGCAAAATCGAAGAATCGGCTCAGCCGAGAAAGCATTTATTCCATTAAGGGCGGCGCCACACCCGCTTTAAGAAAACAAAGTTTCTAATAACCTTTCTTAGGGTTCAGTCTATCTCAATGCCAAAATTTATTAAAATCGGTCAATTAGTTTGGCCATGGAAATATTTTTTCCTGTTAGGGGCGTGGCACCACCTACTATAGAAAAATAAAGAATACATGTTCCCCTTCTCTTCACCGCCTTTCCAACAAAAAAAAATTAAGCAATTATGTTGCGTTATGGCTGAGAAAAAGCGTTATAACCGTTTACCAACTGTACATATAGATTTTTAATTTTGCTATAAGAAAAAAGTTCATTTGTGAATTAAATTTTTTTTTTGTTACTTATTATTGTGAATGAAATGTCTACGTTTTGAACTGCATTTTTTTTTTTTAATAAATTTTGAGCTTTTTAGCCAGAACAAACAATAATGTGTTTTAATGAAGCCTTTAAAATATTTATGCAAATGATGAACCACAAAAGGCTAAGCCTCATTGTATAACATACAGTGCGGCCTCGGTTAACGCAACTAATAAAAACTAAGCCTGTTGCAGTGTACGCGGAAGTTGCAATGATGAAGTCAAAAAATCTTAGGTAACCGGGCATAGATATTTCACAAGAAAAACATATATAAAATGTCAATTCGTGAAAAGAAAATCATAATTTATTTGCTTAAGAAACCATTTGTATAAACATTTTACCATGTTGGGGCATTCACAAACTTTAAACATTATTCGATTTCCCAGGACAATAAAATGTGTTTAAAAAGTCGCACTTACTGAGTCTGTAATGAAAGAAATCTACTCGTTGCGAACATTGAGGAGGGTTGCGTTGACAGAGGTCCCACTGTACATAAATAAAGGGTGTTTTTTTTATAGGTATAGAGCTTCGAATTGAAATAAAACACAAGAAAATCGTTTTAATGTCCATCAATTTGGCTTTATTGGAAGGATAATTTTATGCCATTAATGTTTAAATATGACTTCGGGCATGTGGCCGCCGCGGCTGGCTCGAATAAAGCCAATTCTACAGGTCCAATTTTGAACCACTTTTTCGAGCATATGGGGCCGTATGTCGGCAATAACGCCACGAATGTTGGCTTCCAAGTCCCCTAACGTTTCTGGTTTGTTGGCGTAGACGAGCGACTTCACATATCCCCAAAGAAAATAATCCAATGGTGTCAAATCACACGATCTTGGTGGCCAATTGACAGGTCCATTCCGCAAAATTATGCGCTCATCGAATGTTTCCTTCAATAAATCGATTGTGACGTGCGCTGTGTGGCATGTAGCGCCGTCTTGTTGGAACCACAACTCATCCACATTCATGCCATCCAATTCGGGAACAAAATAGTCGGTTATCATGGCTCTATACCGGTCTCCATTAACGGTAACTGACTCTCCAGCATTATTTCGGAAGAAGTATGGCCCAATGACTCCACCAGCCCATAGAGCACACCAAACAGTCAGTTTTTGTAGATGTAATGGCGTCTCAAGGGTCTCATGTGGATTCTCTTCACTCCAAATGCGGCAATTGTGCTTGTTGACGTAGCCATTCAACCAAAAATGAGCCTCATCACTGAACAAAATTTTGCGATGAAAATCAGCATCGAGATCAATCTCATTTTCGGCCCATACACCAAAATCACGACGCATTGCATGGTCTCGCGGCTTTAATTCTTGCACAAGCTGGATCTTGTAAGGTCGCAAGCCAAGATCTTTGCGCAAAATCTTCCATAAAGTTGATGGACAAAGCTCCAATTGCTGTGCATGGTGGCGAATCGATTCATTCGGGTTCTCTTCAACATTTTGCTCTACAGCGGCAATTGTTTCTTCGGTGCGCACTGTTCGACGTCTCTGCGGATGCGTATTATCACATAGAGTAAACGTAGTGCGAAAACGATCCATGGTTAACCGAATTAATTGCTCTGATGGACGATTATGTCGACCATAAAATGGACGGAGCTTGCGGTAAACTTCGCGAACTGAACCATTATTTTCGAAATAAATTTGCACGATTTGCAAGCGTTGTTCTTTTGTCAACCTGTTCATGATGAAATGGCAAACCAAACTGAACATAAATGACATTAGAGTTGCCAGATTTGACTATAAAATGCCAGTTTTATCTCTATTCGAAAAACAAACCTCTAAAAAAAACACCCTCTAATTAAATGTTAATTGCACTTACAGCCAGTTAGCAGCGATTAACATTCATGCAAAATTTTACATGTTGATACAATGCTTTTTTATCTAACAAATTTTGATAACAAAGGAAAAAATAAGAACTTTGGAATAAAGACATACTTTGAATCTTAAAATCTCATCAGAATATTTTGGTTGATGCTACGTCAGCTGTCAAATAACATCCGCTATATTGACGCCAAACATAAAGTAAAGCTAATTTTTTGAAGTCAAGAGAATTTGTCAAATTTTAAGTGACGATGACGTCACCTGAGTACATTAACCAAAAATTTCTTTGCTATCGTAGTTACTTATATATTTGTTTTTATGTTGTAATTCACGGCCGTCCGCTGTGAGACACTACTAATTGTCAAAAATTGTGAAAACAAATAATTAAGAAACTACAAAAATATTAGATTTTCATCAACTTGTAAAGTTTTAAGTCAACGTTAATCGCTGCTAACTTGCTGTAAGTTCAACTATCATTTAATTTTTAATATTAAAGCTGCCAAAATAACGAACACGTTTATAAAAATTATACGTTAGTACAATTAAAATTTTTTTAAAAATTCAATAATAAATTTAATAGTTTGTTTTAATACATTTCCGATACCCATTTTGTTAAGTCAGGTTATTGATCAAGGCTTCTAGCGAATTTTAGACAAGTCAAAGCTGTAACTTCCGATGGCTCAGAAATAAGATCCAAACAAACATTGCCGTTCACATTCAATTTTTCATTAAAGATTACCACATTTTAAGTGATAGATAAAAAGTTCGAAGTACAGTAGACGTCCAATATAAAATGTAACGAAATATAACAAATTAAACTTTTTCCATTGATATCTCTCAATTACGAACGCTAAAAAATTCTATCTATTCTAAAGAACGAACGCTTTTTGATTCAACAGATGTTCTCCTTAGTGTTTTTTAAGGTCAGCCCATCAACTTTTTTCTTGGCGTCGGTTTTGTTTTCTTTGTCAGCAGGAATTATAAAATTGATTGTTTTGCTTAAATCAAGCCGCTTCAATGCAAGCGCCATATGTTTAGTAATAAAGTTAAAATATTTGAAGATAGTAAGAAAGGAATAAGAGTAAAATATCGAATCGCAAATAAATGACTTTTCAAAATCTAGTTATATTGGATGTCTACTGTAAACTTATTCCCAAAATATTTTCAATACCAATTTTTTTGCCTTGGGTCGAAATTCGACAAAATTCAATCCACATTTTTGTTTCTGAAGATTTGAAAAAAGAAATTTAATGGTTCATGTTTAATTTTTAAAATAAAATATGTATGTATGTTGTGCGCGGAAAGGACTCCACACTATTTTCGAGCTATAAAATCGCTTAAGTCCTATGGTATATACAACGTCTGCTTCGCTAGCCACAGTAATTCTACATAAGAGTTAGGGCAAGTGGGCGGTCTTTTGCCGCAGCTCGGGATTTAGATCCTCCGATATGTCCAACACCTGCTTCGCGGCGTCCTTCGGTCGCGGTTCTCTATACTATGTATAACACTAGCTTTGCTAACACACTAATGTTGGACAAATCTTTCATGAATGTAACAAAAGCAATGTATTGATTGTAAAGAGAATCCAAACAGAATGAGCGGCGCAGTCGAAAATTCATATATTGATGATGTTATATAAATCCAGAATTTTTTGAAAAGAAAGGTTGTGTTGAAAGAAAAGAGCGCGCGCGATTTTTAAAAAAAAAAAATTTAATTTTATGAGAATCGTTCCAAAAATTTAGAACACACAATATACCATTTTAAAGGGAAAACATTAAGCTATCTTAAAATGCTCAAAAAGTTATGGGTCATTAAGACACTTTTTAGAAAAACGTAAAGGTTTTTTAAAAAGAAATTGGTCAGAAAACTCGTCACATCTCCAAAACTACAAATTACATTTCAAAGGTTTGCTTGCTATTATTGTAGGCCATTAAATTATCTTTCTTGCAACATCCATACTTTTGATATGCATACAGGGATTCCCAACTTATGATATTTACAAAATCCATATCCGCGACTTCCGATGGCTATATCTCTGAAACCAGATCCGATCGACACTTTTTGATTGCACATTTATTCTGAAAATTGAAAACCGAATGAAAAGTTTGGTTTAATGAAAATAAGCGAATGTGAGCTTAAGCAGACTTGAGCCAAAAACATTTTATTTTTGTACCATTTTAAGGTAAGGAATTATTTCATTTTGAGAAGGAAGTTAATTCCTTGTTTTCAACTCGGCAACACTGCCAAGCTATTTGGATTCAACTTCGACTTTCTTATGACAGCCATATTTCAATCTAGTGGTTTCCAACTTATATTGATTTATATAAATTATATCGATAACTTCTGATGGCTAATACAGAATACAGATTATTCTTGGAGTTCAAACCAGGGAATGAAAAAACCGCACGTTACCGTAACGTTTAAGTCGCACAACGCAAACTTTACTTCTCACATACTTTGATTCAAGCACCAATCCGTGCTATAGTAAGGAAAAATAAAAGAGAAGAACAGAATAGTAATCTTCTGCTCTATGTACAAAAAACTTTATCCGCTTTATTGTGGCTTTCACTAGAGATTGCTACCCGAACTCGTACCAAATGTAGTGATTGTCATAAGATTGGTATTAGTGATGATATGTTTTGAAGTCAAAAACGACTACCATGGTCCGGGAACCCATTTTCAAAACGGATCAAAAATGGTTCTTTCTAGGGTCTCGAGCCTATCTTAGTGATGTCCAAAGCTATATTTCATTTCAAAAAAAAAACAAAATTTTTACCCGAATATTGGTCAAAACCGGGTACCATGGTTCGGGGACCCACTTGCAGGTCAAAACCGCTTCTTTCCAGGGTCCCGAGCCTCCCTTTGAGATATCCAGAAATTTTTTCAGCTATCTTTCGTTTGAAAAAAAAAATGGAACAGGTTTACTTTAGCTGACATTCTCCAATTTTTTTTTTTTTTTTAGGGGTAAAAGGGTGTCAAAAATAAATAAAAATTATGAAAAAAAAACGGGCCGCTCGAATCTAGTTTCGAAGATATAGCCATCGGAAGTTCCGGATACAGCTTTTGTAAAAATGATCATAAGTTGGGAACCCCTGCATGGATATCAAATCAATGGCCTTCAATAATAGTGAGAAAAGTTTTGAAATTTAACCTATATTTTTGGAGATATGACGACTTTTCTGAAATTTGGACCAACTTTTTTTCAAAAAAACCTTTTTTTCCCTAAAAATGTCTTAATGACCCATAAATTTTTTAGCATATTAAGAGAGCCTGGTTCGTTCCCTTTAAAATGGTATATAGTTCGTTGTAAATTTTTTATTATTTACCCCATTTTATACCGGAAAAAAAAAATATCATTCAATAAATTCTTAAGGAAAGTGTGTATTTGTGGACAAAAACAATAAAAATCTAACAACAACAACTACAACAACAACTACAACAACAACTACAACAACAACTATTATTATTATTATAAGGCTATTATCATTGTAAAACTTAAAAATTTTTCGCCTCCGGCGCTCTTTTTTTTTATTAAAACCTTCAATTTAAAATAATTATTAATTCATGAAACAAAATAATAAATAATTTTTATATAAAATTACTGTGACTAGGAAAATAGGTGTTGGATATATTATAGACTGATCCGCGGCCGAAGGCCGCCGCGAAGCCGGTATTGTATTTTGGGAGTTTTAAATCCTGAGCTGCGGCCGCAGGCCGCCCACTTACCGTTACTGTTACATAAAATAACTGTAGCTAGCTAATCTGGTTTTTGATATGCTCTAAGGTATAAATGATTGAAATATGCTAAAAAGATTATAGGAAAAGTTTAAAAAAAAAATTGGTCAAAATTTCAAAAAAATCGTCATATTTTCAAAATTATAGGTTAAATTTCTAAACTTTACTCACCATTGTTGCTGTTGTTGTTTTTGTTGTTGGATTTTTATTGTTTTTGTCCACAAATACATACTTTCTATAAGAATTCATTGAATATTTTTTGTTTTCCGGTAAAAAAAGGGGTAAATAATAAAAAATTTACAACGAACTATATACCATTTTAAAGGGAACGAACTAGGCTCTTTTAATATGCTAAAAAACTCATGGGTCATTAAGACATTTTTAGGGAAAGAAAAAGGTTTTTTTTAAAAAAAAAGTTGGTCCAAATTTCAGAAAAGTCGTCATATCTCCAAAATTATAGGCTAAATTTCAAAACTTTTCTCTCCATTATTGAAGGCCAATTATCTTTCTTATGACACCAACATTTTTGATATCCATGCAGGGGTTCCCAACTTATGATCATTTTTACAAAAGCTATATCCGGAACTTCCGATGGCTATATCTTCGAAACTAGATTCGAGCGGCCCGTTTTGTTTTCATAATTTTTATTTATTTTTGACCCCCTTTTACCCCTAAAAAAAGAAAATAAATTGGAGAATGTCAGCTAAAGTAAACTTAAGCCAAAAAAACGAGAAGTTTAAGCGAGAGTTTTTTCATTCTCTGGTTCAAACACAGTCAAAATTGACGAGTGGGAGCTGAAGCAAACTTATGCTAAGATATTGGAGAGCGGGGGCTAAAGTAATAGAAAATGAGTGACTTCTTAACTTCTATTATGTTCAAGAAAAAATTAGGCATGTGGCAACTTTTTATTTCTAAGTCTCAAAAATCCACCTTTCTAGATAAAAATGTTTGACAGACGATGACAAATGACAATGGTAAATCGTATGATTTTATGAATCGTTTTCTGTGCGAAACCAAAATTTGACACAAGTTCATAAAACGAAAAAAAAAAATGTTTATAACACAAAAAAATATACCAATATTAAGTATTTTCTAGCCCTTTCGTGATGATCGCGCTTTGTGCTTTACAACTTTCTTAAATAACTGTGAGTTACAGTTATAATAGAAGCACGATTTCGCTTTACTACCCACCCCTCACTTTCACGAGGATGCCATCAACATAGAATTTAATTGCGACTTTCTTGAACACCTTTTTTGACTTTTCCGTATTATTTGCAGTTAAAAATGTGAACGAACTTTTGTATCGTCGTTGCATTAATATACAAAATATTGGGCTGTTCTTCTATTTTGAATGAAAATGTGTTTTTTTTAGTTTAGCTGTTGTCCGTCAAGATGCAGCCCATTTTTATCATACCATCTCTTTCTCCATCACTCATATGTAGGTGTTGTCGTCGGAAGGTTGCAGCTAGCTAACATGAGTGTGGTGCCATTGTTGTTATTGCTGTCGGTTAATCATTACATTTTTCTTGCACTTGCTGTCCTTCCTTCTTACAAAATTAATGATAGTTTTCTTATATTGCAAAATTTGTTACATTTGCGTTGTCTACATTTCTTCTATCTCTTTAAGTTTAAACTACATACAATTTGATGGGAACACGTATATAAAAAAAAACAAAATTCATACAAGCAAAATGTCTATGTGTACATAAGTGAAAATGCCATCCGCTTTAATGCCAGTAGTTTTTTTCAATATATATTTGTAAATTTTATTGCACTCACATTTAATTTATTGTGCAACGTCTTCTTGTCCTTTGTTATGCATCCTAGCACAAAATTATGCCCGAAAACTTAAAAAAAAGTACTTGTTTTATTGTGCATTTAAGCGAACAGCACAACAGCAAAATAGATCGTTAGAGATAGTGATTAGTGCACTCGCACACTACGCAAAAATGCGTTTTGATTACCAAAAGCAAAATGTTAAAATCATTTGGAATGAAAGAGATCGCTAGCATGGCATGGTTACTGCGTTCGGTAGGAAGTGTAATAGTTTAGAATTTTCATCTGACATTGACAGCTCTGAGAGTAAAAAGCTAAACACACCTGGGATGTGCATTATCGTCCAGATTTTTCCTATACGTTAATAGTGAGTACTAAATTGACACTACAAAATTTATCGCAGAGAAAACGAACAAGTTCTATTTTTTGGAACGAATTGACACTGAAGCTAAGTCGCACGTCCCAGTTGTGTTTAGTTTCTTAGGCTCAGTTCACACGAGTTTTTATTTCAACGCGTGTTAGCTAACGCGCGTTCAGCATAACACAAGACTATATGCAATGTGCCTAACGCGCGTTGAAACAACGTACGTGTGAACAGAGCCCTGTAGTAGACCAAAAGTCGAACGGAAAGTCGGCTGAAAATCAAAATAATTGTATGTTTTCTCAAGCTGATTGATATTTCTGATTAAATGAAGGCAAGTTTTTCGTTTCCATACCTGCTTTCATTCTTTATTCGCAATTTGACTGTTGAGAATAGGGTTGGGAAAATAGAAAATAGCTATCGAAAAAAAAAGGAATATATTGATAGTTGATATTTTTGCCCAAAGCCAGTAATTAACTTAAGAGTTTCCCAAAATATGTCAATACATTTAAGAAAAATTCAGAAATTTTTTTTTTTTAATGGTTTAAGTTTCTATTTCTAAGTGAGATTTTTCATCTTTCCATTTATTGCTCTTGGAAGCGAATACTCATTCCACAGAGGCAGTCGTGCCTGTTAAACAAAGAACAGCATTATGGGATGATGTAACCAAGAAATACATTTATGACCTGAAAGCACAAGGAATACTGGTCCGAAATCCACGATATTGGCTCACATCTTTCCACGCAAAATAGATCATTATCACAAAATGCTTTTCAAAAAGCTTGAATGGCAACAGACATCTAACCATCAATGATGTGGTACTGAAACTCCTGGTGCGTAGGTACCAATCAGAGAACAGCAGTGAGCCACTCTTTATTTTTGCCATTCATGAATCTGTTGAAACTTTCAGCAGACTCACACAGATTCTTCGCATGAAAATAGCTACCATTCCGTCTCATGGCGAAGTCTGTAAATGTGAGTGCCGTTTCATTACGTTTGCTTTCGTATGGTATATGAGTGTTGCCTGAGCTACTTATGAAACAAATGCTTTTTTTCTGTAATCGATGGGTAAATGTCGAAAATGGACTTTGGACAGTATTGGGGTGGCTCCGGACCCTGGAAATGATCGTTTTCGACTCATTTTTGGAAAAAATTTCATTTTTTCAAATGACAGATATCTAGTAAAATATTTTTGGGCATTACTAAGGGAAGCTCGGGACCCTAGAAAGAACCGTTTTTGATCCGAAAATGGGTCTTTGGACCATGGTACCCGCTTTTGACCCATTTTCTCTAAAAATTAGATTTGGACATAACTAAGCGAGGCTCGGGACCCTGAAAAGAACAGTTTTTGACTTGAAAATGGGTCCCCAAACCATGGTACCCGTCAGAAGCCGCTTCCTTCGTCACATAATAAAAACAAAAACATTGATCAAACAACAGTCATTGATCGCTGCTTTGCTTCTGCTTCATTTTTCCTTTTCAATATAACGTCAAATAGTTTTGTTCTTCATCTTCTATCGTGGATTTCTATTTATTCTCGGAAAACAAAAGAAAAAACGTTGTCTCACAGACCAATATATAATTCTCCTCCAACTTTCAATGTGACTGGCGTCGAAATCAACAAACTCTCTTCGTTCTGGGCATATCTATTTAATTAGATCTGAGGTGGAAAGAAGCGACCAAGTGTCTAGGTTTATTAAAACGGTGCAAGAAATACTTCACCCCTGTTGACCTTCGAACTGTATATTTCACCAATATTAGACCTAAACTGGAGTACAATTCGCACTTATGGGCCTGGGCAACAAAAACTATGTTAGAGCTAATAGACAGAGTTCAGCGGCGTGCGATGAAATTTATAGGAGATGTTGATATTGCATCTTCTATTGATTTTCTCGAGCACCTAGTAACTTAGGGTGTTTGACCCTATTTTATAGATATTTTAATGGGATGTGCTCTAGAGAAATTCAGGTATTCTCTCGTAGCACTCGGGCGTTTCATTACGCCCATATCTTTTGCGTTATGACGGTGTTGGATAGAACGTCGCACTATCGTGATAATTCGTTCTTTGGTCGTATTATTAGGTTGTCGAACAATCTCCTTTTGAGAGTTTTTCCTGACCGCTCTGACATTAAAAAATTTATCCACCAACACTACTCTTCTTAGCCCCCTTTCCACTTACCTAGCTCCGTTCCCTACAAATCAACACAATGCATAGCACTTATAGGGGCTATTCCTTGAGCGTTGGCTTAAGTTTAAAAAAAAAAACAAAATAAAACTAGTAAAGGTGTTATCTTCGGCCAGGCCGAAGCTCACATACCCTACACTTCATTGAAAGTACTTTTTTAATAAATGTTAAAAAGATGTTGAAGAGGTTGAATAAGTCGAAAATAATGTAAAAACGTTCAAAAATGTTGAAAAGTGTTGGAAAAAACTGAAAATGTCAAAAGAATATGGGAAATGTTGAAAAATATAGAATAGAAATGAAAAACATGAAATATGTCACGCACACTTCTCCGATTCCGCCTACTTTTGATATGACATTCGTGATTGACATGGACAACCCAAATTTTAGCACAATACCTTGTATAGTTTGCGATATGTGCCGTAATTATTCTTAAAATTTAGGGCGGTGACACACCCACTGGTATAATCCAGTCAGATTTTGATCCAAAAATAGCCTTCCATAAACAAACCTCTTACACCAAATTTCAGTATGATTGCTCATATATTTCGATAGTTATGTCACTTAAGGTATTTTAATTGTATGGGAGGTGCCACGCCCACTGTTGGTATTTCAAAAGCTTTTGATTCATATGTAAACCACTTATATCAAATTTCAGATCAATTGCAGCAATAGTTCACTTAAAATACCACTTACAACTTTATGTTAATGAGGAAGGTGCCACGCCCACTAATGCAATCTAGTCAAGTTTCATTGAATTTCAAATCTTATAGTAACCGGCACCTCTACACAAAATTTTATGAAGATTATTTTCATAGCACACTATCTATAGCATTAAACGTATTTTGCTTACACGGGAGAAGCCACACCCACCGGTACCAATGTACCAACATTTTGCGAGAAGACACCTTTTAGCGAGTATATCTGCCATATTAAATTTCATAGCGATTGCGTTGTTAGTTCTCTTTTTATAACGTTTATAAATATTGTAGGCTGTGCCACGCCCTTCAAAAAAATTTTTCAGAATATTGAATAATTTTGTATTGATGACTACTTTCAGTGGTATCATCCCTAAAATTTTTATGAAAATCGTATCTGCCAAATTGGAGTTATACGAAATCCAAATTTTCAATTGCTAAAAAGTGCCACGCCCACTTTTATAATTCCGCCCACTTTATGCGCAATTCAAGATTTATAAGATCTGTATTCGTGTACCAAATTTCATCACAATATCTTGCACGGTTTACGAGCTATGGCGTTATAAAAGTTAAGATTTAGGGATATGCCACGCCCTTTTAAGGGCCTATGCAAACTTCAAACCTAGCCTAATCTTAATTTTGTTCTCATCTTCAACAAATCACTAAATTTCATCAAAATCGCAGCATTTTTTTTTCAAATTGGACTTGGGTATATTTACATAGAGTATGGGCGGAAGGCGTGGCCCTTAACCGATACCGCCAATTTTTATATGCTAGCAGCTTGCAAGAAGTTTTGACCTGTGTGCCAAATTTCATTGAGTTAGCTTGCTTAGTTTTCTCGTAAACCTGATTTCAACAGACAGACACACAGACAGACAGACAGATGGATATAGCTATATCGACTCAGGTGGTGACGCTGATCAAGAATATATATACTTTTCCATACCTGCCACGCCCCCTTCTATGCGTTACAAACGGAATGACAAAGTGAATATACCCTCTGTGTAGGGTATAAAAATTAATGTCGAAGCAAATTTCTTTAAAGAAACAATTTTTTTTTTCTTAAATTAAAGCATTTCAAAAGAAAAAATATGTACAGCTCTATATTCTATTCCCCATAATTTGTGAGATATTCTGTTTCAAAATGTTTTTTAGTCAAATAGTCTTAACATTTTTGAATTTATTTATTCATCATATTCTTTTGAAACGCCACTGTTTTTTATTATAAAATCACATTGCTTTTCTTTTGATATCCTACTCATTTTCTTGAAAATAGAAAATGAGTACCCACCAACTAACAAAACCAAAACAAAAAATAATTTAAATTAAATATATTTTTGTTGTTGTTGTTAAAGCGTGTGCAACTCATCATCACGGGTACACAGCGCGGTGGCGGCCTCCTCACGGACGGTTATCCTAAAAATGCGAGTTTTTTAAATTACTAAAAATACAGAAATAAAATATATAACATTCGACGGATATTCGAATAAAAGAAAACACAAAAAATTTTTTTAAAATAAAATTCAAACCCCAAAATAAAAAAAAAATCAAAGGTGAAAATAATTCAAATAAAAGATTAAAGTGCAAAAATACATAAAGGATTAATACGTGCATACTCTCGCCCACTAATTACTGAAAATTTTCAACATTTTCGTGCTATACTTTTGAAACTTTTTTCGTTTTGTTTCTGCTCTGCGTACATATTCAAGCCCAAAATATATTTATACGCATATAAATTTTGGAACTTTTTTTTTTTTTTGTTTAAACCAATCAAAACAATTAGGAACGAAAGAAAACACAACTTAATTAAAACTAAAGAAAAAGAAATCAAGTATGCAAAGTTTTTATAAATAACAATCAATTTAGTGATGAAAGTGTAAAAATAAATTCGACAGCAACAAAAGTAAAACTATACTCCCGTGTTATGCAAATAATTAATTGCAAGAAGTGTAGACCAGCGCTGTACAGTGCTCCGATCCCAATCGAAAACTGGACGGACCTAGAAAATTTATGGAACTTTGGTATTGAGTCGCTGATACAAAATGGACTGTTGTTTTAAAAGAAAAATGTTATAACTTTTATAAATTTTATTTTGGATGAAAATGTTATTAAAGCCATATCAATGCCATCTACGATGTCGTTGAAATTCGGTAGCCGAGTCAAAAAAAACCACAATTAATCTAAAACTTAAGGCCTAAATAGCATTACATTGGCAGCTTAACATGAACTCTCATTTTGGGAATGAACAAATGTTCAGATTGTAGGCCAATTGTATATAAAGAAAAAAGCAGCTGAGTGCAAGCACTCGCAACGTGTTTTCTGATGTTGGAAACTTCGAAAAACTTTTGAAAATGTTGAAAAATTTGAACGAAAACTTAAGGAGATGGGGAGATCAAAGTATTTGTTTAGACCTTACCGAATCGTTTGGAGCATAAAACATTTTTTGCAAGATGGATGCTAAGTGTGTGTGCACTGCGTCAGGATTCAAATTGCTCATTCATTCAACCTACAGTCAAGGCCTGAGCCTCAGTGATTATTATTTGATTTGAACAAGAAGCTCTATGGGGTAGAAATTTTCAAGATAACAATGGGCTTCATAGGGTTGTATTTTCAGTAACGAACTTATGGTCTGGAAGGTAGCGTTGCATTTTTCGAAGCACTTTCCTCCCACTTAATTTTGCTTGCAAATCCGGGTTTAAGTAAAGCTGATACTCGAAATGAGCGTCAGTCGTCAGAATCGTTGTGGGTCTAGTTGTGAGAGGCCGACTAGAAAAATGTTGCTCAATAACTTGGAAAGTAAGACACAACTAGAAAAATATGTTTTGACCAATGTTGTAGAGCCGAAAATCCACACCAATTTCATGTCTAAAAAGTCCGAAAACAACAATTTTTGACCCACTTTTCATCGTTTTAAAGTTTGCAGTATAATATGAGCATAAATAGTTTTTTTTTTGGTCGTGGCTTTCAGATTTGAACCAATAATGTTCACTTAAAACTTTCAATAAAAACCGTTTACTTTCGAAAATGGAAATGCTCATTAGTAATTTTAAAAATATGAAAAAAGGGTCGAATCGGAATTTTTTTTATGGCACGAAATCAATGTGTTTTCATATCCTCTACATCATCAAAACATCTTTTTCTTCTTGTGGCTTACTGTCCGAGTTACTGCACACAATTATTTTTAACGGACTCTCACAAGCGGTGGTGGGGCTACGATTCTGGCGACTGCCAGCTCGAGTATCAAAGCGTTTGTAAGAAAAATTAAGTGCAAGGAAATTGTTTCGAACAATGCAACGCTACCTCCCGGCATTATGTATGTTGAATGAAGCTCAAAAATGGTCGAAATATCATGAAGAAATCGAAAAATGTCGAATAATAACGAATAACTTTGAGAAAGTCAAATATGTATGTTGAAGAAGACAATAAATGTTAGAAATGTCGAAATTGTTGAGAAAATGCTAAGGAAGTCAAAATATTTTGAAGAAATTATATCGGAAGTTGGAAATACCGAAACATTTGCAGAATGTAGAAAGGTCAAAAAATCGAAAGGTGAAGAAATCGAAAAATGTGGAAAACTCTGAACAATACTGAAGAAAATGAATAATGTTGAAAAAGTCGCAAAATCTTAAATAAATCGAATATAAAAATACTGCAAAGTCGAAAAAGTTTTGGAAAAGCCGAATATGTTAAAAAATTTAAAAAACGTTAGTGAAGTCGAAAAATGATGAGAAAGCCGAGAAATATTGAGGAAGACGATAAAAGTTTAAGGCAGGCACCGTAACGATTGTGAAGTTTATGATAGAAATTACTGCATAATAAATGGATTTATATATTCTTGGATTCAAAGTAATCTTCATGTTGAATTTCTATTTATTTGGATCCAATAGAATTATTATTTTGAATTTTTATTTACATATTTCGATAAAAATAATTGTAATTTTGTTAGTTTTTTTAAAAAGAAATTTTCTTTTTTGGAGGATTATTGACCAGTATTTTGAAATTGCACTTAAGTTAAGTCAATTTTTACCCGACGTTTCGTCGCTTTTTTGGCGACTTTTTTTGTAATTTTGGATTTTTATTTTTTTCGATCAGAAATAATCGTAATATTGATTTTTATTTATATCGTTAAAAAATAATCGTTATTTTGGATTTCTATTTTAACATCTAAAATAACCGTCATTTTGAATTTTCATTTTTGATGTTTTTTTGATTTTTGTCGTTGAGTTTCGAAAGCTTTTGCTCTACTTTATTTTTTTCGGTAGTTTGCGAACATAACATTTTTTTCAATATTTTTCCATAAGTTTCAACTGTTCTTCCATAAATTTCAACCTACTCGGTGATTTTCGATAGTTTTTAGCCACTTTCGGTTTTTTTCAATATTCGGTTATGTTAAATTTTTTTCGGAAAGTTTCGATAATTTTCACTAGTTAAGGACGATTGTTGAAATTTCCGTTGAATTTCGATGTCTTCCGATAGTTTTCGATAAGTTTCGATGTTTTTCGAATAGCTTCTACGTGTTTAACATATAACGATTTTTTCAACGTTTTTAAGCCTTTTGGAAATATTTCAACACACTTCAAGTTATCATGTATCAAAATAAAATGGAATAAATCGATAAATGATACGTTGAGTCTATTAAGGTATATATTCAAAATAACGATTATTTTTAATCGAAAAAAAAAATATAAATTCAAAATTGCAATTATTACTGATCGAAAAAAAAATTGAAAATTATGATTATTTTTGTTTATTAAAATATAAATCACAAACATGTCGTCTCTGTCTTCATTGTGATTTATTCGACGTCAATTGTTGGATTGAAAAAATAGCATAGCCCATTAAAACATCAATACTAAATAAAACATCAATGGCATTTTCGGTGCATTTGTACTTTTTTCGATACATTTGTACTTATTTCAGTACTTTTGTACTTTTTTCGATACATTTTCGTCCTGAATAATCGTCGTCAGTACACTCGAAAAGTTGCCAGTACATTTGCCGCATTTTTTGTACATTTAGGGAATTTTCAGCAAATTTTCAGTACACCTTTTGTTTAAGTAAATGAAAAAAATTAAAATAATCGCAATGTGCAGATTTTGAAATTTATTGCAGTGGTGTCATTTCACCAAACCTTGGGGGGGCGAGAATTATAGTTTCTCCACTATAAGATGGGTTTATTGATTGATACATTAGTATTGAATAATAAGTAGTATCAGATCCTTGGGGGGCGGGGCAATGCCCTCGCCAGTCTTACTGACTTGACGCCACTGATTTATTGTGAAATATGTCTCATTTTGCTAGGGTTTTTGAGATGGGAAAAGTGAGGCATATTTTTTTTGCTTGTTAGTAATTTGATTGAGTACATTTTAGTAAAATTGAGTGTTTAAGACAAAAAAAAAATACATTCGGGCTCTAAAAAGTACATTTCAAGTCTCGATTCAGTACATTTGTACAAAACTCAAATGCCATTACTGAGTTGAAGTTGTTATAAAAATTAAATTATTGATTGCCCAATATTTTTTCAACATCAAATTATGATTTGTGTATTCATGGATATATCTTATTAGCTATATTGCTAAAACAAAGCAAAATATCGTTCTAAAAAATACTAAACGAGCTAAAAATTAAAAAACGTCCATCAAAGATCTTTCATCAAATTTGTAAAAAATAATTTATTTATAATTTTATTTTTTCTAAAATTATACCAAAGAGTCAAGCAATTTTCACGTTGAATGTTGACGAATGAAATGTGTAATGTATGTTTTGTTTGGTTATTTAATTTTTTGCTGCAATTTATTGCAGTCTATTTGAGCAAATATGCATCACATGTTTATGCTACATTCTCATCAAAAACAAAATAAAAAAAAAAAGAACAGATTTTAAATTCATAAGAATTACAAATGTAACATAATTATTTCTGCTCAGTGTGCAAAGCAAAAGGACAATCAGCACCCTTCCCAAATGACCTTTAACTAACATTGATGTAGTAAACCAGGCATGACCAGAGTAAGGGAGCTGGAAATCGCTAATCACTTGATTAAAAGAGCCAATACGTAAATTTGCAAAATCAAATTGAAAAAAATCTAAAAAAATAAAATTCGATGAGAGCGATCGCAATAGCAATTACCCAGCAGGCAATTGAAGAAGGCCTTCCTCGGAGATGGCCTGCTAGCACTGCTGCGATTGTATGAGGCCATTTCAAAACTAAATTTTCATGCAAATAAAACTTTGTATACTCATGAAATGCTATTATGCCTTCCCACAGCTAACGTGCTATCAGGCCTGATATAAGAAGGCAAAGAAGAAGGACTTAAAGGCTTTTTATGAGTATTTTTATTTCAGATATTGCAATGTTTTATGGTTCGACATTACTTTTTTGACCGGCGCGCACGTTTCTAGGCTGGCCTTCTGTTTCAAGTTATGTTAAGGTGGTAGAGTATTGTGTACTCAATTTCAAATTATAAATTAAGAAAACGCTACAAAAAATAAACATTAAAAATATCAACAAGAGTCTCATTTTTTCAAGTACTTCTGTGACCACTGCTACAGCAAGCGGTCATAAAAAGGCCTGTCTTATCGGAACATTTAATTTTAGGTGCGCAACTAAATTCTCGCTGTTTTTTGTTAGAAAATGCAACTTTATTGTCAAAAAATAGTTACAGATGAATCAATCAAAGTATTGCTCATTGCTAGATACCACTTTTCCCCATCTATCTGATAGAGCTCAAATGCCATCACGGTAGAAGTGTTCGTCTCTTGAGGCTATCCACAAATCAAGCCATTTTTTGAGGTCTTCACAGGAGTTGAACTGTTGATCAGCTATTGAATGGAACAAGTAGTAGTCTGACGGGGCAATATCTGTGGAATACGGCGGGTGGGGTTGGACTTCCCATTTGAGAGTTTTCACTGGTTAAGCAACGTGAGGCCTCTACGTCTCGTGGTTTCAAATTATAAGGAACTCAAGTTCCTTGCTTTTGAATCATCTCCAACGCATGCAAACGCTTGGAAATGGCTTGACGGATAACTACCAATACTGGAGCAAGCTCTTCTTGCGTTTGTGCCGAATCCTCATTGAGCAATGTCTCTAATTCCGTATCATTAAAGGTTTTTGGCCTTCCATCACGTGGTCGATCGTCGATGTCGAAATCATGGTCTTAAAAGCAGCAAAATCTCGGTACGTTGTTTTGCTCAGAACACAATCTCCGTAAACTTTTTGGAGCTCTCGATGCGCGTCAGCCGCCGTTTTTTTCGATTGAAAGATGAAAATCAACATCTGCCGCAAATGACGATTATTTGGCACAAAATCAGTCATTTTCGAGCAATCACAAACAGACTATGAAAACACAAAATCTTAAAAGTGTCAAATCGGTTTGCTTACCATATGCTTAGGCTGGATTCATAACGTTTCGATATGAACCAAATCGACCAGCTCTTACCGCTAGCGCCATCTGTTGACAAACAGCGAGAACGTAGTTGCGCACCTAATATAAACTAGTAAAGGTGTTATCTTCGGCCAGGCCGAAACTCATATACCCTACACTGCAGTGAAAGTACTTTTTAAATAAATGTTATGAAAATGTTGAAGAGTTGAATAAGCCGAAAATAATGTAAAAAGGTTCAAAAATGTGAAAAGTGTTGGAAAAAACTGAAAATGTCAAAAGAATATGCGAAATGTTGAAAAAAATAGAATATAAATTAAAAACACGAAATGTGTCATGCCCACTTCTCCCATTCCGCCCACTTTGGTTTCAATAAATGACATTCGCGATTGACATGCACAAACCAAAGTTTAGCACAATAGCTTGTATAGTTTGCGATATGTGCTGTAATTATTCTTAAAATTTAGGGCGGTGACACACCCACTGGTACAATCCAGTCAGATTTTGATCCAAAAATAGCCTTCCATAAACAAACCTCTTACACCAAATTTCAGTATGGTTGCTCATATATTTCGATAGTTATGCCACTTAAGGTATTTTAATTTTATGGGAGGTGCCACGCCCACTGTTGCTATTTCAAAAGCTTTAGATTCATTTGTACCTAATACACAGTAAACCACTTACATACAATTTCAGATCGATTGCACCAATAGTTCACTTAAAATAGCACTTACAACTTTATGTTAATGAGGGAGGTGCCACGCCCACTCATGCAATCTTGTCAAGATTCATTTAATTTCAAAGCTTATAGTAACCGGCACCTAATACACCGTAAACCACTTACATACAATTTCAGATCGATTGCACCAATAGTTCACTTAAAATAGCACTTACAACTTTATGTTAATAAGGGAGGTGCCACGCCCACTCATGCAATCTTGTCAAGATTCATTTAATTTCAAAGCTTATAGTAACCGGCACCTATATACAAAATTTTATGAAGATTACTCTCATAGCACACTATCTATAGCCTTAAACGTATTTTGCTTATATGGGAAGTGCCACACCCATCGGCACTATTGTACCAAAATTTCCCTAGAAGACATCTTTTCGCGAGTATATCTGCCATATTAAATTTCCTAGCGATTGCGTTGTTAGTTCTTTTTTTATAACGTTTATAAATATTGTAGGCTGTGCCACGCCCTTCAACAAAATTTTCCAGAATATTGAATAAACTTGTATTGATGACTACTTTTAGTGGTATCATCCCTAAAATTTTTATGAAAATCGTGTGTACCATTTTGGAGTTATACGAAATCTAAATTTTCAATTGCTAAAAAGTGCCACGCCCACTCTTACAATTCCGCCCACTTCATGCTTAATTCAAGATTTATAAGATCTGTATTCGTGTACCAAATTTCATCATAATATCTTGAACGGTTTACGAGCTATCGCGTTATAAAAGTTAAAATTTAGGGCTGTGCCGCGCCCCTTTAAGAGCCCTTGCAAACTTAAAACCTAGCCTGATCTTAATTTTGTTTTCATCTTCACCAAATCATCAAGTCTCATCAAAATCGCAGCCACTTTTTTTCAAAATGGACTTAGGTATATTTACATAGAGTATGGGCGGAAGGCGTGTCCGTCAACCGATTTCGCCAAATTTCAATGAGTTAGCTTTCTTAGTTTTCTTGTAAACCTGATTTCAACAGACAGACACACAGACAGACAGACAGACAGACAGACAGACAGACAGACAGACAGACAGACAGACAGACAGACAGACAGACAGACAGACAGACAGACAGACAGACAGACAGACAGACAAACAGACAGACAGACAGACAGACAGACAGACGGACATAGCTATATCGACTCAGGTGGTGACGCTGATCAAGAATATATATACTTTTCCATACCTGCCATGCCCCCTTCTATGCGTTACAAACGGAATGACAAAGTGAATATACCCTCTGTGTAGGGTATAAAAAGAAAGTACATTTGAAAGTAGGTGGCAGGGCCTTATGCTTACCAAGGAATGCCTGCTAGAAGCGCAGCTAGCTCCTGCCCATGCCCACTGGGTACGTAGGCATATACATGTGTACGTTGCCTTTCGTTACACAAGCATGAAGTTAAATATGTTGAGGCATCTTTTGTTGCGAGCGGCGAACCACGGCGCTAGTTCGCATTATTCCGTATTGTTGTTATTGTTTTATATTTTGCGAAATAGAACATTACAAAAACAAAAACAAAGGAACTGATAATGAGCAACTGAATGGTGACAAGAAATGTTGACACAAAACACGAGTTGCGGTAAATGCCACAATATTTAATTTTTATTGTTGTTTGCTTATGTTTAGTATTTTTCACCTTTTGTGGTATCTTAAAATGACATTTTCCATCAAATTGTTCGAGAGTTCATCATATTTGTGAAGGAGCCGAAATAATTCACTTTTGTTCGACTGACCATCTCTGCCGCAAACCATTATGTACATTAAGGCAGTGCTTATTTGATTTTTTTTTTGCGAAAATTAAATGCGTTGCCCCCTGTATCGGTTTCAACTAAAATAAACAAATGCTAGGAGTTTTTTCAAATTTTTTGCTTTAACCCTTACTGACCCTATTTCAATGTGAAATTTGCCACTTTCAGTTATTGACGTGAAATTGTAAAATATTTACGAATAAATAATAGTTCTGGAAATGTTTTAAATTAAATTATTAGCCGATAGCACTCTATTTCTTAAAGTTTTAAGTTCTTACATTCAATAGTTAATTGAAATAAATAAAGTCCTTATAAAATATATATTAGTTTCTTTATTATATATCGTATATAATAGAAGCACTGTCCCAGAAAAAACTTGCGTGTTGTTTTTTAGTTATAAAAAATACCCAGTAGATGTTTTGGTTTTTTTTATACCCTACACAGAGGGTATATTCACTTTGTCATTCCGTTTGTAACGCATGGAAGGGGGCGTGGCAGGTATGGAAAAGTATATATATTCTTGATCAGCGTCACGACCTTAATCGATATAGCTATGTCCGTCTGTCTGTATGTCTGTCTGTCTGTCTGTCTGTCTGTCTGTCTGTCTGTCTGTCTGTCTGTCTGTCTGTGTGTCTGTCTGTGTGTCTGTCTGTTGAAATCAGGTTTACGCAAAAACTAAGCAAGCTAATTCAATGAAATTTGGCACACAGCTCACAGCCACGCCTTCCGCCCATACTCTATGTAAATATACCCAAGACCATTTTGAAAAAAAGTTGCTGCGATTTCGATCAAAATTGGTGATTTGGTGAATATGAGAACAAAGATTAGGCTAGGTCTTAAGTTTGCAAAAACTCTTAAGAGGCGTGGCACAGCCCTAAATTTTAAGTTTTATGACACCATTGCTCGTAAACTGTGCAAGATATTGTGATGAAATTTGGTACACGGATACAGATCTTGTGAATTTTGAATTGCGCATAAAGTGGGAGGAGTTATAAAAAAGGGCGTGGCACTTCTTAGCAATTAAAAAATTGGATTTCATATAACTTCAAATTGGCACACACGATTTTCATTAAAATTTTAGGGATGCTACCACTGAAAGTAATCAACAATACAAGCTACGTCAATAGACTGAAAAACTGCTTTTATGGGCGTGGCACAGCCTACAATATTTATAAACGTTATAAAAAGAGAACTAACAACGCAATCGTTATGAAATTTAATAAGGCGGATATACTTGCTAAAAGGTGTCTTCTTGCAAAATTTTGGTACAATTGTGCCTGTGGGTGTGGCACCTCGCATATAAGCGAAATACGTTTAATGCTATAGATAGTGTGCTATGAGAGTAATCATCATAAAATTTTATGTAGAGGTGTCGGTTATTATATGCTTCGGAATTAAATGAAACTTGACAAGATTGCATCAGTAGGCGGGGCACCTCCCTCATTAAAATAAAGCTGTAAGTGCTATTTAAGTGAACTATTGGAGCAATTGATCTGAAATTTGATGTAAGTGGCTTACTGGGTATTAGGTACATATGAATCACAAGCTGGCGAAATAGCAACAGTGGGCGTGGCACCTCCCATACAATTCAAATACCTTAAGTGGCATAACTATCGAAATATATGAGCAATCATACTGAAATTTGGTGCAAGAGGTTTGTTTATAAAAAGCTATTTCTGGATCAAAATCGGACTGGATTGCATCAATGGATGTGTCACCGCCCTAAATTTTAGGAATAATTACGGCACATATCGCAAACTATACAAAGTATTGTGCTAAAATTTGGTTTGTTTATTGAACCAAAAGTGGTCGGAATTGGAGAAGTGGGCGTGGCAACATTTCCCATATTCTTTTGACATTTTCAATCTTTTACATTTCCCCATCAATTTCATTCGAAATATTCTTTATTCTTTCGACTTTTTCATCAATTTTTTAGCATTTTTCATATGTTTCGACTTATTCAATTTATTTCAACTTTCTTTAATGGTTTTTATATATTTTCAACATTTTCAGTTTTTTTAACACTTTTGAACATTTTTGAACCTTTTTACATTATTTTCGACTTATTCAACCTCTTCAACATTTTTTTAACATTTATTGAAAAATTACTTTCAATGCAGTGTAGGGTATGTGAGTTTCGGCCTGGCCGAAGATAACACCTTTACTAGTTATTATTAAAACTAAGTATTACGTAACGCAATTTGGGGGTCTTATACGAGGTTACGTTATGAGGCCTTACGGGGTGGGGAGCGGGTGGAGTGTGGGTATCGAACGACGCGTTATGTAACATTGTTTTTGAAGTGAAACTCCTTTAGTGAGAGTGATTCTAAATTAGGTGTGTATAATGAAACGCTTTCTTTCTTTATTTATTAATTAAAAAAAAACCATGAAAATGTTTTATTAAAATGATAAAAGTTTACGGGACTCTCGGAGCACGCAAATATGAGAAAAAATTTATTCGCAAATTGTACTTAATGTGACAAAATGCCCCAATTTTATTTGTCCTTATCGTTTTTGCTCAAATTTTTATGTTTTTTTTTTTGTGTCTGGTTTTTAGTTTTGTGAAGTACTTTGCTTATGACTCTAACTAAAGCTCTAAAAATAGACGCGACGAAACCACTACCAAGGCTTTAAATTTTTTCGGTTGAAATCTGAAACAATTTCAAACTAAATTTTGTAAAATGAAAATAAAATAATGATACATGAGATATTAAGTGCCGTTTTCACAATTTCCGATTAAACTTAAACAGAACTTTAACTGACAGTTTTTACATGAGATTTGATGTCATATTTTAATCGAATATTGTCAAAACATTCTACAGACGAAAATAATAAAGAGTTTACGAAGTGATAAAATATCATGTATGCTTCACTTAATCTCACACAACAACGACTGGTTAAATTTCGGTCTGGACATAAATTGAAGTGTGTGAAAGAAGCCCATAAACGGTAACAATATATCTAACCGTTATGAAATGTGATTTTGACAGCTATAAATACATAAATAAATTCAAATAATTATAAAATTTTGCAGAAAATTGTAATATAGATGCAACAGTGGTATATAATATAATACAAGTGCATAATATATCAAAAGTGATAATAATAAATAAATTAAAAAAAAAAAATAGACAAAAAATTAATCAACAATACTTAAAAATGCATTTAGTGGACTCCAACCAGAAGTAAGTATCCTTATCTTAATCTAAGCAATCCGATATACATAGGTTGGGCATAGACCACACAAAAATTATTATATGATACACTTTATGGCTTTTTTTTATATAGCTGCGCAACTAAGTTCTCGCTGTTTTTTGTTAGAAAATGCAACTTTATTTTCAAAAAATAGTTACAGATGAATCAATCAAAGTATTGCCCATTGCTAGATACCACTTTTCCGCATCTTTCTGGTAGAGCTCAAATGCCATCATGGTAGAAGTGTTCGTCTCTTGAGGCTATCCACAAATCAAGCCATTTTTTGAGGTCTTCACAGGAGTTGAACTGCTGATCAGCCATTGAACGGAACAAGTAGTAGTCTGACGGAGCAATATCTTTGGGAATACGGCGGTTGGGGTAGGACTTCCCATTTGAGAGTTTCCAAGTATGTTTTCACTGATTTAGCAACGTGAGGCCTAGCGTTGTCATGCAATAGGATTACTTTATCGTGCCTCTGTTCGTATTGGGGTCGTTTTTCACGCATGCAAACGCTTTGAAATGGCTTGTCGGGTAACTCCCAATACTGAAGCAAGCTCTTCTTGCGTTTGGGGAAACGAGGATGCGGTCGCCTCGGGCGCAAGGACTTGAGCGGCAAAGCGGTCATGAAAAAATCTAATTTTGCTAGGGTTTTTGAAACTTTAAAATGGGGACCTTTTTTTATTTTTTTTAGTTAATGAAAATAAATCGATGTAAGTAGTAAATTTGAATGTGAAGGTGGAAATTATCAAAGCTTAAGTGAAATATATCACACTTTACTAGAGTTTTTCAATGTCAAAAGTGAGGATTTTTTTTTTCTGGTGAGGTAAATGCATTTTTTTGGTAAAAACACGAAAATTTCTTTCGGTGCGGATGGCAAATAAGTTTTATTGCACCGGGTGGCCAATGTATACGGTAGGCCTCTGCGTGTCATAGTCCATTTATCTAAACAAAACTTTGCAAAAACCTTCCATAGACCATAAGAAGCATTAAAATATCAATTGTGAAATCTTCGTGAAAATTCTATTTAAAAAAATACTTTTGCATTGGGGCCACCCTAAGTATGCACCCTTATTAAATTTTTACGTCCTAAGCTGTGCCTCATGATTTAAACGCCACGTGGTTTAATTTCCATGAGAAACGATTAAATGATCTTCGAGAAAATTATATTTTAATTTGGCCTTAGGGCCACCCTTAATATGCGCCCATATAAAAATTAAGCTGCCTAAGCTATGCCTCTTAATATAAAATCTCGATTATCCGGTCTTCGTGTAAATTATATCTTAAAAATATTTTTGTGTGAGGACCACCCTAAATTTGCATCCTAAGTGAAAGTTTTGTAGCTAAGCTATGACTCCTAATATAAAGGACAAGTGGTGTAAAGTTCACGTGAATCGAATATGTGCTCTTTGTGAAAATGATATTTTAAAGAAATATTTGTATGAGAGGCATCCTAAATATGCACCCAAAATAAAATTTTTATGGACTTTGTTCTATTCGGGGTGGAGAAAAATCCAACAAATCAGAGATAGTCAAAATCGGTCCACCGGCTCTTGAGTTATAAATGATGTAACTAACACGACTTTGTTTTATAAAAAAATATGTGCGACGGGTTTGAATATTTTTCAAGTAGCTCGCTAACAGTTGGAACCCTATCAGTCGTTTCGTCCTCTTCTTCGTCTGATCACTTAAAAGCGGAATTTTACATGTATTTTTCATTTGGAAAAAATTTTTTCTGATTATTTATGCGGGGAAATCAATTAAGCGTGAATCATTTAACAGGGGATTTTGATGCATATTTCAAATGAGGAAAATTTCATTTGAATTTTTTAAGACCAGTTATCCGGAGAATTCAAATATCCGTGGATCTATTAAGCGGGGTCCACTGTATAAAGATATACTTGACTTATTATACCCTACACAGAGGGTATATTCACTTTGTCATTCCGTTTGTAACGCATAGAAGGGGGCGTGGCAGGTATGGAAAAGTATATATATTCTTGATCAGCGTCACCACCTGAGTCGATATAGCTATGTCTGTCTGTCTGTCTGTCTGTCTGTCTGTGTGTCTGTCTGTTGAAATCAGGTTTACAAGAAAACTAAGAAAGCTAACTCATTGAAATTTGGCACACAGGTCAAACCTTCTTGCAAGCTGCTAGCATATAAAAATTGGCGAAATCGGTTGACGGACACGCCTTCCGCCCATACTCTATGTAAATATACCTAAGTTCATTTTGAAAAAAAGTGGCTGCGATTTTGATGAGACTTGATGATTTGGTGAAGATGAAAACAAAATTAAGATCAGGCTAGGTTTTAAGTTTGCAAGGACTCTTAAAGGGGCGTGGCACAGCCATTTCAACTTTTATAACGCTATAGCTCGTAAACCGTTCAAGATATTGTGATGAAATTTGGTACACGAATACAGATCTTATAAATCTTGAATTGCGCATAAAGTGGGCGGGATTTTAAAAGTGGGCGTGGCACGTTTTAGCAATTGAAAATTTGGATTTCGTATAACTCCAATTTGGCACATACGATTTTCATAAAAATTTTAGGGATGATACCACTAAAAGTAGTCATCAATACAAAATTATTCAATATTCTGGAAAATTTTGTTGAAGGGCGTGGCACAGCCTACAATATTTACAAACGTTATAAAAAGAGAACTAACAACGCAATCGCTATGAAATTTAATATGGCAGATATACTCGCTAAAAGTTGTCTTCTTGCAAAATTTTGGCACAATAGTGCCGGTGGGTGTGGCACCTCCCATATGAACAAAATACGTTTAATGCTATAGATAGTGTGCTATGAGAGTAATCTTCATAAAATTTTGAGTGGAGGTGTCGGTTACTATAAGCTTTGAAATCAAATGAAACATGATAAGATTGCATCAGTGGGCGTGGCACCTCCCTCATTAACATAAAGTTATAAGTGTTACTTTAAGTGAACTATTGGAGCAATAGATCTGAAATTTGATCTAAGTGGTTTACTGGGTATTAGGTACATATGAATCAAAAGCTTTTGAAATAGCAACAGTGGGCGTGGCACCTCTCACACAATTAAAATACCTTAAGTGGCATAACTATCGACATATATGAGCAATCATACTGAAATTTGGTGTAAGAGGTTTGTTTATGGAAGGCTATTTTTGAATCAAAATCGAACTGTATTGTACCAGTGGGTGTGTCACCGCCCTAAATTTTAAGAATAATTACGGCACATATCGCAAACTATACAAGCTATTGTGCTAAACTTTGGTTTGTGCATGTCAATCGCGAATGTCATTTATTGAAACCAAAGTGGGCGGAATGGGAGAAGTGGGCATGACACATTTCGTGTTTTTCATTTATATTCTATTTTTTTCAACATTTCGCATATTCTTTTGACATTTTCCGTTTTTTCCAACACTTTTCACATTTTTGAACCTTTTTACATTATTTTCGACTTATTCAACTCTTCAACACTTTCATAACATTTATTTAAAAAGCACTTTCAATGCAATGTATGGCATGTGACTTTCGGCCTGACCGAAGGTAACACCTTTACTAGTTGATTATTTACAACTGTCAAACCCAAATTACTACACAACTAACTGACGTTCTGGTGACACAACGGATATAGCATCCCTGTCAAAAGTTCGCAATAACGGTCTTAGCCGACCGTAAACTCTTACATACTGTATTTGTTAGTGAAGTGCGTGCATGGGCACGCGTATGTGTGTTATTACTACTTGCAATGATGTAAAAATTCAAAAATCGATAATCAGAGTGTTCCAAGAATATGGAGTTGAAATCAGCATGAAACCGAAAAACCAAGATAGTAAACTGTTACAAGGCACGATTTCTTTGGAAACTAAACCAAATACCAGTATAAGCCACATTTAAAAATAAAAAACAATAGGATTTGTGATAAAAATCAATTAAGCTGAACTGAAGTTTCCTTGCTGTGACAAATCAACGTAACGCAGAAGAAAAAAAAACAAATTTTATGAGCTAAATTATTAATTTTGTTTTTAATTAAATCAGTGACTGATTTTCAAATATCGTGATTTTAGTGCTAATTTTGTTAATAATATTTTGAAGTGAATTGCCGTCGAACCCACGTCATTGAAGGCACACATAACAAGGATTTTACCATTTCAATTGCTGTAAGTTACACATACACTAACGTATATATGTATGAGTACATACACATAACAGCACACTTTGTGTGTTTTAAGCCCCAGGCAGGCAGTATCATGGTATTTTGATTATTGTCAAAAGAATTGCTCTTAAATTTTGTTAAATTCAAGTACCTATAAATTTTTAACAAAAAAAAAAGGTTTAGCTGGGCGGAACTGAGTTCAAACAGAAAATAATAATTTAAATAAAAAAGCGAATAAAAAATAAAAGTTTGTTGCTGATGTCACTTGAAACCACATTTTTATTATTGGATCTCATAGATGAAAATTGTTGGTGTAAGTAATCACAGGAAAATTTTAGTTTAGTCCTCAATTAAAAATTAAAGAGATTTATAATTATTGCTAATTAATATTTTGCACAAGTCGGCTCAGTCGTTTTGACGCGACCAAATAACAAACATATACATAGATAGTAGTTTTTCTTTTCTCATATACCAACACCGCAATATAATTAATGGCCACATGCTCCGTTTTAAGGCTTAAGTTTACTTTAGGGACAATTCTCCGATTTTATTTATTTTTTTTGGAGAAGTAGCGTGCTATAAATAAATAAAAAATCTGCAAAAAAAAATTGTCGGTCGGATCTGGTTTAGAAGATATAACCATCCAAAATTGCGGATATAGCTTTTTTAAAAAACGCTATAAGTTGTGAACCTCTGCATATCATATTAAAGGTAATTTAATGAGGTATAAAATTGTAATATTGATAATTGAATTTAGATGGTTAGTTTTCGAGATATGAAGATTTTTGTAAAATGTTGACAGTTTTTTTTTAAAAAACCGTTATTTTTTCATCCAGGGGTTCCCAACTTATAGCGTTTTTTAAAAAGCTATATCTGCAACTTTGGATGGCTATATCTTCTAAACCAGATCTGACCAACAATTTTTTTTTGCAGATTTAACACTTATTCATAGCACGCTACTTCTCCAAAAAAAAAAAATAAAATCGGAGAATTGTCCCTAAAGTAAACCTGTTCCCGTTTTAAATATAAAAGAGTCGTTAGACCGAAATTTACTAATTAGTCTTATGTAGACTAACTAAAAGAGATAAATGTACAATTTTAGTTATCTTGACCGTTGAAATTTTTTTTTCTCAAAGTATATGACAGGTGAGCATTCAAAGATTACCTATGTTGACAACAAAATATGATCAGAAAGATCAGGTTTTAAGTAGTTAGAAAATTAGTTTTCTCCACAGTGGTCGAAAGACCACGAATATTACGTACTAAATTATTGAACATTCGCTCATTTGAGAGGTACTAAGACCTAGGAACGTACAAAAACTAATAATTTTATACAATTTATTAAAATTCTATGGTAAAGTTTCATTCTTGGCTTTTATTCAGAAAGTAAGCTTTATCTTGCTTTGAAAGCCATCATAAGTTAGTACTTACGATGACTTTCAAAAGCTTAGTGGCTTTTGTCAAAAAATCTTAAGGTAAAGTTGCATGATAATTATGATTTCGGAGCATTATACTTTAAGTTTCCTCTCTGAAATTTTACAATAAGTACTTGCTTGTTATAATATTTTGTAATAGCGCAAGGAATTTGGGCAAGCTAAAGGTGGTGTTATTGCAAATTTTTTATATTCGCATTACAGCAAAAAAATTAAGATTGCCGGCAAAATCGCCATTAAAATTTGAACTAAATATAATAACAACTAGTAAAGGTGTTATCTTCGGATAGGCCGAAACTCACATACCCTACACTACATTAAAAGTACTTTTTAAATAAATGTTAAAAAAATGTTGAGGAGGTTGAATAAGTCGAAAATAATGTAAAAAGGTTCAAAAATAATGAAAAGCGTTGAAAAAAACTGGAAATGCTGAAAATATATAAAAACCATTGAAAAAAGTTGAAAGAAATTGAATAAGTCGAAAAATATGAAATATGCTGAAAAATTAATAAACGAGTCGAAGAAAATGTCGAATGAAATTGAATGGGAAGAGGTAAAAGAAATTGAATAAGTCGAAAAATATGAAATATGCTGAAAAATTAATAAACGAGTCGAAGAAAATGTCGAATGAAATTGAATGGGAAGAGGTAAAAGGGTGAAAATGTCAAAAGAATATAGGAAATGTTAAAAAAAATAGAATAGAAATGAAAAACAATATGTCACGCCCACTTCTCCAATTCCGCCCACTTTTGTTTCAATAAATGATATTCGTGATTGACATGCACAAAACAAATTTTAGCACAATAGCTTGTATAGTTTACGATATGTGCTGTAATTATTCTTAAAATTTAAGGCGGTGACACACCCACTCGTACAATACAGTCCAATTTTGATCCAAAAATAGCCTTCCATAAGCAAATCTCTTACACCAAATTTCAGTATGATTGCTCATATATTTCGATAGTTATGCCACTTAAGGTATTTTAATTGAATGTGAGGTGACACGCCCACTGTTGCTATTTCACCAGCTTTTGATTCATATGTACCTAATACTCAGTAAACCACTTACATCAAATTTCAGATCAATTGCTCCAATAGTTCACTTAAAATAGCACTTACAGCTTTATTTTAATGAGGGAGGTGCCACGCCCACTGATGCAATCTTGTCATGTTTCATTTGATTTCAAAGCTTATAGTAACCGACACCTCCACTCAAAATTTTATGAAGATTGCTCTCATAGCACAGTATCTATAGCATTAAACGTATTTTGTTCATATGGGAGGTGCCACACCCACCGGCACTATTGTATCAAAATTTTGCAAGAAGACACCTTTTAGCGTGTATATCTGCCATATTAAATTTCAAAGCGATTGCGTTCTTAGTTTTCTTTATATAACGTTTATAAATATTGTAGGCTGTGCCACGCCCTTCAAAAAAATTTTCCAGAATATTGAATAAACTTGTATTGATGACTGCTTTTAGTGGTATCATCCCTAAAATTTTTATGAAAATCGTATGTGCCAATTTGGAGTTATACGAAATCCAAATTTTCAATTGCTAAAAAGTACCACGCTCACTTTTTAAATTCCGCCCACTTTATGCGCAATTCAAGATTTATAAGATCTGTATACGTGTACCGAATTTCATCACAATATCTTTCACGGTTTACGAGCTATGGCGTTATAAAAGTTAAAATTTAGGGCTGTACCACGCCCCTTTAAGAGTCACTTCAAACCTAGCCTAATCTTAATTTTGTTCTCATCTTCAACAAATCACCAAATTTCATCAAAATCGCAGCATCTTTTTTTCAAAATGGACTTGGGTATATTTACATAGAGTATGGGCGGAAGGTGTGGCTGTGAACCGATTTCACCCATTTTCATATGCTAGCAGCTTGCAAGAAGATGTGAGCTGTGTGCCAAATTTCATTGAATTAGCTTTCTTAGTTTTTACGTAAACCTGATTTCAACAGATAGACAGACAGACAGACGGACACAGCTATATCGACTCAGGTGGGTGACGCTGATCAAGAATATATATACTTTTCCATACCTGCCACGCCCCCTTCTATGCGTTACAAACAGAATGACAAAGTGAATATACCCTCTGTGTAGGGTATAAAAATTGACCAGATCTGTTAGATAATCCAGGCTGACAAATGTGCAGATGCTGGAGTTAAGGAACTCCACTGAATCAAATTATTCAAGTGAAAATGATGAAGATTTTAACCGTGGTAATAGTGTCATTGTTTCTGTTTTCCTCCTCACAAAGTAATAGAATACATCCTACTTGAAGAAGAATCTGGTGAAGGTTTCGTAAATTTAATAAACACTTCACTAAAGCTCCGTAATATAAGACAAAACAACAGAGATGAAGCTACAGGTCCTTCAACAGTTGAAGTTCCAGGTCCTTTAACCTTGTCTAACCGATTTAAGTTCTTAATGATTTGTGGCTCATACAGATTTTCATATCGATATGAAATTTACAGTTGGGCTGGTGATAACGTGGTGCTACCTGAGGCACTAAACCTTGGAGCAACTTCTAATGCAGTTGTTCGGCTATCCTAAACTATTCTGAACTTCACCAATTATATAATCTAGCTAGATTATTTGTATCTCCACGCGCATGGAGTTTATTCTTTGGTTACTATTCGAGGAAATAGAATTCCTCGCTGCAAGCTCACGACAGAAAAGGAGCAGACAAAGGTTGATCGGGGATGTTCCGAAGAATATAATGGTGCAGCATACGGAATGAATTACAAATGTTTTGTGGCAGGGTACAAAGATTGTTCGACTAGCTTCTACCAATATCGGTACTCCGCCATTTGCTCGATCGAATATACTTATCTTAGAATGTTCACAAATAATAAAAAAATATAATGAACACATGGGCAGCCTAGAACTCAGATATGGCTTGATGGACAGATGCCGTATCCCATTGAAGACATGTAATCACACGCTGCGATTTTTCCATCATCATTTAAAACATGGCAATGACAAATGCTTGCATAATATTTCGAAGGATCGATCAGAACGAGATACAAAATATGAGTTACTCGCCCCAGAGTTTCACGAAGCCGTGACAGTAAATCTTTGTAAATACAAGCTAGCTGCTGTTGAAAGACCATCTACAGCAGCAGAAAAGACTACCTCGCCTTTATTTGGACTTAGTACTAAAATACCCAAGGATGCCGAAAATCATGATGAACACGCACACAATCCAAGTATGACTGATTCAAAAAGCAGAAAAAGCTACAAGCACTGCAAGAAATCGGATACCAAGGCCTATTATATGCGATGCTGCTTGAACCTATGTCTAACACCAGTTTTTTTTTTTTTTTTTTTTTTTTTAAAAAAAAAAAAAAAAAAACACCAGTTTATGATTTCCATAAAAGAAAATAGCTATGTTCTCTGAAGACTTAAATTTTTATGTATCCTACATTATTATTTACTTTAGTAATTACGATAAGGAGTCATCATGCCAATATACATTCAAATTAGTGTAATTAAGCAACTTTCTTCATTCACTAACCGGCAAGATCATCTTTAGACGGTCATTCCTAAAGTTCATATAATTGCTAAACTAACTACAAATTCAAACTTCTCATGCCCAAACTACTAAGGATTGACATTTTGATTCATATTTTTAGCCATTGAAGAATTAATAGAGAAACAAGTTTTTATTACTACCAAGCGACCAGCAAATTCAATAGCATGATGGCTTACGTTGACTTTATTCAAACAAATAAATTTATTTGAGACAAATTTGCGTAGTTTTAATTTTATTTGCTTAAAAAAAAATTATAATGTTTTTGAGATATTTTAAAAATGAATCAGCTCAGACTTAAAAATGTATTTGTTTTATTTAGAATAAAATGTTATTTAAAACAAGTTAGTATTTTAATAAATTTAGTTAGAATTATATGAATATTAGTGTTGACTCGATATGAAAAATAGTTCTTTTCAAACACAAAAATATTAGAGGGTCATTACGTTATTGGCTATTTATTAAAGCCAGGCAAACGTTATCGGTAGAAAATTTGAAATCAACATAAATCGTCCAGCTATATGATTTGCTGGTTGACTGGTAACAATAAAAATTAATTTTCTCAAATAGAGATTAGAGCATTCATATCAAAAAACAATTTACTCCATTTTGGCCAATTTGCTTTCATTTTGGCCAATTTGCTTTCATTTCGGCCAAATTGCTTTCATTTCGGCCAATTTGCTTTCATTTCAGAAGGGAGAGTTTTTACACCAAATTTCGTTTTCGCAGCGAAATTTTGGATCAAATAAAGCACCGGCAAGAACTGTTCTTCGATATATAGTTCTCTGTATAAATCGCAACTATTAGTTGTCGATTTATACAGAGAATTGCTTATCAAATCACTTCATCAGAAGTTTGTCTTCTTTTTTCTTTTGCATATAACAAGGTTTTGTGGTTAGGATCTGTTACCAAACAAACTAGTTACCGTTAAGCCTAAGAGTATGCAATAAAATTTTAATGCACTGGCAGGTGAAGACTAAAGGTCTCAGCCCCTAGAGTACGTTAAGTCCGTTGCGTCAAAGTTTACAACTGACAGCTGAGATGAAATGTATGCAATTGTATGAAGAGCGGCCTATTCGCAACTTATCCGTCAACGCAAAAGATGAAGTTGGGCAATTTTCAACTTTTAACGTACGTTGAATACTTTGACAACTATGGATTGTGTAAAACAAAGTAAAAAGCAAATGTAGATTTGGAAAAATTTGAGAATGAATAAAAAAACAAAGGATAACAATGTTAAAATAATTAAAAATGGAAGAAATGATAAAATCGCAATTATAAGCAAAGCGAAAGTTACATGTGTTGTATTTATTACGAAATTTAAAGATGATTGTTGATTTTTCGATTGACGTTTGAATGCGTTGCTAACGTATTGATTGGGTCGCTTCCATCCGGTACTTCCGTTGTGTCAGTTCTATACGTTGACGCAACGGACTTGACGGACTCTATGGGCTGTGGCCTTAAGACAGTTGGAAAGTGAATCAGTGTTGTCGAAACAATTTGTTCTCAATTTGAAAATCGCACGTAAACTTAAAATTACGATTTTTAAATATATTAAAGAAAATTTTTTGTTTTTTCCTACATTTTTTTTTTTGTTGTTTATTTACGTAATTTTACCTATTTTCTCACATTTCACTTTATGGTTCGATAAATTGATCAAACTGATCAAACTGTCAAATTATCATTGCTCATTCCCTTGCACGTTTGCATAGATTGGGCTGTTACCGTAAAAAAGGTCAAAACATGCTTTTCGAGATTTCGCATTTGGAGCAATACCCTTAGAGTTAATTTCATCGGCAATTATTTTATCAAAAAATAGCACGTTTAGTTTAGTTGCTCTACTTTTTAGCAAAGGTAGTTGAAATCATATGATCAAATGTGTTATGATTTTTGACAGTCCAGTATTTTTAATTTTTTTGTTTGTTTTGACAAAAATTAATGACATTAGAACGCCGATGAATGTGCTTGTAAATGCCTGAATAACAGCTAACTTGTGAGTCGCACGCAACGCACTACTATTTAGTATTATGAGAGTGAAGATACGAAGGGTTTCACGTTCCGAAAAGCAGAAGCTATCGCCCCATTCGAAAATAAAGAAAACAGGTCATCAAATTTCAAATAAAAAATTTGATATTCAATCATTTCAAACAATTCAAAACATTTCTTTTCTATGTTTTTATTATGCGTTGAACAGATTTGGGACGGAGTCGGGAAATCGACAACGATTTAACGCTGGCAAAAAAATCCGTTGGAAAATCGGTGGAGTAAACACAATTGCGGCGGACCTACGTACGAGAAAATTCAGCTGCCATTTTGTTTTCATAAGCATTAGCAAAAAAATTGGCATAAACTGATTTCAAATGCAACACTGATCGTCGCCTACCGACAGTGAAAGTAAAATTAAATCTAAATCGACGGGTACCCATCGGTAGGTTTCCAGCCATACGCCGCTTTTCTGTTCTATTTCATACGATCAATTGTTACAATTTTTGACACCGAGTAATAGTTGGCGATTTCCCGACTCCGTTCGTTTTCTGTTCAACGCATTAGCTTAAAGATATGCAATCGTAGAAGAATCGACGAAGAAAAGCTAAATATCAATTGTTCGCTATTTGTCGTAAGAAATTAAAGCTGCAACGTCGTAAAAACTTCAACATATAGATTGAAATCCTATTTATTGGCTTGATTCTTTAAAGGCATTCGCAAACATGAGACTAAATCATAGGGCGACTATTGACGGCAAGCTAATTACTTGTGCGGGCCTACAATTGCCAATTAAAAAACACTGAATAGAATCATTTTGTATTCTTTCATAATGTAAATAAATATATATGAAAAAAAGAGATCATTTGTGACTATAGCGATCAAAACATGAGGAAATAAAACTTTCTTTGTATCCAATGTGAAACTATAAATAATTTTCAAAGTAATTAATCGTCCAACTGTCGCGTAACTACAATAAATAGTCGACGTGAGCTTAAGTTCTTTTTCAATTAAAAGTAGCTAAGTTGTTGTGTTGTATGCCTAACTAAATTATGCATGCCTTGACTTAGGTTTGGTGCACAACGGTCTTTCAACGTTCGTTAACTAAGGCGCTAGCGAGCGCGCGTTTATAAAACGCTCATGTGAACCGAGTCATAAATCAGTTCATGCAACTGTGTGATTACACATAATTCGCATATTTAATATATTAAAACTACAACGTACCTAACAAAATGTTTCGTTAAATGACTGAATGCACAGTTTGGTTGGCCCTTCTGTCACAATCGGATTACTTTTGGTAAGTCCGCAGTAAAGGCGGTACACACTACTAATTATGTTTGTCATTCATATATTCAACAGCTTTGAATGATTATTCGCAGCGGTCAAACTATCATTCATGTTCGAAGCAACATATGAAAACTTTTAAAAACGCATTCTCCGCATCTATCTTTTCGCTTCAAATATACCGCTTGACTGCAGATTTTCGTTAACCACTTTCAGTAAAAAAAAAAAATGGCCGCTGACTTTCACTCAACCACAAACATTTTTGTGCTTGAATGTTGGATGACGAAAAAGAGCGGTCACACAACATGATCGCTATTGTGTACCGTCTTTTCACTGTGGTTTTAAAAGCTTAGCGCTGTGCGTTTACTAGCGCTACGCAATTTTGTCGAGCTTCAGCTTTATGTAAGTGCGTTATGTGTAAGTTATAAACAAAAAGAACTCGAGATGCGAAGCTCTATTGGGAATCTTCTCTAACTCTAACTTCTAAATCGCCCATCGGAATTTTCATTTCATGCAGTCAAGTCTGTTGTAATCTTGACAGCAGCTAACCGCTTTCAATCACTTTCAATTTCTTGACCATTTCAGCATTTCAGACCTGATTCACAATTTTTTAACTTCAGCCCTTTTCAACATTTGCCTTTTTTAATCAATTTTGGTGTTTCTGAACACTATGCATTTTTTCAAAACTTTTTTAAACTTTCCAATAGTTTCCAATTATGTTGATTTTGTCACCTCGTTCAACTTTTTAAGTATTTTCCATATTTTTTGGACTTATTTTACCTCATTCAGCTTTTTTTAAAAATTTTGTACATTTTTTCGAACCTTTCAGCCTCAAAGCAAACTATGGTTGTCTTCCTGGAACTAATTTCTCAGGTCCAGTTTCAACAAAAGTTACGTCTTGCTACTATTTACATATTATGCTCAAATATGCATAAAATTGACCAACACGGCGAGTAATACATAAAATATTGCATCAAAGTCCGCGTTATGAATGCAAGAGCCATCATTAGCGAGTCCAACTATTTATATATGTTTCATATCATTTTTCCTCGAATTTTGTAAAAGGCTTTACACATATTACGTGAGGCCTATCAAATAATCTTATGTGCATCTCCTGAAAATCACATATGTTGTATAATTATATAAATATTTTAGTAAGTTTTTGTCACTCCAATTTTTGGAGATGGTTCGGAACTTTAAAAAGGAACTTCACGCCGAACTTTTATAGCATCCCTGAATTCTAAAATGGTGTAATCGAGAAATTTCCATTCCTACATTTGGTCGATAATATCAAATAGTAAAATTTTCTTGCATTATCACCAACAAAATACATTATTAATAAAGTCCGCAACATCAATGCGCTAGATTAAATCTAAGTGCTTCATTTATTTAAGTTTTTTTTTTTGTGTTAATGCAGGGAATAAGACAAAAAATGACTTAATTATCTTGTATTTAAATAAATGTAAATGTAAATTTTTTCAATTAACTAGTATGTAATCTTTTGTTTTCTGTTTAGAAATGATGAAAATGTTGCGGTGCTTCCATCAACAACGGCAACTGCAACCGCAACGACTGCTGCTGAAAGTACCGCAGGTGAACAGAATACTACACAACAACAATTGCACCAGAAAAAGGCACACATTCGCTTTCAGCCGCCTTCTAAGCCGCCACCTTCCATAAAACAACACCAGCAACAACAACAGTTAGTTTTACAACCCGCCGAACTTGTAAATGCTGCTGAAGAGCAGCAGTCGCGGCCTCATCCACTTCAGAGATCTGCGACATTACCGGCGAATACAAGACGTTTAGGCATACGAAACCGTGTAACTTTCCGTGTGCCTGCAGCTGCAGCCCACATAGTTGAAAAAAATAGTAACATCAAAAATAACGACAACAATAACGAAAACAGCAGCAATAATCAGCAGCCAGCTGTACAGCAATCAAATACCAAAATGACATCAGAAGATCTGCTTCAACCTGGTCACGTAGTTAAGGAGCGATGGAAGGTATGTAGCTGCACTTTTGGTAATTTAATTCTAATTAAAGTAGTAGTCACAAACATGTATGTGAATAGCCCAGTGCAACAGTGTTTTTGCAATAGAGTTACCCCCTTATAATAAGGAAAGAAGATGTTGGCCTGATCAATTTCGCCGAACAAAGTCCAGCATGTCATGCTGTTTTATTTGTATTTTAATTTTAAAGAGTTCATAATAAGTTAAAGAATGAACGAGATGGCTTGTAGGGTACAAAAGATGTTTACCTACCTTCGAAATAGGATGATCAGTAGCTATCGTTTTTTTCGCTTTAAAATTTAATTTTTCATAATTTTGTATTTCAAAATCATATGACACATTGTATGAAAAGTTTAAACCTAATCTAGTATATTCTATTTGAAAAAAATAAGTGCAATTTATTTGATCCTTAGTCAATAAGGAATTTTTTAAAAAACCTTTTGTGGCGATTATCTAAAACTTGCCTCCTGTAGCTACTAAAATGTGCATTAAAATTGATATTGCACAACTTGATCGTAGGCTACTGACTTTCAGTTTGGAAGCCTTAAAAGGTTCCAGAAAACAGTTTCTTTTATATATATAGAATCGATCGTTTTTTTTCTATAAAAACTACCAGGATATGAATTTTTTAGTTTTTATAAAATTAGACACCATATATCTTTGAAACTTTTCCTATTAGGAGTCTCATCATTCGAGTATCAAGATAAAATAGTACGACCATTCAGACGAATATTTAAAGATCTAGGAAAAAATGTTGGTTAGAACGATATCCAAATCTTTATAAATGAATAACTGAAAGAGAGGGCAGAATATTATTGAAAACGGAAAACAAATATTGAAATGAGGATAAAGTTTTAAAATTCCGTTGGGTTAAGTTTCAAAATTTTTTACGGTTGAGTCAGGGTTCTGAAATACTAGGAGAAAACAGACCACGAATACTCAAAGAAAGAAACTCCGTTTGACAATATTTCAGAATCATCGGCACTACCTGGGATATTGTTGAAAAAGGGGAGTTGGAAAACCTACGAGAGATGAAGCAAGATGCTCCAAAAATCCATGACGCCCTGAATATGGAAGTAAAAATCTCCTGTAAAAAGGTTAAAGGAAAAAAATTTAAGTTCATCGCAGCCGCAAAACTCAATAAGCCGCTAAAGTCTGAGACCTTTCGGCTCACCAAATATCACGCAAGATAGAAGGCAACAAAGTCAGTCAAAATCAGATAATCAATAGCAAATACAGGAGCCAACAACAGATGACCAGATAATCCGTTGGAAGGAAAATTTTTCGGAGACCATCAATCTTCACTTATGAAGATAATCAACGCCGTAAAATCTCTTTACAACAACAAAGCAGCGGGTGTAGATCGTATAGTTATCAAAGCTTATGTGGATTCGACAGCTGAACCTACAGACCCTGTTCTTATCCAATTAAGAAAGGTGAAGGAATGACTGAAGACTGGGTCATAAGAACCTTAGTATAAATCCTAAAAAAGATACGTGCCGCTATGCCACAACAACAGTGGCATCATGATACTATCAAATCCTTCCAATGTTTTGACTAAAGTCCGCCTCAGCAGAGTAAGTGAAAAAATAGAACCAATTATTCGAAAACAAGAGGTAGGGCGTGACCCGAACAGATCATGTATTGATCAAATTAATACCCTAAGGCCTATCGTGGAGTAGATAAATGAGTGTCAGGCTTCTTAAGGTTTAACTTTTCTCAACTACAGTACTGCTTTTGATAACATCGACCGCAATTGCATCTGGGATGCATTGAACAGACGACGTGCAGCAAGCAGGATCATTTATCTCATAAAGACTCAATAGGAACTTTTTTATCTCTTTAAGTGCGTCAAGGTTGTTCGCTATCAATAATATTGTTTTTGATAGTATGGGACGATTTTCTAAGCAAAACTCTAGCGTCTACAAATCGTGGTATTCAGCGTGTATTCGAGTTCAGCATTAAAGAAGTCGATAATTTACTCACGTAATAACTCCTGATGGCGGTAACAATAATAGCATTTATGCAAGAGTCAATAAAACGAAAGGTACCTTCCTTCAGCTTCATAATGTTTGTAGCCTTTGTTTTCTAAAAACGGCAACAAAGCTCAAAGCCTTTGAGTCAGACCAATAGTACTCTGATACACAAGTTAATAGTGTTCATCAGCAATAGTTTTCGCCGAATCCTGAAAAATTGGTGACTTAGGACCATTTCCAATGTCAAATTGTTCAACAATCAACATCCAACTTGCATTCAAATCAAATGTTGAAAGGCGAAATGGATTGGGCACACATAGCGGAAATCACCAACTATAGTCTGCCGGCTTTCTAGCTGTAGTAGCTAAAATATATTATTATCAAAAGTACTTATATTGATATATTTTGATGTTTCTTTGAAGCTAATTTTGAAGAGGAACAGTTTGGTTATGTATAAATGTAAGGAGTACATTAAACCAATAAAAGACTAGCTACTATAAAAGAAATTAAATCAAAAATAGCTTGATTTGAAAATGATTCAATTTGTCTTTCAATAGAATTAGCTGTTATTAATCAGATAAATACAGTTAGAAATATTAGTGGAAGTCTTCATTTTCATTAAAGTGACAAAAACTCTTTATAATTTATATTATATCTACCATATAAAAGTGTTTGTATTAAAAATTTATTTCTAATTTCTTTTATTTCAGGTTGTACGTAAAATTGGAGGTGGTGGATTTGGTGAAATTTATGAAGGCCAAGATTTAATAACACGTGAGCAAGTTGCTCTGAAAGTTGAATCAGCTCGTCAACCAAAACAAGTACTTAAAATGGAAGTTGCGGTCTTAAAAAAGTTACAAGGCAAAGAGCACGTTTGTCGATTTATTGGTTGTGGGCGGAACGATCGCTTTAATTATGTTGTCATGCAACTGCAAGGCAAAAACTTAGCTGAACTGCGCCGTGCTCAGCCTCGTGGCGCATTTTCGCTGAGTACTACGTTGCGTTTAGGGTTACAAATACTCAAAGCAATCGAATCAATACATTCTGTTGGATTTTTACATCGTGATATTAAACCTGTATGGTCAAGTTTGTTTTAGTTTTACTGGCTTAAAGCGTAAAATTTTAAAAGCGAACGAAACCATTTTATGTAACAAATATATATCCATTTTAGTATCAATGGTTCAAAGCCTTAGTTACTGAATTGAATATGTTTAAAAAAATTATTTAGCGTCTGGCTAAAACAAAACGTGGTTTCATTGCTTTAAAATTTAAAATTTAAAATTTCGATGAAGTTACTGTTTTGTTTCATTCGGTTCATCTTTTGTTATAGAGTAATTTTTCAATTGGTCGCCTGCCTTATAACTGTAGGCGCGTTTATATGTTGGATTTTGGATTGGCACGTCAGTATACCACTGGTACTGGTGAAGTGCGTTGTCCGCGTGCTGCGGCTGGTTTTCGTGGCACTGTTCGTTATGCATCAATAAACGCTCATCGCAATCGTGAAATGGGGCGACATGATGATCTATGGTCACTATTTTATATGCTAGTCGAGTTTGTTAACGGCCAGTTGCCTTGGCGTAAAATTAAAGACAAAGAACAAGTTGGATTAACTAAAGAAAAATATGATCACCGAATTTTACTAAAACATTTGCCGTCAGACTTAAAACAGTTTTTGGAGCATATACAGACATTGACATATGCCGACCGGCCAGACTATGATGTAAGTTTTGTGTTGCATATACAAAATAAGTTGGCTTATATTTTTCATTGCAGATGTTGATTGGTCTTTTTGAGCGCTGCATGAAGCGACGGGGCGTTAAAGAATCAGATCCCTTTGACTGGGAAAAAGTAGATGCTGTCGGTTCCGGGGCTGCAAGCCAATCGAACAATCTTCAAGCTCAAACTAAAAACGAATATATACATGGAAATATTACGCAAATGACAGTGGCTGCATCAAACGCTAGCGGAACTGAATATGTAAACTTCTTAATGCATTACTTCTCAAATATTTATTAATATATTTATTAATTCTTTTGTATATTTTAGATAAGACGCCGTACCGAAATTGATACTGCACAGTTGGCATCCACAGAGCCGGTTAATAACCTAAAAGACAAGGTTTGTAATACCCAAGGTTGTTTAATTATAAATGTAATAATTTGTTAAACTATTTAGGTTGACAAAAATTGTAACGCAACGTCTCCCCAAATTGATGTTATGCAAAACGCTACTACTTTTAATCAAAATAATAGTGCGCAAGAACAGCAACAACCTCTCGGCGTTGGTTGTATTATTACAACTACTGAGCAGCGACAGCAATTACCGGATGTCACTGGCCAGCAGAAGTCATCTACAATAGTAACAATTCCCAACTTGAACAGAGATGCAAAACCAATACGTGAACACCCTTTGTATCAATCGTCACCATATTTTGATGTACCGCTATTTAGTTATTCAAATCCTCCATTTATGGTAAATTAATTAGCCTCGTGCTAAAATAATTACATATCTTAATATTTTAATATTATTTTTATCTGCAGTTTCGCCATCTCAAAGAAGATTTTAATAATGTTCCAGTGACTGCTTCTTCTGCAAATATTGACGAACAACACAATTACCAGCGTGGTACCATTGGCAGTGGTTCATTAGATACAAATTTACCATTAAATAGGCACATCGCCTCTGCTGCTGATATATCTATCGGCACAAATGGTGAAGTCATAGATATCACTAAAAAACCATTAAGTACACGTTCTTCATCGCAAGTCGATGACCCTGATGCACCTTTATTATTTGCGAATAGCATTTTACCTGATAAATTAGAAAAGTCAACACCTGAGGGTGCAAGTAAGTGCAACGGAGGTAACGCTGATGTCGAAGAAACAGGCAAATCTACTTATGGTCGTTTGCGTGTATTAACAGCATCATCTGCTAGTGCACACGATCTGAATTGCAGCGCAACACATGCGACTCGCTTAAATGAACCAAGATTATCTCAACAAGAAAACGATGCTTTGCCATATTCATTTGATGCAGCAACTTTAGCTGCTGCTGCAACGTCATCTACTCAAAAGTCGGCGACAGCAGTGAGTCAGCGTAATCACTTTTTACAACACTTAAATTCTATTAGCAGTGGTGGAAATGGAACGCATGTGACAACTGTACCAAATCGAAGATCAGCGACTTCGACAAACTTACGTCCGTCATCAGCTGGCGGAAAAGCAGGATCAACTCAACGCCTTAGTAGTGGCGGAAGTATAACACGTGGAAGCGGTGGCGGTGGCGGCGACAATTCTGTGACTCAATTTGCACTTATAGATGACGAGAATGTTTCTGCTTTGCAACAAGTAACAAAAGGCGGTGGAGCTTTAACTTTGGCGTCTCAATGGAAAAGCCAATTCGATGATTCTGAAGAAACGACTGATAATGAATGGAAACAGGAACCTCAGGTAATTTAATATACTGAATTGTACACGTACATGTAGAGGAATACAGTGAACTCTGTATCATAAATGCTTAAAGTGTCTAAAAATTCGGGAAAACTAACTAAAAAATTTGTATGTGGAAATGTTGACAAAAAACAACAACGCACGTAACGTACCGATCCATATTTTATATACAATCGCATATATTTTGTTTTTGCCATGTATTTTACTTGGGGAGAAATAACATTTTAATAACATAAGTAACTAGTATACATACATAGGTATTCCATTCCCATTCACTTTGAGTTATTTAATTTTAAATAAGTGTTCCATTATTATAACGTATACAAACTGTACAAAATACTCTTCATCGGTATCAGTGTAGTATTGAAGATATGTTATTATGTTCAATTAAAATCATTCTATGCATTTATTTGCTTAGTCGAAATTGTCAAGATCTGTTAATTTTATATACATTTTTCATATAATTTATTTTCTTTATGCTTTTGTATTTTTTTTTACTTCTATGGTTTATTTGAATTTACTATTTTCCAGAGTCCTGATCACAAAAGCAAAATAAATTTAGTTTCGCAATCTCAGCCTAATTTGATGGTTAGTAAATTGCAGCAGCAGCATCGACAGCAACAAAGTGAAGAAATGCCTACGCAAACACGAGATGCCGAAAGTAATAAGGCTGATATCAGGCGTAAGAAGTAAGTGTTTTATATCGTTAGAAGTAAGTATAATCGCAAATGTATAACCAGCAAAAGTAGGGTATACAAGCTTAAACTTATACGAATAGGACTTCTTTCTCCACTATGAGTCTTTAAATATATTGTGTTCATAGATTTCAAAGCCAATCCAGTTGCTAAAAAGATAGCAAACACAGAAATACTTTATGTTTGAAAACAAGTAGGTTATTAAATTATGAAGGTACAATAAAACAATGTAAGTTACATCTTCAATCGATGTCTGTTGGATTAAACTGAAACCCGTAAACTAAACCACATATGTAAATTCGTGGAAAAGCACTGTAATTCGAAAAATTTTATACACGAAATAAATACATGCTTTCCTTGATTGTCAAGTAAACTGTAGATGCATACATTTAATGTGAAATCTTAACATTTTTTTTCTAAGCTTTTCGATTATGTCACTTTATACTAGTTTATAAGCGTAATGAAAACTGATTTGAATATCATTTAAAAAGTATCAAATTTTTTATTTTTACTAGATGCAACTTAAACATTGCGGGTATGGAGAACTATTCAAATTTGCAGGAGCTGCTTCCGCATTGTTGGTCTGAACCAGCCCTTGGTAATGTATTACGCAGAGGCTTAGAGCCTCCCATTATACAGCAGGCAGCTTTCGATGGCACTGTAAGCGTTATAATTGAAATATTCATCTATATAGTTTCTGTTTTATGCTACCTATATGTAAAGCATGTGTAAATGCACATTTCTATCACATTCAACGCCACCACTTCAGTTGTCAGTATTGAACATGCTTTTAATATATTGTATATATGTATGTATATGACTGCTGAATGTTTTTTTTGTATTGTTCTTCGTAATATTTTTATTTTTTAAATTATTAACATGATTATTTTAAAAAGTTATTACAAAATTAAATTTTTTTTAGACATTTTAAGCATTCTAATCAGGGGTAACCGTGAAATGTTGCTTATTCACAAAACTACTAACCCTTTTTCAAAAAAAAAACCATATACATCAAATATATAAGTTTTCTTTTGGTGTTTGTCACATTTCATAGATATTTCGCATGGATATTACTCGAAATGTTTGTGTTCGTGAAGTCTTTTCCGAGGCAGCTTCTTCAGTAATAGCCCCTGTATCTACATCAGTCACTGCCTCAGCTGCTAATGGTTATAATTCGGCCGTGCCAGGTGGTGCTATGTCCACAGCAGTTGAATATGCCATACACAAAAATAAAAACCATCGATCTATGCTTAACAAGCATCGTAACAGCTTGCCAAATGTGGCGTTTCCTGATATTTTGGACCAAAAATCTTTTGAAAATGCAATTGTTGCTGAAAATTCGACCATGTTAGAGCAGCAAAATTGTGAAATAAAGCTGTCATGGAAAATGGAGACAACTACTTCATTACGGACAACACCTTCCGCTTTAACTGAAAAACAGCAAAAACATGGAGACCAACAAATAAGGCTTCAAAAGCAACAACAGTATTGCGTGCAAAGTCTTCCTGCATCAACAACAACGAACGCTGTAGAAAATGATGAAGCGCAAGAAGGGTGTGCTGTAAGTGGACGCTTAGAAATTCGTGTTATACCACAAGGTAAGTAAAAAAAACTTAATCAAGAAATAGATTACTCATAGTATAAAAAAAATCTCTGCAGAAAGCCCAAATCTTGAAGAATCTGTGTATTATGATGCCCTAGCTGGTGCTGCAACAACAACATCAACTACAGCAAATGCCACTAACACGAGTAAATCTTTCATTCAAAGTCAACAGCACCAACAGCGGGCAAATAGTAAAGCATTGCAAAATTGTCAAGCAGTTAATCCAGAAATTTGTAAAAGTTTCGGCGTAAAACCGCAACAAGAAAATGAGGCGCCATATTGTAACAAGACACAAGAAAAGAAATACATTACAGAAAGTAACGTAAGTACTAATAATGAAGGCTACGATAATGTGTCAGTAGACCCGGAACTTACAAATAAACAACAACATAAGCCTACAAAACAAAACAGCAATTTATCTGAATCAATTTCAGTAGCAGCACTTCCATCAATGAGTAACGAAAGCAGCAATAATATAGCAAAACTTTCTAATCAACAACATCAACAAATATTTACTGCTTTAAACATTAATCAAAACCTTACTGACAATAACGTTGATGGCTCTCCGTCTGCTGCCGTTGCAGCAGTTGCATCAAAACAAGGATCTACAGTAACATCATCAACTTCTCACTCATCAGCTGCATCAGTTACCGGAATTGGTGCAAGTAAAATACCAATTTTGAATCCGAATTTGCGTTTATCTAAATGTGCGTCATGGGCTGGTTGCGATGTTGCAACTACAATAGTGGCAGCAGCAATAGTACATGAAACGCCTCCATCAGCTGACACCAATTTGCGACCTCATTTTCAGTCTACCGAAAGTGCTGCAGAAGTAGCAACTATACCAAATTACAATTTCGGCAGCACACAACAATCGACTACTGCACCTGCTGTTACAGCCGCAGTTGGTAATGGCAGTGGCAACGTTATTAATAATAGTGTTGGGGCTAACATTGGTGCATTTCAAACCTCTGATATAACGGACTTAACACCAGGTTTGTTAGAACACTCTTGTCCCTGTCTTCTTTTTTGTAAATTTTGTTTACACCGAGATTTGTTTTGATTTATTGATGACTTATGCGATGTGCTAATAAATGAATTAAACTCCAACATAATGTATAGGACATTTATCAATTTTGAATTATAGTCCAAATTAGTTAAAACAAAAATGTACACTATTATCAGACACAAAGCCTAGATTTTGCACTTTTCATTTTACGTTTACTTAGCGTGCTTTGTTGTCAAAAGTTATTAATATTTAAAAATTTTAAAATAATTTTCTTCAACATACAATTTGGCGGTGAAAACAGCGTTAAGGCGGCGACGCGAAATTGCTGATAAATATGTCACAGATCCTGCACAGTTAAATCTACGCTTTGCACGTCCTCGGTCCAGAAATGCTAGTCGGTAAGTTGAAGAAGTTAATATCAAAATATTGAACATGCGGTTACTGCTATGGATGGGAGGCGCCGAAAAAGCCCTACGACTGTGCCAATATGGGTAATTTTGCTGAATCGAGTGCCCAAGACTTACTCGGCAGTTAATGGCACCTCGAGCCTTAAGCTAAGATCATTAGAATCCAATTCTAAAAATTGAAAATTGAGCCTGCCTAGTTCCCAAATGATGAGCTCGGGTGACCTGGAGGTGTAATAAAATAAAATGTGTCGAAGTGTCTGCCTCTCAAAAGATATAGAACTGGTCGCCGTTAAATCCAATGGTCTTCCAATGATCTTGAAATTGTGGTTAACTATCACAATCTCAGTGGGTCTGTTAAGATCATGTTTCTTTAAAATTTTCCACCAATTGCAAATTTGACTGTTCATCCTAGACAAAAGCATTTTAATATCGTCGCCAGAATAATTTGTATGACAGATCCATCTGTGCATAAAATGATGTCTGAGTGTAGTATTCTTTCATTGCTATTTCAGGTAATCTCAGCATGTCATAAGTTGAGGAGAGACAGTCAGCATCAGCACAATCTTATCCGTTGCTCTCTTTGGGGAATGCTATGAGCTCTATTTGGCTTATCGGCTTCAACCTAGCAATATAAGCAAGCAAAACTGACCTTACATCCAAATACCAGAAAATCGTTGGTGATAAGAGATACAATTACTGTGAAACAGATTCACAGACTTTGTTTTTAATTCATAGATAATGTATTAGTCCAAGTTTATAAGTTAATGAAAATTTTATTTTTTTTTTAAGCACGCGTGGTATACCAACACATTTGCTAGGGCACTTCGATGATCACTCTTCAGACAATAGTGAAGAAAAATATACACATACACGCCTAAACAATGGTGGCGATGGATATCCACCCCATGGTCATAGCAACAGTAGTAGTAGTGCAGGTGGTTCTTTGGGCGCCACACCGGCCACTGCATTTAACCATATTCATCTACAGCAACAACATACAGCAACACCAATGAGTCCCAGCAATGAAGAATTGCTTTGTAGCATTGTAAAAGAAATAAGTGGTGTAGATAATACTATACGGAATGATATTACACCACCCCCAGGTGCTCCAAAGCTAGAAAATAGTGCCCGCTTACGTCGTTATAGGCATAATATTGATTGAATAAAATATCTTACAACAATGTAAGAACGTAAATGATGGTAGATTCCGTGTTTAACGAATTAACCAATACCTTTGCGTCTGAACAGATAGTTTACTAAAATGCATAATGCCGTATAAATAAATAGGATTTAACTGAAATTAGCGATATAGATTTAAACGTTAGTGCAACAAATTTAACATACTATACATAAATATATTGTAATAATAAAAGAAATGAAATGTATAAAATTTATAAATAACTGTTTATAAACACATACATCACACACATCTGCAATGTACTGGTAGTTGTATTGGCTATGTGTATGCTTATTTTTACTAGTAGAAAATATTTGTCTTGACGTTTTTATGTTTCTTTAGTTTAAATCTTTGTCTTGAAGTTTTTATGTTTCTTTAGTTTAAATCTTTCTCTTGAAGTTTTTATGTTTCTTTAGTTTAAATCTCTTTTAGTTTTAGTTCTCTTTGTAAAAAAATTATAATATTTATTGATATGAGGTGCAGAAATATTTGAAACCAGTGTCCCTTTTAAGCACCTTGCGTATGGATGAATTTGAATGCATACATTATTAAGGTATTTGCAATATACTTCTAATTATTAATTTTAACTTATGTACGTCAGTTTGAAATGTAATGACGAAACGAATAAAAGAATATATTTAACCCACAAATGTTACTAGAATCTCTATTAAACAAATTCTTAAACCAACCATTTCGACAAAATATTTAATTGAGAAATACAATTTAAAAATGGAATGTAAAAGATTATATTTAAACTAACTGCTTACAGTTGAAAAAGAAAAAAACACTGAAAATTAAAAGTATTTGTGAAAAAAAAAATTAATACCAACGACGTTACAGTAAATTAAATCACATAACAGTTCTTTAATAAAATATAATTACAATTCAAATGAAATTAAATGCAATACAAAAAATGTGACACTGTACTGAATAAAATAAACTGTTTTATTAATAAACTATTTATAAATACAAAAAGGTGTTTAGACTAATTAATTTTAACACCAAAATTGAAAAGAAAAGCATTGACATTGATTTTACATTATCATTTAAAATACTAATAGTTGAAATTTTTAATAATACTTTTTGCTTTACTACTTTTATCCATTATAATTTTTATGTCCATGAAAGAAATTTCTTTCCACTATGATTACACCCTTTAGTGGTATGGAAATTTAATATTCGGTAAATTTGTCGATTTTTTATGTACATATTCGTTTAAAAAAAAACCGAATCTTTGTTTACGTGACAAGATCCACACAAAAGTACACATTTACTATCGGCAATTACGCATTACAGTGTACTAATTTGTTATGTAATTCATAAATCAGTGCTGTTGGTTACATAAACATGTACTCATATATCTATATAATTTATTTTATTTTTTGGCTTGTGCAGACGAATGATTTTTTACAGTGACCATCTTTATTGGACTCAGAATGAAATCTATATGAGCGTGCATTGGGGGAAAAACTTAAAAATCAAAATGAAATGGAAATATTGAGTCAAAGTATCGTGAACAGGCTTATTCGATAATTTATTCTTTCCGACTTCTCAATATATATTGACTTTTACAAATTACTTTTCCTATTTTTCAATACAGTTTGTCGGATTTTCCAACATTTCACAACATTCTTCAACTTATATCAAATTTTTTAACAAGTCATGTAATGTATGTATGTAAAGATGGTAAGCATACATCTGCGTTAACGGGCTAACCTAGCTTTCCAGTCTGAAAAATAAGATTTTTTTTGGAATTTATTATGCCACCTCCATCAGTGTATATGATTCTGATTCTTTGTAAGATCAATAATAATATAGTCTGTACCATGTTTTCCAAAATGGCGTCTGTTTAAGCAAAAGTGTTCGAAAATGAAAGTTTTTTGGGTGATTTGCAGCTTTAAAATAATAGACAAAAAATCATATCATTTTGACTTGATTCATGATTCACGCAATTCGAATACATGTGATAAATATGTGGTTAAAATTTTAAAAATATCGGCTCGGTAGTTTCCGAGAAAAGACCGGTACCGTATGAAAAAGTAGTTTGTACAGAAACGCCATTAAAGTTTTTTTTTTATTGAGCCGCAGAGCGCGCTCTAATAAAGTTAAGAAAATATGCTAAATGAGCTCGCATCTCTATGAAATTTTTACACGATATTTTTGAGTTGATCTATTGTCGAAATCAGTAATTAAATCGATTTTTTGAAGCTAACAAACTAGGTTGGCCCCCTTAATTCAACGAAATCGCATATGTTTAACTATGCTTGTAATTTAAGCCTTTCTGTCATACAAGCACAGATGTTTATGTAAACTTTTACATAAAACATATGACTAAATGTGAGACTACTTATAATGCAAAAAATATGTTTTTTTAAAAATATGTTTTTTTAAAAATATGAAGTAGTGTTTAAATGGTACGAGACATACATATGAGTGCGTTCTTTTAAAGCGGTCCACCAGACACGCGTTGCGTTTTTTTGGCACAGGGATAGATATGTTTTTTATAAAATGCTCTAACTTCCCATAGAATGTTCAGATTAATACTACCAAGTCTTATATTTCTTCCAAGCAATAACGTTTAATGCAACTTATAACGGCTGTATAATATCTACTTCTAAAAAAGAAATAAAAATTGAAAAGCAAAAGGATATAGGATTGTCAAGTCACTAAGATTTAGTTTGAATTTGGGTTGCCTTGAAAATAAATATAAAAAAAAAATGTTGAAGAAAATTTGGTGCATGTAGTTATAAACTGTGACATGCTGTTACTTTGTACTCTTAAGATTTCTCATTTAAATTTGAGTACTTTTGGCTGAAAACGTTCAATATTAAAATAATAAATTCTTTAATTGCTTGATCAAATATATATCGTCGTCTCTCATTCAATATTTCCGTTCAGTGAGATTTTTGCTGCAATTTGTATATTATTTTCTTTATAAAATTTATAAGACTTATTGTTAATTTTGTTTATAAATTACTTTTATTTAAATACAGAAGTATATATACTATATAAGCGCGTATATCATTATGTGCGCTTAAACTTCAATAATAGATATTTTAATTTGAAATATATAAACTTCGAAAATCGCATGAGATCGGAAAAAAAATTTGTTCTATTAGAGCAAAGTAAATTTTTAACGCCCTTGAAATAGGTCTTTTGATTATTTCTTAACAAAAAAAAAAAATAAATTGAAAAATCATCAGGGAAATAAGTGTAAAGTCGAAAATAGCCAAAATGAGTTAAGTATGCTGTGCAAACTTGTGCAAAAGTTGATGGTCAAAACTATTTAAATTACATTTCGATAAAACTTATATGTTTCATAAATTTACAGCAATAGTTCAAAAATACAGAAGTTATGCCCTTAAAAGTTTCGGTTTTAAACCACATATTATTTCTGGGTACAGATTTAAGCTTAAAAATGAAATTTAAACATACAGGCGTGTCTGCAATTCGCAAGATTTAAACGGAGAGCAGTATAGGAATTCGTATAATTTTTATTTGGACTTTCTGAAAACCGTGCAATTTTTTTTTTAATACGAGTTTTAACTTTGAAACTGCTTGATTGTAAACAGAACTTAATAATTTTATAAATTTCATAAGTTGCGCGTCATATTTATGTGTAAGACACCTAAGCAACCTTAAGAAAACTTTTCCAAAAGTATGCTTGTAAATTTCAAAAAATCATAAAAATGTTATGAAACGTCAACTAATTCGTTTTTCAAACATTTTTTGTTAGCTGGTACTTAACCATTATGTTATATGCAATTATTTTTAATACTTCGAATTTTTAGTCATTTCCATCGCGTCATATTTATAAGCTAACCATCGTTTTTCAAGTCAAACAAAAGCAATTAAGTTTGATAATCATTGTTTTTTATTTAGTGTGATCACCTTTCCACTTATTAACTTAAGAACTCTTTTTGGCATGGATGTTATCAAGAATTGAGGCGTTTCCACTGGCAAACGCTGCCATGCAGCAAGAATTGCAATACGCAGCTCTTCCGCATTGTTGTAATGTTTCCAAACTGCGTAAACTTGTTGAGCAATTATGTCCCATAAGTTTTTGATTGAACAAAAATCTGGGGAGCATGCCGGCCAATGCTTTGTTGTGCACTTTTCTATTTCCAACCAAGACTTAGTAGCTCTTGTAGTGTGAATGCGTGCGTTATTTTGCTGAAAGATCCAATTCAAGCACATAGACTCCATTGGAGAACATTTATGCAGTCATCGCTTTTGATTTTGCATGAAGTCAATTGAATTTTCAGCTTCTTATTGTCCGTTAATGCTCCACAAACCATTAATCTACTCACTAAACGAAGTGCAGAGCATGTACATATTTGGTGCTATAAAAATAATTTAGTTTTGATTATTTAAAAAATCAAGCATTTAACTACCTAGATACATTTTGAACTGAATAGTGGACTTTACTTTTGAGGTATGGTTGTTGAAGTGAAGTAAAATTTCAGTTTATCGCTAACTTTGCAAAATTGCTTAAAATGCTAGCCGTCATGGAACTAAATTGTAAATCATCATTGTTAGCATTGCAGTTTTAAGATTTTTGCCTTAGTTTTTACGCTTTGTTTGATTCTATGGATCAAACATGTAACTATTACTCAATCGATGTAGTATGAGATTATTATTCTTCAAATGATATTAAAATACAAAGAATTGCAGTTACTGGCTATAGAATGCTAGCTATTTAAAATACACGGAGCACTTAAAAAAATTATATATAAAAAGTATTGATATCTCAAACACGACATGTTAAATAAATCAATTTATTAATAAAAATTCACAAATTACAAATAATAGCTTTTAAAAGAAATGCATGCAACTTTGTATTTGTTTAAAAAAAAAATGGTGTCAAAGATCAAAAAAGTACATACATTCAACATTTTCTTAATAAATTATAAAACAATTAAAACAAAAAAAAAAGAAACCAAAAAGAAGTACCACAATAAAATGAAAATTATTGCTGTTGTTTTATTTTGTAGTTTGATAAGTTGTGAAAATTCATATAACAAGGGACAATTTACCAACTAAGGACCCAAATCCTTTTTGGAAAAGGCTTAATAGATAGGAAGTAATAGTATCTGCTTTCCGACACAAGCCAAGCATATTGTCATTTTTTGGCTTACTAAATAAATCTTTGAATTACCAAGTGGGAGCTTTATAAAACGAAAACATAATTTTTAATTTTGACAGATGCTGTTTTAGTCTTACCGAAATTAATAGTGAGAGTAACTCAGTTGGTTAAAATGGACATCTCGAAACATTAGGTTCGTTGCAGCACTTCTTGGGTAAAATCCTATAAAACTGTCAGACGCACGAGTATAAGAAAATTACGCTCTGAGAGCGAGGATAAATGTAAAAAGTACGAGAACGCAAGAAACCCTTTTTTAACCCAAGAACTAAACGTCAAAATTTTTACCATGTATTTGAAACAAAATTTAAGTTATCTAAGTACAGTGACATCCTATATTAGAAAAAATAAGCAAAAAGGATGGCGTTGGAAGCAGCTCCCCGTTGAACTCGAAGAACATCCGACGACCTTTCTACGTGCTTTCGTTTCCTTTTGGGTACATATTTGAAATGGTAAATAGGGTAGGTAGGGTTTGAATTCACAAAAGCCATGTTAGGCACGAGTCTGCGTTGGACCCACAAATTAACCAAAATGTTGGACAACAAATCATTGGATTACATCGGATTTAACAAGCCACAAAAATAAAACGTTGGATCCATAAATAAGTATATAGTTTTCTTTGTGGTTTCTCAGCGACGTCAGTGGTGTAATCCTCATAAAAATGCACTAACTTTTTTATACCCTACACAGAGGGTATATTCACTTTGTCATTCCGTTTGTAACGCATAGAAGGGGGCGTGGCAGGTATGGAAAAGTATATATATTCTTGATCAGCGTCACCACCTGAGTCGATATAGCTGTGTCCGTCTGTCTGTCTGTCTGTCCGTCAGTCTGTCTGTAGAAATCAAGTTTATGGGAAACTAAACAAGCTAAATCAATGAAATTTGGCATACAGGTCACACTTTCTTGCAAGCTGCTAGCATATGGGCGAAATCGGTTAACGGCCACGCCTTCCGCCCATACTCTATGTAAATATACCCAAGACCATTTTGAAAAAAAGTTGCTGTGACTTTGATGAAACTTGGTGATTTGGTGAAGCTGAGAACAAAAATAAGATAAGGCTAGGTTTTAAGTTTGTAAAGGCTCTTAAAGAGGCGTGGCAGAGCCCTAAATTTTAACTTTTATAACGCTATAGCTCGTTAACCTTGTAAGATATTGTGATGAAATTCGGTAAACGAATACAGATCTTATGAATCTTGAATTGCGCAAAAATTGGGAGGAGTTATAACAATTAAAAAATTTGATTTCATATAACTCCAAATTTTCACATACGATTTTCATTAAAATTTTAGGGATGCTACCACTGAAAGTATTCAACAATACAAGCTACGTCAATAGACTGAAAAACTGCTTTTATGGGCGTGGCACAGCCTACAATATTTATAAACGTTATAAAAAGAGAACTAACAACGCAATCGTTATGAAATTTAATAAGGCGGATATACTTGCTAAAAGGTGTCTTCTTGCAAAATTTTGGCACAATTGTGCCTGTGGGTGTGGCACCTCCCATATAAGCGAAATACGTTTAATGCTATAGATAGTGTGCTATGAGAGTAATCTTCATAAAATTTTGTGTAGAGGTGTCGGTTACTATAAGCTTCGGAATTAAATGTAACTTGACAAGATTGCATCAGTGGGCGGGACACCTCCCTCATTAAAATAAAGCTGTAAGTGCTATTTTAAGTGAACTATTGGAGCAATTGATCTGAAATTGTTTGTAAGTGGTTTACTGGGTATTAAGTACATATGAATCACAAGCTGGCGAAATAGAAACAGTGGGCGTGGCACCTCCCATACAATTAAAATACCTTAAGTGGCATAACTATCGAAATATATGAGCAATGATACAGAAATTTGGTGTAAGAGGTTTGTTTATAAAAAGCTATTTCTGGATCAAAAAAGGAATGGATTGCATAAGTGGGTGTGTCACCGCCCTAAGGTTTAAGAATCATTGCGGTTCATATCGCAAACGATACAAGCTATTGTGCTAAAGTTTGGTTTGTTTATTGAACCAAAAGTGGGCGGAATCGGAGAAGTGGGCGTGGCATGTTTCGTGTTTTTTATTTATATTCTATTTTTTTCAACATTTCCCATATTCTTTTGACATTTTCAATCTTTTACATTTCCCCATCAATTTCATTCGGAATATTCTTTATTCTTTCGACTTTTTCATCAATTTTTCACCATTTTTCATATATTTCGACTTATTCAATTTCTTTCAACTTTCTTTAATGGTTTTCATATATTTTCAACATTTTCAGTTTTTTTAACACTTTTCAACATATTTCATTCTTTTTACATTATTTTCGACTTATTCAACCTCTTCAACATTTTTTTAACATTTGTTTAAAAAGTACTTTCAATGCAGTGTAGGGTATGTGAGTTTCGGCCTGGCCGAAGATAACACCTTTACTGGTTTAATTTTTGCTTTGCTTGTTTAGTTACAACTTAACAGGGTGATTAAAAGCAAGCCTGCTTTTTCGATACTTTTTATACTCCACACAGACGGTATATTCACTTTGTCATTCCGTTTGTAATGCATAGAAAGGAGCGTGTCAGGTATGGGAAAGTGCATATAATCCTGATCAGCGTCACCACCTGAGTCGATATAGCTATGTCCGTCTGTCTGTCTGTGTGTTTGTCTGTTGAAATCACGTTTACGGGGAAACTAAGCAAGTTAATTGAATGAAATTTGGCACACAGTTCAAACCTTCTTGCAAGCTGCTAGCATATAAAAATGGGTGAAATCGGTTCACAGCCACACCTTCCGCCCATACTCTACGTAAATATACCCAAATCCATTTTGAAAAAAGTTACTGCGATTTTGATGAAACTTGGTGATTTGGTGAAAATGAGAACAAAATTAAGATTAGGCTAGGTTTAAAGTTTGCAAAGGCTCTTAAAGGGAGTGACACAGCCCTAAATTTTAACATTTTTATCGCCATAGCTTGTAAACCGTGCAAGATATTGTGATGAAATTCGGTACATGATTACAGATCTTATAAATCTTGAAATGTGCATTAAGTGGGCGCAATTGTAAAAGTGGGCGTGTCAATTTTCAACAACAATAGAAAATTTGAATTTCATATAACTCCAAATTGGCACATACGATTTTCTTAAATATTTTAGGGATGATACCACTGAAAGTAGTCATCAATACAAACTTCGTCAATATACTGGAAAGTTTTGTTGAAGGGCGTGGCATAGCCTACAATATTTTTTTTTTTTTTTTACACAAAAAGCTTAAATTTCAGATAAATATACATAAGTACAGGGGTCAATCCATCTATAATGGGCTTATCATTACCCTCATGTTTTTTTAATAGGCTGAAACTTTTTTCAGTGATTGGTCTGTCATGTAGAAGACATAAAAAAATTCGATAAAATTTTTTTGACCAACATTATTGCTTAAAAAAAAAAGTTTTAAATTGTGTTCAAAGAAGCTCGTAAGTAAAACGAAAAAAGTCATTGATGAATATAAACAAACCAACACAATTTCAGATATATGACATGCAATGTAAATTGAAACATTGAGAATGAGAGCGAGAAAATTTGAATATTCCTTTATTAATTATTTATTAAGTAATGGCTTAAATGCTATAAGGTGAATCTGAATCAAAAGTGGGCGAAGTAGCACCAGTGGGCGTTGCACCTTTCGTACTAGTAAATACCTTAAGTAGCATATCTATCGAAATATGTGAGCAATCATACTAAAATTTGGTGTAAGAATGTTGTTTATGAAAGGCTATTTTAGATTAATCTCAGATTGGGTTGTACCAGTGGGTGTGTCACAGCATTAAATTTTACAGCTTATTACGGCTTATATCGCAAATTGTACAAGCTATTGTGATAAAATTTGGTATGCGGATGCCTCGTAATCTAATTCCATTCCATTTCTACGAAATTGTAAAAGTCAACTACCAATTTCGATTCCTCGTAATCTAATTCCATTCCATTTCTACGAAATTGTAAACGTCAATTACCAATTTCGATTTTTCGGAATCTAATTCCATTCCATTTCTACGAAATTGTTAAAGTCAACTACCAATTTCGATTCCTCGTAATCTAATTCCATTCCATTTCTACGAAATTGTAAAAGTCAACTACCAATTTCGATTCCTCGTAATCTAATTCCATTCCATTTCTACGAAATTGTAAACGTCAATTACCAATTTCGATTTTTCGGAATCTAATTCCATTCCATTTCTACGAAATTGTTAAAGTCAACTACCAATTTCGATTCCTCGTAATCTAATTCCATTCCATTTCTACGAAATTGTAAAAGTCAACTACCAATTTCGATTCGTCGGAATGTACTTCCATTCCATTTCTACGAAATTGTAAACGTCAATTACCAGTTTCGATTCCTCGTAATCTAATTCCATTCCATTTCGGCGAAATTGTAAAAGTCAACTACTAATTTCAATTCCTCGGAATCTAATTCCATTCCATTTCTACGAAATTGTAAACATCAAGTACCAATTTCGATTCCTCGTAATCTAATTCCATTCCATTTCTGCGAAATTGTAAAAGTCAACTACTAATTTCAATTCCTCGGAATCTAATTCCATTCCATTTCTACGAAATTGTAAAAGTCAACTACCAATTTCGATTTTTCGGAATCTAATTCCATTCCATTTCTACGAAATTGTAAAAGTCAATTACCAATTTCAATTCCTCTGAATCTAATTCCATTCCATTTCTACGATATTGTAAAAGTCAACTACTAATTTCAATTCCTCGGAATCTAATTCCATTCCATTTCTACGAAATTGTAAAAGTCAACTACCAATTTCGATTTTTCGGAATCTAATTCCATTCCATTTCTACGAAATTGTAAAAGTCAATTACCAATTTCAATTCCTCTGAATCTAATTCCATTCCATTTCTACGAAATTGTAAAAGTCAACTACTAATTTCAATTCCTCGGAATCTAATTCCATTCCATTTCTACGAAATTGTAAAAGTCAACTACCAATTTCGATTTTTCGGAATCTAATTCCATTCCATTTCTACGAAATTGTAAAAGTCAATTACCAATTTCAATTCCTCTGAATCTAATTCCATTCCATTTCTACGATATTGTAAAATTCAACTACCGATTTCTGTTGTTTGGAATGTAATTAACAATTTTTAATTCCAATTTTTGATGCCTGTAATGAAATCAACTAAGGAATCAATTATTCTTGCCATTTAATTGAAGAACTCGACTCTGAACTTCAATTCCAATCCCTCGAAGTTTGAATTTTTCAATTCTAAGTTTTGATTTTGGAAATCCAATCGTTAAAGGAATCAATTTGTTTTGCCATGGAATTGAAAAGTCAAATTTAAGCTTCTAGAAATTGGAATTATTGAGCAATTCAATTTTCAAACATTTCGGTTTTTTGTTAAAAAGTCTAGAGTAGGTATAAATATTTTTTGTAAAGACCCGAGAAATTTTTTTCTTAAAGTCATTTAAAATGCGTTCTTCAAACGGTCAAATGCTTAGTTTTTGCGGAAGTTATGGTTTTTCCATGCAAAATGTTCAAAGCCGGATAACTCCATAAATATCAATTGAAAATAACTCCAAAAACGCGCATGTGCTCATCTAATGGTGAACTATAACATAAAAGAAAATTAACAAAATCAAAAAGGGTAGGGTCACAAATTGGTTGTCTTGGCAAAAAACTCCCCATATACATATTTGCTTTGTGCAATCCTGCATATTTAGACACAGCCTATGATACGATGGAAACACGGTGTGTAGGTATACGTTTGTAAGTTGCCTGTGTGACGCAGTTAGCTGGAAAAAATGATACGCTTAAAAATTTACCGTGCTCTTAAATTAAAACATAAATGAAGGCATGAACAAATCATAGCTGACACAATATAATAATAATAACAAAAGTAAGAACGCAATTATTTGAAAGTAATGAAAACTTTTATTGAGTGGCAGGTATTTAATTTAAGCTGTTTAATGAAATAAAAAGTACAGAAATTGAAGTTCAAATCAAGAAAACTTTATATCTCGAATTTATGTTGCATACTTCAATGCGCAAAATACATATATAACGCATTCAAATGAACAGTGTCCGGAAGTGCGAGTACAAGTGGTAAAGTATGTGTCTAGCAAAATGGAACCGAAAATGAAATTCTTTTTAAATAATTATTTTTTTTTTTTTTGTTATAAAGGCAGAAACAAGTTGTGTTTAAAACAATGTACATATGTATGTGTGTACCTATATAGAACGAGTAAAATAAATAATAATATGTGTGTGTATATGATTTCTGGAGTTTGTGTGTGTATGTGTGTGTGTGTGTGCTTGTAGTTTCTATTGCAGAAAAAGCAATCACTCGTATTCTGGTACGACAAGTTTCTCAATACATTTACAAAAGAGGGACGAATCCAGTTGGTAATGTCAATGTGGCACTTTCAGAGGGGCTCGACTTCAGTAAATTTTGATTTTAAGTTTATAGAAATTTTCGTCTGCGTGTATCTTATCTATTATCTGTTAGTGATTGTTTTTTCCAGTTGATTAAAATAATTAAAGCTTAAAATTTCCTTAGACGTTCGCTCAATTCGAATCAAAATTATAAATATTTAGATAGCTCGAAACTGTTGTCTGTCGCGTAACTTATAACTTTTCCATATTAAATATTACAATTAATTAATGATAATCTTAAAATATAATAAGACTTGCAAAGTTTTACAACACATTTTGATATTGGGGCCCTAAATAACATGCGAGAGTTTTGCAGCGGTATGAACGTCTAGGTCAGTTAACTGCTAGGCACAATGGTGCGAGAGAAAAAAAGCTTTTCGACAAACGATATTTTAAAGTTTTTTAACTTGGGCTAAAACACAATTTGCAATGTCAAATTCAAAGTGAAAGTACACTAAGGAGTGAGATCAAAAAAATCTTAACACATATAAAATTCAATAATTTTTAAACGGCTGATCTTAGAGTTTTGATTTTTTTTTATTTAGTTGCTAATCTTTAACAAATTACAGAAAAATATAATTTTTATAGTTCTAACCACTATTTATGAACTCGTTTACCTTTTTTTGCAAGCCTTCTATTAGAGATTTGATTGTTATTTCAGACACCTTTTGGGAACAGTTTGCCCATCTCCTTTTAAAATCTTCGATATTTTGGGATACCTTTTTTGTGTTCTTTAAGTTTTTTTTTACAAGAGCCCAATATCTCTCCACTGGCCTTAGCTCCGGACGATTAGGAGGATTGGCCTCTCTTGGTACAAAAACTATGTTATTGCTTTGGTACCACTCAAGGGCTTTCTTGCCATAGTGACATGATGCCAAATCGGGCCAAAAATATGTTGAAACATTATGCTCGCTTATGAAAGACAGAAGCCTTTTTTTTTAAACATTCTTTGATGTATATTTCGGTATTTATAGAGCCCAATGTAACAAATGACTTCCTTCTTTTGCCGCAAGTGCATATAGCTTGTCATACCAGGAATTTTTTAGGAAATTTTGTCTGCTTTTGGATTCTAAATTGTTCTTCGACATTTCCTCGAGCATCAGCAACATAAAAATTTTGACCCGGAAGCTGCGTAAAATCTGCCAGTATATACGTTTCGTCGTCCATTATACAACATGAGTATTTTTGTATGAAATTCGATTTTAATTTCCGACCCCTACTTTTGGCGTCTAAATTTTTTGCAGCATTCCTGCCTGGAACTTTTTGAATTTTGTATGTTTTCAAACCTGCATTGGCTTTAACTTTTCGCACCAAATAGTCAGAGCACTGGGCTAACCGGGCAGCTTTTCTTGCAGATGTGTTTGGAGATCTTTTCAACATGCTTTCAATTTTATTGGCTTTCCCAATACATGTAGTCCTTGTTTTCTTCCCGAACCAGGTTTCCTATCGATGGTCAAATTCTCCTGAAACTGTTTAATTACATTGAAAACAGTTTGACGGCAGACCTTCAATTCTTTGGCCAATTTTTTGTAGGACCAATTTGGATTTTTTGAAAATTTTTTATAATTTTAAGACGTACTTCTTTTTCTTCAATCATTTTGATCAAATTCACAACAAATAAACATATTTCTTATTAAAACTAATAACTGACATATTTTTCAAAGATAACTAGATTAAAGAAATTTTGAAATTAAACACCCAAAAAAAATTATTAGGTAAAACGTGTGTTAAGATTTTTTCGATCTCACTCCTTATTTGTTCATACATTTCAGCGCAGATTATGTTTTCTTGCTTAAAAAAAAATTCACACGAAAAAAAGAATCGGTTGTGTCTCTTGGCTCTTGCTCGATATAATTTTACTCGCTTTTTAACTTTGAGAACTAGAAATACTCAGTCATATCAGGCAAATGCGTTGACATTCGTTCCATTTTTGGCTAAAAACTCTTGCACAATGATATTATAGGACTTAAACCCTGAGCCGCGTTGGCCAAGTGGTAAAGTCGGTGTTTCATATACTATATGATAAAAACTGTGAACCGCAGCCAAAAACTCTCACTTATCTTAACTTTTCTATAGAATTTCTATGGCCGGCGTTGGCATACTGTGTACCAAGGCCGTATCTAGGATTTTATTTCGGGGGGGGGGGGGAGGAGGAGGTTGTGGATTTGAGATTTTCTCTACGTAGTGTATATTCTTTGCAAAATCGTTTCTATATAGTGTTCATCAAAATATTTCGGGGGGGGGGGGTTCTATCCCCTAGCATCCCTCCCCTAGATACGGCCCTGCTGTGTACATCTATGGTTGCGTATCATTTTCAAGCAGCTTAGCAACAAATGATTTTGAATCAAAATCTGTGATTGCGTAGCACTATCACTTTTATTACAGATCAAAAACAAATTGTTTATTTTAAAATTTATTTCGACACTTTTGGCGCTTATCAGAAAAAGAATACGAAAACTGAACACAGCTGGTTGTCATTTCTTTGTGTTATCTGCTTAACGAGCGTTTGCACTCGTTATGTCTGTTTTGACATACAACCCAAAATGTTACGCTAGCCAACGAATCGAAGCTGTTATGACGAGTAGTGACGGTTCAAAGTTCGATTCTTGCGGAACAACACGTCTATTCAAAATGTTTCGTTCACTTTCGATCAGCTAAGTACGTTCATTTTTGCTATGAACATTGGTTTCCATATGCTCGAATTTACTCGTTACGTTTCGTCAAGTCGATTTGGGCTTAGGCTAGAGTCGCCAGCTGTAAACGTAACATTTTACGTTGTCATGGTGCCACCTTTTTGTATTCCTCCAATAAAGGCAATTTTCAGGTCGTTTTTGTCTGTAAAAATTATCAAGTTTGTGGTTTTTCAAATTAATTGCTAAAAGTTCTAATGCAATAATGAGGCTAGATCAGCCGATGTTAGAGAATAGTGCTCATTCATGTGTAACCCGAGAAAGATAGAAATGCATTTTGGCGAAACTAACCGATCAGAGTTGCCATGCAAAAGCCATGAAAATACCCAACATGTCCCAAACATGAGCTGCCTTCGAAATTTTCCATAATAAAGATTACAGCTTGAAATGTATGCCAAATGGTATGTACAGGCTTGTCTTGCGGAATTCTTTTAGAACTGGCCCCACGCCCCAAAACGGCAAAAAGTGGATATTTGTGTCCGTTGCGGTGGTTTTTGGCCACTTCGGGGAGTGGGGCCAGCTCCAAAAGAGTTTTAAACCACCGCCATCATATTCAGTATCCTCGAAAAAGAGGTGTGACATATATGTTACCGATGGAAGAACCGATATATGCAATTCACACATTTTGGGGTGGATTTTGGTCATTTTTGGGGTGGGACTTTCTCCAAAAAAATTGAAAACACCGCCATCGTGTTCAGCAACCTCGAAAACAGAGGGTGGAGATGATCTGGTTGCTACTTAAAATATTTGTATTTTTCAAGGTTTTTCAGAATCACAAAATTCTGTGAAAGCCCGTTGTGCAGATTTACAAATATGTAAATAAAAATTGCGTCAGAATCGATCCATTTCTGATCTCAACGGAATACTTACCTTAATATTTTAAATATTTATATAATTTTTTTTCGTTTTTCGATCGGACAGGGAAGGCCGTTTTTCATTAACATTTAATAAATAAAAATAGTCGTATCCGTTCAAAAGTTACAAGCTTTTGAAAAAATGTGGTGCCCGAATTTCAATTGCCTATGAAAAACAAAAAAAAAAAAATCATTTCACATTTTAATTTCTTACGCATACTACTATCAAAATAACACAATTTCATTAAAATATTTGCATTTTGGGTTTTGAAGTGGCCCACTTGAGAAATTCAGACCCCTCTGTCATCTTGACAAAAAAAAAAAAAAATGGTTTAACGAGGAATTGAGACGATACTCCGCACCATACAGTAACTTTACGCAGATGTAAAGGCTTTGAGTGGGTTTGCCTTGGATTTCGAATTCTCCAGAACCTACAATTTTGCTTATTTACTGTACAATTCAGCTCAAAATGAGCTTGGTGTTCTACTAATTGCCTTTCATTAAATGCTAATAAACGCTTTCACAGGACATTTTCGAAACGTCATAGCGTTGTTCAAACTGTTCATCGTATTTCTGACTGTTTTTGCTGTCAGTCAATAAAATTAATGATTTGGATGTAATTATACCCTACACAGAGGGTATATTCACTTTGTCATTCCGTTTGTAACGCATAGAAGGAAGCGTGGCAGATATGGAAAAGTATATATATTCTTGATCAGCGTCACCACCTGAGTCGATATAGCTTTGTCCGTCTGTCTGTCTGTCTGTCTGTCTGTCCGTCTGTCTGTCTGTCTGTCTGTCTGTCTGTCTGTCTGTCTGTCTGTGTGTCTGTCTGTTGAAATCAGGTTTACGAGAAAACTAAACAAGCTAACTCAATGAAATTTGGCACACAGGTCAAACCTTCTTGCAAGCTGCTAGCATATAAAAATTGGCGGTTCACGGCAACGCCTTCCGCCCATACTCTACGTAAATATACCCAAGTCCATTTTGAAAAAAAAATGCTGCGATTTTGATGAAACTTTGTGATTTGGTGAAGATGAGAACAAAATTCAGATTAGGCTAGGTTTCAAGTTTGCAAAGACTCTTAAAGGGGCGTGGCACAGCCCTAAATTTTAACATTTATAACGCCATAGCTCGTAAACCGTGCAAGATATTGTGATGAAATTCGGTACACGAATACAGATCTCATACATCTTGAATTGCGCATAAAGTGGGCGGAATTGTAAAGGTGGGCGTGGCACTTTTTAGCAATTGAAAATTTGGATTTCGTATAACTCCAAAATGTTACATACGTTTTTAATAAAAACTTAGGGATGATACCACTAAAAGTAGTCATCAATACCAGCAACGTGAATGTACTGAAAAATTTATTTTAAGGGCGTGGCACAGCCTACAATATTTATAAACGTTATAAAAAGAGAACTAGCAACGCAATCGCTATGAAATTTAATATGGCAGATATGCTGGCTAAAAGGTGTTTTCTTGCAAAATTTTGGTACAATAGTGCCGGTGGGTGTGGCACCTCCCATATAAGAAAAATACGTTTAATGCTATAGATAGTGTGCTATGAGAGTAATCTTCATAAAATTTTGTGTAGAGGTGTCGGTTACTATAAGCTTTGAAATTCAATGAAACTTGACAAGATTGCATCAGTGGGCGTGGCACCTCCCTCATTAACATATAGTTGTAAGTGCTATTTTAATTGAACTATTGGTGCAATTAATCTGAAATTGAAGTAAGTGGTTTACTGGGTATTAGGTACATATGAGTCAAAAGCTTTTGAAATACCAACAGTGGGCGTGGCACCTCCCATACAATTAAAATACCTTAAGTGGCATAACTATCGAAATATATGAGCAATCATACTGAAATTTGTTGTAAGAGGTTTGTTTATGGAAGGCTATTTTTGAATCAAAATCGAACTGTATTGTACCAGTGGGTGTGTCACCGCCCTAAATTTTATGAATAATTACAGCACATATCGCAAACTATAGAATCTATTATGCTAAAATTTGGTTTGTGCATGTCAATCACGAATATCACTTATTGAAACAAAAGTGGGCGGAATTGGATAAGTGGGCGTGACATATTTCGTGTTTTTATTTCTATTCTAATTTTTTCAACATTTTCCATATTCTTTTGACATTTTCAGTTTTTTCCAACACATTTTTAAACCTTTTTACATTATTTTCGACTTATTCAACCTCTTCAACATTTTTTAACATTTATTTAAAAAGTACTTTTAATGCAATGTAGGGTAAGTGAGTTTCGGCCTGGCCGAAGATAACACCTTTACTAGTTTTTGATTTCAAATTTACCTTTTCCTGCCACATTAATTTAACCATGTTAGCTTTTATTAGACGTAACAGTTCTGAGTTCTTAAACCCATACACTCTTGAGCTCCTTTATACGTCATTTGTTCTAGGCTTGAATATCCTTTTTTTTTATTTGGAGGCCACATCATGGGTGTCATATTCATCGAATTGAACGCATTCAGAAAGTTTTTAGCTCTGTTGAACCAGTTCCTATATAAAATTCTGGACGTTTGCTAATAAATTTAAAAACATTCCAAAATAGAAGAACTTTGTTTTTGATGTCATCAGAGATGTAGTAGACTATGCTTCTCTGCTACAGAGGATATCTTTCAATGTCCCTGCTAGAGTTCTTCAACATTTCCGTACGTTGACTTCAATAGAACGAATTATACAATCAATGCGTCCCTTACCAGAGCTTTAATAGAATTTAATAATGTCTCGCATTTAATTGCAATGGATTTCTTCTCTTCTAAGAACTCTTTTTTTAATTTGCTCAATTTAGTTTTTAATAAATTTTTTAAGAATATAAAACATCGCTTGATTTTTTAACAACTAACATATTACTTTCTTTTACTTAATACAAAAGCTCAAGCAACAATACTGACAGCCACAAGCAACATCAGCAGTAGCCAGCAGTACTTCGCCAGCATAATCACCAATAAGAGGCAGCACTCTCGGCTATATCAATATGATTTATCCAAAATTTCCTCAGCGTTACTTGGCAGCGATTATATTTTGTTTTATCTTAACGTTGGCAGCACTGGGTGCGGTTTTTCTGATTTATTTATTCAACGCCGCAGATCGATCACCGCTGATATTTGGCTCAAGGAGTACAAATAAATTTAGTGTAGCAAAGCCACCAAATTACTTCTACAACGATGATGGTAAGTATGGTAGCGTAGCAAACCCACAACAACAACATCACGTGTTGCAACAGCAACATGGCGAGGAGCAGCTGTCACAACAAATTGTCGCTGATAATAAAGAATCACGGCTTATGCACGATGATGTAGAATTGCAACAGAAACAGTTATTACTTGATAGCAGCAAAAATAACAAAAACATGCAACAGCAACGAATGCAGCGTGTTGCTGTTGAAAACTCTGCTGACATAGCACTAGTCCATCATAGCCAGTCGCCAGAACTTTTCGAGCATGCTGTAGACAGTGCATATAACTTCGATGCTGCTGATGGTGACGAAGATATTTCGGATGCAGAAGACATCAACAGACATGCTAATGACAATGAAGATGACCAAAATTATGGTACACATGAACACACCTCTGGCAGTGCGATTAGCGAATCACAACAACAACAGCAACAGAAACAAATGCTAAGCAGCGGCGATAACATTGACACAATTTACATTGACGACAATGAACGTCCAATTAGCAACATTAAGCAGGAACATACTCAAAATGCCAAGCGCATGGAAGACACCGATACCGATGATGACGGCGATGACAACAGCAACATGGAGTTTAGCAGCAACAGCTATTTGGAGAACGCACAACATGAACACACGAACTATGCAGCTACTACAACAGCAATAACAACAACAGTAAGAAGCCTTAGAATAAACAACAATAGCAAACAACGCAAGAGCAAACGTAAGCAGCAGTCACAACAACAACAACAACAACAATTTCAACTGTCAGAAGGCAAAATAAAGAGAAAGCAAAAGCAGCGTCTATTAAGAAAGTTACAACGGCAAAATACGGAAAATCTTAGCGACAGCAACAATAGCAAAAATGACAAAGAGTCGCTTCATCAAGAGCAGCAGAAGTTGCTACAATACTCAACACAACAAATTAAAAACCAACTTAGCTATAAACATTTAGCTGACGACTATGATGTTGCTTACGATGACGACATCAGCAACAGCAACAAGAAATACGATCTTGAAAAAATAGCTGCCGGCAGTGGCAGCGGTGATTTTATCGATGATGATGATATCGATGACGAAAATGATGATAACGATGACAGTGATGATGACTATGATATTGATGATGAAACAACGAATTTCATCAAACGCATCAATCTGAAAATGTGGCGCACTATGGGTGGCAAATTGAACAAAAACAATAAGGCCCAAAAAAAATTAAAGCAGCAACATTCAAATTTCAAAGCATTACAAAAGCAACAGAAGCAGCAGAAACAACACTCGGAGCAATCCTCAGAGAACTACAGCAACAAATCAAATAACAACAGCACGCGACTTGATAATCGCAAACGTACAGAGACAACAGTTGGTGATGGTATCAAGCACAAGCGCCTGCGCAACGTTGGAAACATAATTGACAACTTCTACATCATCAGCAGTGAAATTGTCTCCAATCTGTCATCACCACAGTTGTATCAAGAAGAAAACACAATTTACTTTACGGCAGCCAAACCAGCTGCTGGAGCAATAACTGCAACAGCGCCAACAGTTACAAGTACTTTAACTATGAATTCAAATGGTAACATACGTATAAATCAAATGTCGTCAACTAAAAACAACTTAGGCCGCAGCAGCAGCAACAAAAACAATAATCAGAGATTACTGCTGCCGCTGTCAATAAATGCAAGTAATGAATTTAACATAAGTCTCAACACTGGTGCGGCAAATGCTCAAGTCTCGCAGCAACAACAGTCGGAGACAAGAGTTACCGCTGTTTCGGCGAAGACAGCAGCAACAGATGCTGGCGGTGGCAGTAGTAGCGGTGGATCTGCATCTTTGCAAGAAACGCGCACACGCCGTGTCATGGGCAACGTTAAGAAGAGTGAGGAGCGTTCACGACAGCTTTTGCTATGCGAAGAAGCAGGCGGTGGCGAATTATGTCGCATGCTATTTAAGGGGCATTTAAACGCATAAAGAAGTAACATATTTCCTCAAGTTGATTTCAAATTTGATAGGCCTTGATTATTTTTTGACTAAACTAATAGTTCACTCAGTGAATAGAATAAAAAAGGTTTGTTAGCTTGCGTTGCGGTGTTTCGTTAACTTTGGACACCGATGCTCTCTGATGCGCCGTCCTTACTTTATGGGAAAAAATTTATTTTTCAGTTATTTTCTATTGATTGGGGCAATGGCAAAAACGGAGTGAATCACATGCATTCAACAGAATTGATACGGAGTCGGGAAAGCGGCAACGATTACTCGCTGTCAAAAAAAAGCCTCATCGGAAAATCGTTCGAATTAACACAATTGCGTCGGACGACGATCGACGGGAAACTCAGCTGCCATTTTGTTTTCATTGACATTTCAAAGGTAAACAAAAATATTGACAAAAGCTGATTTTAAATGATACACTGTACGTCCCACGCCGACGATGAAATTAAAGTTAAGTCTAATTCGACGTGTACCCGTCGGCAGGTCGCAGTTCTGTTCAATTTCATACGATCAAGATATAGTTTTTGACAGCGAGTAATTGTTGCCGCTTTCCCGACCCCGTCCCAATTCTGTGAACTTTGGACATGTTGCTATTGCTTATTTTACTTACAACAACAACAACAAAAACAAGAGTAGATCTCTCAGTATCTCAGAATTTGCTTGAAGCAACCAGTTTTAAAATTTATTTTTTTAACTTTTTACTATGTAAAATTTGACGCTGAACCTGAATTGGGTATTAATTTTTTCTATCACGAACAGTTATTGAGATAAATGGGTTCAATCACAAGGACTTTGACAATTTTCGCGCACTTGTATTCAAGAACTCCAATAGCTTTGTACACAAAATGATATAGTAAACGTTTTCTTTAAAATTCACTAATATATCATTTATGTTGTGAATTTACTTTTTTATGAAATTGCCAATGGCGATTGTACCTTCAAATTTTTAAGCGATTTATTCTAAACTTCGTAAGCACAGGACAGCTTCTCCATAAGCTTACGTTGTGTTTCTATCAAATCTTTTTGAGTTTTTTTTTTCTTTTAGTTTGGAAGCTTAAGCTAATATCTATAGAAATTTGAATAATCTAGTTAGGTTTTGCATTATACGGACGCGCCAATAAAACCAAAAATCGTCGAGTGTTGAATAAAAACAAAATATTGACAACTATTACACTTAAAGCCGAACAAAATGTAATACAATTAGCATAAATAATATTAATATTAGTATTGTAATAATGATATTAGCTATAAATATGATAAAAATGTTTTTATTGTTTCAAGAAGTTAAGAAACAGTGACAGTTGAATGAGCAAACAAGTTGATTTGTATAAATATTTAAATAGAATATGATATTTATAACAATTATAATAGTAAAACAATAAAATAAGCAGTAATAATTCCTAGGAATAAAAACACTGTTTATAAGACTTTTAGTAATAGTACAACTTAACATTTTTTTTTTGTTTTAAATAACGTGAGTGGTTAAGATTTCAGTCAAAATTGTAAATCAAACATTATGTTTTCAATGCCATTATCGCAATTAAAGGTATTATTTTTTAACGTTCAATTAAAAAAAACAAAACACATTGATCATTGCCAAAGTAGCGGATGAAGTATTAGGTGCGTAACTAAATTCTCGCTGTTTGTCAATAGATGGCGCTAGCGTTAAGAGCTGTTCGATTTGGTTCATATCGAAATGTTATAAATCCAGCCTAAACATATGGTAAACAAATCGATTTGACACTTTTAAGATTTTGTGTTTTCATAGTCTGTTTGTGATTGCTCGAAAATGACTGATTTTGTGCCAAATAATCGTCATTTGCGGCAGATGTTGATTTTCTTCTTTCAATCGAAAAAAACGGCGGCTGACGCGCATCGAGAGCTCCAAAAAGTTTACGGAGATTGTGTTCTGAGCAAAACAACGTGCCGAGATTTTGCTGCTTTTAAGACCATGATTTCGACATCGACGATCGACCACGTGATGGAAGGCCAAAAACCTTCAATGATACGGAATTAGAGACATTGCTCAATGAGGATTCGGCACAAACGCAAGAAGAGCTTGCTTCAGTATTGGTAGTTATCCGTCAAGCCATTTCCAAGCGTTTGCATGCGTTGGAGATGATTCAAAAGCAAGGAACTTGAGTTCCTTATAATTTGAAATCACGAGACGTAGAGGCCTCACGTTGCTAAAGCAGTGAAAACATACTCTCAAATGGGAAGTCCTACCCCAACCGCCGTATTTCACAGATATTGCCCCGTCAGACTACAACTTGTTCCGTTCAATGGCACATGGTCTGACTGATCAGCAGTTCAACTCCTATGAAGAACTCAAAAAATGGCTTGATTCGTGGATAGCCTCAAGAGACGAGCACTTCTACCGTGATGGCATTCGAGCTCTACCAGATGGGGAAAAGTGGTATATATATCTTGTTAAGTTTTTTATTGATAATACCATTTTATGGAATGTATCACGTGAGAGTATTGTATGCAACATAATCGGAAGCAATTTTATCTGAATTGAATGTAAACACTGAACCATTAAAAAGTAATGAAATTATGAAAATAGGAGAGCAGTCGCAGTAATAAATTTTAAAGACCTTTCAAATCTTTGAAATTGATGAAAGACACAACGGAGTCCGAAATGATCACTATCAATTTAAAAGACTACCTTTTGGCTTGAAGATATATTCGAACAGTTTTCAAAGGATGCTGACAATAGCTCTAAGTGACTAAGATGCGAATGCACTTTTATAGGTGGACGATATAATTGTTTTTGGGTGTAGTCAAAAACAGCGAAGGTTACGTAGGGGCCCTTTCCGTCCTCAAAGTTAGCAGAATATCAACGCTATTGGCGCACAGCGGTGAGTTGAGTTAAAATGAAACCAAAACACAAAGTACTTAGCGACAGCGTAGTAAAAGGAAGAAAAAAAATGAAAGCAAAAAAACGTATAAATATATATATATGTATTTTATTAACCAATTCTTACTTACAAGCTCTTACCGCGTCCATATATGTGCTATGTAACATATATTTAGAAAATGAAAATTAATTTTATTTATGCTTACAACATAGTTTTCGTAATATCTTATATATCAACTACACTGAGAAAAGGATTTGTTTGAATTTAACAAGCGCATATGAGTAAAACATAAAACGCTTCAGACAACTTAGCATTATTTAATCCAAACACAATATGTTTGACTCAAATAAATATTTAATTGCTCTATATGAAATATACATTTGTTATGTTTAAAAAAATCGTTCTTTCAGTGTACAATACTATTGTCAGAGTTATACCAGCTATGAAAAATATTTTGCTATTATATAGTTATGCCGTTCGTTGCTATGTTCACTTGATTACCTTCGACTTTGCTTTGCATTTCTTCGCCGATAATTCTTCTTTGGTTATACGAATTTATTCCCAAATATTTACGGCTACGTACCACGACAGTGGAGGATTTGCGTTCACTAGTCGTTTTTAATGCACCAACCTTGGTCACAAAAACACATTTCTCCACCTCTTTTCTGTTCTGTTCTGGTATGGCATAGTAGTTAGTGGCTTCTCTGATCTTAAGCTCTTCTATAGCAATAAGCAACGGCCTTACACCCTTTTGTAGAGTCGAATAGCTCATATATATCGTTGGACTCTCAGGATTTTATTCTCAATTCGACAAGAATGCAACGGAACCTGTAGTTGTGTAAGTGCTAATAGCACTTCTATACAGCAAAATCTGTTCTGTTTGCCCAATTAATTTGGCAGGATCTGATCTGTTGCCCCTTTCAGTTTTGCAGTATTGCCATATAATTGTTCCAATAATATATTATTCAATTCACTGCTATATGTGAAATTTTAACATACGTATATAAAATATTTAATTCGCCTACATCAAATATACTATATGTTAATTATTACCAAATTTTGGTATATATAATTAAATTGTTTTCACAGTGCAACATGCAATTCTTTGCATATTGAAGTAAGACATTACTTAAGTATCTCCTTGGTACTTCCTTCCTTATATTGGAAAACATCGATTCATATACCGATTTTTTACTGATCGATTTTTATATAAGCCAATATTAACAACGAAATATTAGTTTCAATCAAATAATGGTTTGGGAATTATTAACAAACGTATGATTGAGCTTGTATAACTGCTCAAATTTAATTAGGTAAATATTACCAAACGATTAAATCATACATATTATTCAATACTGCGGAATATGTGACATGTTAACTTGCAACAAATATTTATTACGCCAATATCAAATTTATAATTTGTTAATTATTGTCAAATCTCGATATATAGAATTAAATTGTTTTCTCTGTATAATAAAACTGACTGGTTTTTCACAATATTTAGAACGATTTAGTATTCTAGACTTGGTTTTTTATCTTTATTGAAAAATTGTAAGCATCCGACAGTTTGATAGAGCACGCCTAAGCTATATGTAGGTACCAGCGCGACCTGTGGTTCTATTAATTGAGCTGCGGCTCATATTCTTCAATTTAACTACCACTGGTCGATGACATATGTATGGCATCAAAATAGAAAGAACTGTGCTCTGGGTGGTAAGATTTATAAGGAGCAGGCGACACTCCTAAATCAGTTTTATAGTAACCTTATAGTCCAAAGCATAGCGTCACACCTCCATACTAAGAAGTTAGTTCATGATCATATGAACACAACTCTGCTTCATTTGGTGTTGGAAATCCAGGATTTAAAGTTTTTTTTGTGTCTGAATTGACTTAATTGTTTTCTAAAAAAATGTAAACCACTTACATAACTGTATACGAATATCGTGTGCAAGGCAAACATTATTGAAACAACATAAGGACAAAGATGAATCTTTTATTTGATATTAAGTATAGATAAATGTACCAAAATAATGTATAGTAGTTGAAATAAAATTAAAATTACCAAAATATGGAAATAAAGTCTGTGTTTTTGTTGAAAAATTATTCAATAATAGACGCAGGTTCAAACAAATTTTTTTGTTAAGTTCTTCAAAAGTTGCACTTAGAACGATATAACTCTGACTTTCTCTGACCCGAAAGTGAAGAGGCGGGCACTTGCTATGTTCCAACTGGAGATGAGCGTGTGCCGATTTTTTCAAACATGACACTTACACGAATTACAAACTTCAAACACGAACGCAGCACGCATCTTTAAAAATTTTCTCAACGCGAACACGACACGCACGGCTTTTTCAACTGTAAAAATACATCTTAGTGTGATCAAAAACACATTTTTGTTTTACGTTGATGTATTTATTAATACTTTGATATGTATAATTATTTACATATTTTTGTTAAGAGAAATTAAATTGTACAGTTTTGAGGTGAACAATCTTATGCGATTTTTTTTCGATTTTTTTGATTTTAAGTATAAAATACGCTACGCAAACAGTATGTCAAACTATTCTGTTTTTATACCCTACACAGAGGGTATATTCACTTTGTCATTCCATTTGTAACGCATAGAAGGGGGCGTTGCAGGTATGGAAAAGTATTCTTGATCAGCGTCACCACCTGAGTCGATATAGCTATGTCCGTCTGTGTGTCTGTCTGTCTGTCTGTCTGTCTATCTGTCTGTCTGTCTGTCTGTCTGTCTGTCTGTGTCTCTGTCTGTTGAAATCAGGTTTACGGCGAAATCTAAGACAGTTAATTGAATGAAATTTGGCACACAGGTCAAACCTTCATGCAAGCTGCTAGCATATGAAAATGGGCGAAATCAGTTAACGGCCACGCCTTCCGCCCATTCTCTATGTAAATATACCCAAATCCATTTTGAAAAAAAAGTGCTGCGATTTTGATGAAACTTGATGATTTAGTGAAGATGAGAACAAAATTAAGATCCGGCTAGGTTTTAAGTTTGCAAGGGCTCTTAAAGGGGCGTGGCACAGCCCAAAATTTTAACTTTTATAACGCCATAGCTCGTAAACCGTGCAAGATATTGTGATGAAATTTGGTACACGAATATAGATCTTATAAATCTTGAACTGTGCATAAAGTGGGCTGAATAGTAAAAATGGGCGTGGCACTTTTAAGCAATTGAAAATTTGAATTTCGTATATCTCCAAACTGGCAAATACGATTATGATAAAAATTTTAGGGATGATACCACTGAAAGTAGTCATCAATTCAAGTTTATTCAATATTCTGGAAAATTTTGTTGAAGGGCGTGGCACAGCCTACAATATTTATAAACGTTATAAAAAGAGAACTAACAACGCAATCGCTATGAAATTTAATATGGCAGATATACTCGCTAAAAGGTGTCTTCATGCAAAATTTTGGTGCAATGGTGCCGGTGGGTGTGGCACCTCCCATATAAGCAAAATACGTTTAATGCTATAGATAGTGTGCTATGAGAGTAATCTTCATAAAATTTTGTGTAGAGGTGTCGGTTACTATAAGCTTCAGAATTCAATGAAACTTGACAAGATTGCATGAGTGGGCGTGGCACCTCCCTCATTCACATAAAGTTGTAAGTGCTATTTTAAGTGAACTATTGGAGCAATCGATCTGGAATTTGATGTAAGTGGTTTACTGGGTAATAGGTATATGTGAATCAAAAGCTTTTGAAATAGCAACAGTGGGCGTGGCACCTCTCATGCAATTAAAATACCTTAAGTGGCATAACTATCGAAATATATGAGCAATCATACTGAAATTTGGTGTAAGACGTTTGTTTATGGAAGGCTATTTTTGGATCAAAATCGGACTGTATTGTACCAGTGGGTGTGTCACCGCCCTAAATTTTATGAATAATTACGGCACATATCGCAAACTATACAAGCAATTGTGCTAAAATTTGGTTTGTGAATGTCAATCACGAATATCATTTATTCTTTATACATTTTCAACCTTTTCCCATTCAATTTCATTCGACATTTTCTTCGACTTTTTCATTAATTTTTCAGCATTTTCATATTTTTCCACTCATTCAATTTCTTTTAACTTTCTTCTATGGTTTTTATATATTTTCAGTTTTTTCCAACACTTTTCAACATTTTTGAACCTTTTTACATTATTTTCGACTCATTCAACCTCTTCAACATTTTTTAACATTTATTTAAAAAGTACTATCAATGCAGTGTAGGGTATGTGAGTATCGGCCTGGCCGAAGGTAACACCTTTACTAGTTATTGTTTCAAACTGATTTCACCAAACTATTCATGATGATAGTTTTAAGTCTTTAAATAGCAACACTTCCGCCAAAAAATCGACTTTCGAATTTCGCAAAATGAAAAATTTTTATTTAACGACCAAATTGAAGAAGTTCAAAAGGTAACGAATGGCAAATGTTCCGTTTTGAACGTTCACGTCATGTTTCCGAAACAGGTTTAGTAGTTGACTATCTAGATATAAACATTTCTAATTCAAAATAATAATTCAAAATAAAAAATTTTGAATTCAAACAGCCAGTCTTTCTCACTTTTTAAACAGTCTATCATTTACACTACATACGTTAACTACAGAAAATAGCTAAGCTCCTGCAAAACTTAGTCTTTCTTGGTAAATCAAATTAGCGTTGATGCTTTAGAACTCTGCCTCAGAAAGAAATGTTGATGTAATGAAATTTAATATAAAACTACCTAAATAATAATAAAGTTCAAATTTTTCTACTTAAATTATTTCAAGTATTTCTTTAATGGCTTTAAAGTGAGATCGATAATCACACTTTAATCCTTATTGAATTTTAACTTTTTATCAAGCACACCCTCCAAAGTAATGGGTGTAGTTCAAAACACCCAAATTGAAAGCATTAAAAGATCTGACAAAAACTGCGGCTTAAGTTTACTTTAGCTGACATTCTCCAATTTATTTTCTTTTCTTAGGTTTAAAAGGGGGTCAGAAATAAATAAAAATTATGAAAAAACAACGAGCCGCTCGGATCTAGTTTGCATGGATATCAAAAATTTTGGTGTCATAAGAAAGATAATTTAATGGCCTTCAATAATGGAGAGAAAAGTTTTGAAATTTAACCTATAATTTTGGAGATATGACGACTTTTCTGAAATTTGGACCAACTTTTTTTTAAAAAAACCTTTTTTTTCCCGCGCGCGCGATTTTTAATAAAAATTTTTAAGTTTTGCAATGATAATAGCCTTAAAATAATAATAATAGTTGTTGTTGTAGTAGTTGTTGTTGCAGTTTTATTGTTTTTGTCCACAAATACATACTTTCCATAAGAATTTATTGAATGATATTTTTTGTTTTCCAGTAAAAAAAGCGGTAAATAATAAAAAAATTACAACGAACTATATACCATTTTAAAGGGAACGAACCAGGCTCTCTTAATATGCAAAAAAACTCATGGGTCATTAAGACATTTTTAGAGAAAAAAAAGGTTTTTTTAAAAAAAAGTTGGTCCAAATTTCAGAAAAGTCGTCATATCTCCAAAATCATAGGCTAAATTTCAAAACTTTTCTCTCCATTATTGAAGGCCATTAAATTATCTTTCTTATGACTCCAAAATTTTTGATATCCATGCAGGGGTTCCCAACTTATGATCATTTTTACAAAAGCTATATCCGGAATTTTCGATGGCTATATCTTCGAAACTAGATTCGAGCGGCCCGTTTTGTTTTCACAATTTTTATTTATTTTTGACCCCCTTTTACTCCTAAAAAAAAAATTGGAGAATGTCAGCTAAAGTAAACCTGTTCCAAAACTGCAAATTTTTGTTTCGACAACAGAGGTAGCAGATTTCCTTACGAAAAATCTAATTTATTTTGCACATTAAATAAAATAAAAATATTATAATAATTAAAGAAATTGTTAGCTACAGCAAGTAAGAAATACTTACCCCATAGTATAATTCCCAACAATGCTCGCAATGGCAATGGCCTGTTATAACGGCACCCCCAATATACTTTCGAAGAAACAACAACAACTGCTTGTACCTACACCAACACATTCTCATTAAGTTGTCACCGACTTGCTGAACTGCCTTTGTATTTGAATACGATTTTCAATTTTCAATAAACGTTTTTTAATAAATAAAGCAAACACTCATAACATTTTGGATAAAGGATATTAAAATTTAAACACTTGTTGCCTCCTTGAGCAAATGAAAAAGCGTTTAATGAAATTACATTTCATTTTCCGATATTAAATAAAACACTACACTTCCAGCGGCAATGCCAGCTCTGCCGATAGCACAGCCTTCATTTGGATTTGCATTTTCATGCAATTTCACTTAAATATTTTGCTGAATTTATTACACAAAACTCACGAAAACATAAATTTCACATTTTTAACGCTTCTATTTATTTTAAAACATTAGTAAAGAATACGAAAAATTGAATTTGTAGAGATTTACGCGTATTTTGCACTTAAAATTAAAACTAACTGATGACTGTTGACAAGGTTGCCACCTGCTCAGTCCTACAACGACAGTAGTGGTTGTAATGAAAGAACAACCACGGGAACTTATCCAAAAAAAGGAGACAACGTTTTAAATTTTTTTATGTTGAAAGTTTCATGTTCTTATAAGGTATCTAGAATCGTTCAGTGCTGCTATTTTATTTAATATAACTCTGGTCTAATCAAAGTTAGTTTCAACTGCTTGCAGTGAGCGCGTCAATTACTTTTTTATTACCTTATTTTGACAAAGCACGATATCTTCATTTTCGTGTTTTAAAATATATATATAATTTTGTAAAAGTCAATATACGTCAGCCGCTCACAAACAGATTCACCATGATCTGGTGACTGATGCTTGTTTTCACTATCAGCCTTACTTGAACTATCAATTGCAAAAAAAATAAGCGAGAGGAAATGACGTTGAAAATGCAACGCTGCCTCCCGGAATATTAGGCTCGGTTCACACAAGCGTTTTTTCAACGCGCGTTTTAGCATAACACAAGGCCATATACAATGAGCCACACATGACAGTGTGTAGTCTTAGAGTAAAAGGCCTAAAAAGGAAAACGACAAAAAAGTTGAATTACAAAAAGTTAAAAAACAAAATCTAGTTCAGCTTCAGTTGGACAATTAATATGGCAAAAAGTTTGACATCAAAGATATATGATCGTATTATTTCCATGTCTACTCTCAGTAATTCGACAATTGCAACTAAAACACAAGAAACTAAAAAATAGGATGGAATTTTTTCATCTAGGGCTATTTCGAAATATGTGAGAAATCCGATATTGAGCGTATCTTGGTCAACTTCTCCTAGAACTGGGATATAAATGTCTTGCAGGCATTTGAAACACTTTTGTGGATATTTGCTGCTTTGAATTGAACATACTGTATGGAGTTGTGGGTAGCCTTCTTGCTGCTTGCAGAGATACTGGAACGTATAATAATTGCTTAAGAAAGAATTCTGTATGGTTTTCGTAGAACTTCAAATTGTACTAGATTACTTATATTTTAGAGGTACATGGAACTTAATGTTGATTTAAAAAAATTTATATAATTTATGAAGCACGAAAGTTTGTTGAGAAATCGTGCTTCCATAAAATAAGCAGCAAGCAGTTGGAACTAACTTTGACTTTACCAGACCCAAAGCAAATAATAAAACAGCATTGCTTGATTCTAAATAACTTATAAGAACATCAAATTTTTAACAACAAACTTTATAACGTTATCAAAAAAATTTCCCTATTTCGGATAAGTTTTCCTGATTTTCTTTTCATAATAAACCACTACTGTCGTTGTTTCAACTGAGCAGATGGCAACCTTGCCAACTGTCATCTGTTAGATTTAATTTTAAGAGCAAAATACGCGTTAGCTTTTACAACTTCAATTTTTCGTAGTTCTAATGTTTTAAAATAAATGGAAGCATTAAAAATGTGAAATTTATGTTTTCGTAAGTTTTGTGTAAGAAATTCAGCAAAATATTTAAGTGAAATTGCATGAAAATGCATATCCAAATGAAGGCAGTGCCGTCGGCGGAGCTGACATTGCAGCTGGCAGTGTAGTGTTTTATTTTATATCGCAAAATGAAATGTAATTTCATGAAATACTTTTTCATTTGCTCATGGAGGCAACAGGTGTTAAAAATTTAACATCAATTTTCCAAAATTTTATCAGTGTTTGTTTAATTTATTAAAAAACGTCCATTCAAAATCGTGAAAGCCGAAAGCATTTCAGCAAGTCGGCGAAAAGTTAAGGAGGTAGTGTAAATGTATTGCAGTTGCTGCTAGACTGCACCATCCGCTGCTGTTTCTTCAAAAGTTTTATAACGACTGAAAGTCTACCGCGGGGTAAGTGTTTTATTTTTATACCCTACACAGAAGGTATATAGATTAAGTATTGAATATTCTTCGTATTATTTTTGTAAGTTTGATCATGTGATTCTTTGCTCACGCGGCTGCTGATACTCAAGTCGTAAGCACACTGATTTCAACCTTTTAGACTTTAGGCTGCGAATAGCTCTCTCTGTCTAATCAAACAATTGATTTTGAAAAATTATAATTTAATCATAAAATAATAATTATTATGTGAGTAAAAATATGTAGCAACAAAGAGTTTGACACTAAAAAAAAATTATTACAGTGCACGTGCAATTTGGATTTTTTTTTGTGCTGTTGGCGAATTCAGAAATGAAAGCAAAAAAACTTTAAAATTTAGTTTGTTCTTGCGCCCTTTTGCTAGATTTCCATGCCCACCACTGTTCTAAAGTATTTGTAGGTAAATATATATAGTATGACGAAAGATTGTTCAGAAAAGCTAGCTAGCTTGCATTCCTTTTTTGGGTTTCAAATCTCAGCTCGTATATAATATAGTACCGTATATAGCTTTAAGGTTAAAAATTCGAAAAAAATTCAATTTGCTTAAATTAGAAGCAAGCTTCACGAGCGGGTATGCTTGCGAGGCTGCATTTTCAAATCTCAACCACATAAAAAATGATTATAAAGGGTGATTCAATAAGAGCTTCCTACTTTGCTTTCTAAATAAAATACATACAAATCAATATTATTGATGCAAATCTTTATTTGGAATGATAGTTCGGTTCCTACAATTCAATATTTAAAAATTATTTCGTTCAAATGTTACCCACGACTTGTTCTTAAATGCTTCATTCTGTGCGTCCAATATTCAACAACTCTTTCGAGCATATCGACCGGTATTCCTTGTATAACACAAGTTATGTTGGTTTCCAAAGCGTCAATAGTTTCGGTTTTGTCGACATAAACAAGTGATTAAACATATCCCTAAAGAAAGTAATCCAATGGCGTCAAATCATATGATTTTGGTGGCCAATTAACAGGACCATTTTTTGAGATGATGTTTTCATCGAAAGTTTCTCTCAATAAAGCGATTGTTTCTCCAGCTGTATGGCATGTTGCGCTATCCTGCTGAAACCAGAGGTCGGCTATATCAATATCCTGAATTTTGGCAACAAAAATTCATTGATCAGTGCTCTGTAGCGAGCACCATTGATCGTAACACGTGCTTCATCCGCATTTTTGAACGCTACGATGATGCCTCCTGCCCATAAACCACACCAAACAGCATATTTATCAGGATACATTGGAAGCTCTTAGATTGCTTCTGTTTGTTCATCGGCCCAAATATAGCAATTTTGCTTGTTAACGTAGCCGTTTAACGAGAAATGAGCTTCGTCGCTAAACACAATTTTTCGATAAAATAATGGCTTAATTTGAAGTTGTTGTAAGGCCCATAAACCGAAATTAAAACGTAAACCAATAACAGTCGGCAAATTCTTGTACGAGCTGTGTTTTATAGGTCTTCAGACCAAGAGCACGCCTCAAGATACGCCACAATGATCCAGAAGAGATGCCCAAAGCCTGAGATCGGCGACGAATCGATTGTTCACGGTTTTCACGAACACTCTCTGCTACTGCAGAAATATTCTTAAAGTTATAGACTGTATGCAGTCTGTTTGAATGATGAATGACCAATTTTGTAAAATTGATTCGAAATTTGGTGGTGGTGTCACGAATAGTGCGCTCAGTTGGACGCTCATAACGACCAAAATGATGTTGAAGAGCTCTATAACATTCTCTAACTAATGATTGATTTTGGTAGTATGTTTCCACAATTAATAAACGTTGTTCAGGAGTAAGTCTATGCATGATTGAGTCGTATTGAAAATGGAACACAAACATCATATGGACAAGCCATTTGACACATGATAGCTGTCAAAACAATGCAGTTGGAAAAGAGAGCTCGTATTGGATCACCATTCAAAAAATTCAACAATAAGCAAATACTGCTCTTATGAGTATGCAATTTTCGTTTTTATTCATTTAAACAATATCATCACAATCACATTTACCGAAAAAAAACCCACAAATCAGGAACGATTCGGTGCATTTTGATTTTTCCACATTTGGTAGCTCTTGCTCTAAAAATCAATGACTGTGAAGAAGATGAAGGCTTTTCGGTTTATGTTAGTCCATGCTCATACAAATCCAAATAATTTTAAATACAGAATAACGAAAGTTAGGTTACCTTTTTTTTTTTCAAATACCATTTAGATGATTGCAGCGAGGCAAACTAATAATAAAAAAAAAAAATTTGAATACTCCTTAAATCATATATCATTATAGGATACTTCCAGTCTGAGGTGACGATATGTTTTGACTCGGTAATTAATTATCATTATGTAAGGAGCTAATTCTGCGAGTTATTGAAAAAAATTCGTCCGAAATTCTTTGTATATTAATTTCGATATCGCGTTTAGCTGATCTTCAGACACTGTTGGTATAAGGTAGAGTTTTAGACGATGCAGCGTAGAAGAGTAGTCGTAGCATTTGTTTGTTATATCTCTGATACCTATTTCTATTTGTGAGTTTTTATAATTTTCATAGAATTTTGACGTGAGAACATATTTTCAATAAAAGTCTATTTGCGAAACTTTCCAATGTGGGGGTTAGAACCCGCAAACCCACAATGCGCACGAGCATTACTGATACCGATGGTATGATTATTTTATAAATTGGTATTATGGAAAAAACTAGTGTCTGCTTTCAGGCTGATCTGATAGTCAATAGCTCAGCCAACACAATAATTTAAGTAATGACACAAACCAATTTGCCAAAAGTTCAACGGAGCTTTGCAATGTAATACAAAGAATTAAATATCAAAGAACGATACCCCTTGTTTTGACCGTAGTTGGAATGTGTTTTTATTTTGCGAAGTGTAAAACCAACGGTCTTAGAAACAGGGAAATGTGATTTGGGCTTATGGTGCGCATTGGGGTTATACAAGAACGACTTCATAGAGAAGTTTTTTGAGCATACGTTAATTAAAATGAATGCAGTATAAATTGAAAATTATAAAAAGGATGAGGAAGCCTTTCGACCACTATTAAATAAACTCATTAATTTTAATTAAAAAAAAAGGGAGGTGAACTATTCAGGAAGTGAAATTTTTTCCATCGATTTTTATTTGTATGGTAAAAATTAATAATTATTTTACATTGAAGCTGCATTTGAGAAAACTAATTTTTATAGCTACCAGACAACCAGCAAATCCAAAGAGCAAAGTAGGGTACCTTTGATACTGGGACACATTGAACCTTGAAAATTTCAGTGTGAAAACGGCTTAGGAGCCAACAAGCTTAAATGCAGAATGCAGTCTTGATTGTCATAAAAAATTTTAATAAACTTTGACAGTTCTTCTTCAACTCTTTTCGGAGAAAGCCGTCTTTAACTGTTTTCGCGGTCATCAGCGACACACAGTGTGCAAGCGTTTTATGAATTATATTTATATGACTGCTTATAAAAATCGAGCAAACAAATATATTAGCACTTTTATTAATCCTCTTTTTAATAAATCGTTTTAACAAATTATCACACACGTTTGTAGGACCGAACTCCAGATTTGAAGAGTCCCCCCTCCTCTTACGTAGTCCAATATGCCTCGTGTCAGAGTACTTTTGACAAAAAAGACTTTTTTTTTTGGAAAAGTTTACAATAGAAGCGGTGATATAGTTTTATACACTACACAGAGGGAAGATTCCGTTTGTAACGCATAGAAGGGGGCGTGGCAGGTATAAAAAAGTGCATACATTATTGATCCGCGTCACCACCTGAGCTGATATAGCTATGTCCGTCTGTCTGTCTGTCTGCCTGCCTGTTGAAATCACTTTTACGGGAAGTTTAAGCAAGCTTATTTAATGAAATTTGGCACATAGGTCACACCTTCTTACAAGCTGCTAGCATGTAAGAATGGGCAAAATCGGTTTACGGCCACGCCTTCCGCCCATACTCTATGTAAATATACCCAAGCCCATTTTGAAAAAAAAGTTGCTGCGATTTTGATCAAAATTGGTGATTTGGTGAATATGAGAACACTATTAAGATTAGGCTAGGTCTTAAGTTTGCAAAGGCTCTTAAAGAGGTGTGGCACAGCCCTAAATTTTAAGTTTTATTACGCCATTGCTCGTAAACTATGCAAGATATTGTGATGAAATTTGGTACACGGATACAGATCTTGTGAATTTTGAATTGCGCATAAAGTGGGCGGAATTGTAAAAGTGGGCGTGGCATTTCTTAACAATTAAAAATTTGAATTTCGTATAGCTCCAAAATGGCACATACGATTTTCATTAAAATCTTAGGGATGATACCACTAAAAGTAGTCAACAATACAAGCCACGTCAATATACTGAAAAATTCATTTTAAGGGCGTGGCATAGCCTACAATATTTATAAACGTTATAAAAAGAGAACTAACAACGGAATCGTTATGAAATTTAATATGGCGGATACACTTGCTAAAAGGTGTCTTCTTGCAAAATTTTGGCACAATTGCGCCGGTGGGTGTGGCACCTCCCATGTAAGCGAAATACGTTTAATGCTATAGATAGTGTGCTATGAGAGTAATCTGCATGAAATTTTGTGTAGAGGTGCCGGTTACTATAAGCTTCAGAATTAAATGAAACTATACAAGCTTGCATCAGTAGGCGTGGCACCTCCCCCATTAACATAATGTTGTAAGTGCTATTGTAAGTGAACTATTGGAGCAGTGGATCTGAAATTTGATTAAATTGGTTTACTGGCTGTTAGGTATATATTAATCAAAGGTTGGCGAAATAGCAACAGTGGGCGTGGCACCTTCCATACAATTAAAATATCTTAAGTGGCATAACTATCGAAATGTATGAGTAATCATACTAAAATTTGGTGTAAGAGGTTTGTTTATGGAAGGCTATTTTTGTATCAAAATCGGACTGTATTGTACCAGTGGGCGTGTCACCGCCCTAAATTTTAAGAATAATTACGGCACATATCGCAAACTATACAAGCTATTGTGCTAAGATTTGGTTTGTTTATTGAATCAAAAGTGGGAATTCGACATGGCAACCTTGTGTCTTATGTTTGGGCCTCTTAGAGTTCTATCATTTGGCATACATTTTGGGTTGTAATATTATACACTTGCAATTAAAACAGCAAAATTGGCTCAATTTCGGACATTTTCGGGTATCGGGACAGGCTTTGGCAAGGCAACGCTGGTTTGTTAACTTCACTAAAATGCATTATTTTCTTTGCCGTAAATCCTATGCTGTAATCTTATACACGCGACTTTTCTACAGCGGGCTCTCCGCCTATAAGCATGGGGTTAAAAAATAATTGCTCCAAAATTTGAGCTTCCTAGCTGCGGATGAAGCGCACGATTTTGTTGCGCTTCCATAGGTCTATATTATAAAATTGGTTTTGATCAAAATTCTAACAAAATGTCAGCTTCCTGGATCAAACCAGTGAACGGCGCAAACATTCTACGGGAACGCTTAAAATTCGATAATTTACTTATTTTCGAGTACATAGAGCATGAGTTTATTTTGAGCATGTCTAATGTACATATAGCAAAAAATCGTTTCATCTCAATGGCTAATCTATTGCAATAAAAATTAAGATCTCAATTTAGTTAACCTAATTTGATCCACTTGTGTGGTATCAAAGACAATAGATATTAATTTTTGCCTTTTCATCATATTGCAGTTGGAAAACCAATTTTTTTAATCGCTGATATATAAGTGACTGCGCAAAAATACGGGCTAAGACAGCGTGTAAACAAAAAAAAATACCCACTCGCGAATATTTTTAAAAATTTATATCCGACGCCTTTGTAATTCCGCAAATACTTTGTTTTTAGTCATGAAAATATTTATTTTCACAGTTTTTGGAATTTTCGATGATGCAGCAAACTTTTAAAAAAAAAAAAAAATGTTAAAACTTTTGTGTACATTCTTCAATCAAAAATGTATTTTTAAATTTAATTAGGTAAATTCACACATGTAATACACAAATAGTAACTCACCATGTGTTTTCAGATAGGGGTCAACATATTTTATGAAAATAATTACTGCCGGCGCCATGAGGTACAGGAGTAATGCGGTGAGGAATATCAATAAAGCAGTATTTTCATTTTCATCTATTGGGCTTTGCCCTTATAGATAATACATCAAAAAATACTTTAATTGAAAATAACAATTCAAATAATAATTTCTCAAACAGTTCTCTAAGTGTACTAAAATTTACAGAATTGACAATGGAGTTACAAGACAAACATTAAAAGATAACCTCATTCTGGCCAAAATTGGTTTTATGAGAGCAAATTTAAAATAGGCGTCTTTTCCGAAGGCCTCTTATAAGGTTTATATAAAAGAAATATTTCAAACAATTCTGGACATAGTATCATTCCATCAGCATGTCCTTGATAAAACTTTTTCTTCTTTGTTCTAAAGTTTGAATACCAAGCAATTTGCAGCGAATACTATAAGATGGCATATGCTGGTATGAGTATAGACTACTCGAGACCAAACGAGAAAATCTTTTTCAAATGGGTCCAAACAAACATATCGAAATAGATTTCATTGCGTGTGGATCAGAAAACTTCTTGGAGCTTATTGTTAGTTTGTTATTTCTATGAGTTTTAAATGAAGCATAATAAAAAAAAAATAACACTGACCTATAGCCAGTGGCGTCAATTCGGTAGGGCATGGCCCCCGCCCAAGGATCTGATACTTGTCATTATTCAATACATCAACTCAATAAAACCATCTGATAGTGGTGGAATTATAATTCTCGCCTGCTCCCCCCAGGCCATCAATTGCTTTTCATCAGAACGGTCGGGTACTTTTTGAACTCTATATGCCTCTAGTTTACTTTTCTCCTGTATCCTTTGTACAGCAGATTTTTATGTACCTGCTATACCCGCCAAATCCCGTACTGAGGTTTTGGGATTTTGCTTAAAAATTCGTGGCTACCTTTGGGATAGAAAATTCTGATTTTCTGCCTGAACCTTTTTCTCGTGAAACAGTTAGACCCTTCTTATAATTAGAAATAACCGCAAAGACAGTTTTTTCTGTTGCACCAACTATTTTTGCCATAGCTGAATATTTTAATTCTGGATTTTGCAGGTATGTGGACAAAATCAGTTTGCGGACCTTTTGTTGCTTGCTAGACATCTTTGTCGTTAGAAGTTCGTTAGAAGTGCTATCTTCAAGTGTTATACATCAAATTAAACGTCACTTTATATAGAACAAATAATGTGTCTTTTTAGACCTATAAGATTATCAGGTAGAGCAAAATACAAAAAATAAAACACGTAAGTTTTTTCTGGGACAGTCTCTATTTTTATACCCTACACTGAGGGTATATTCACTTTGTCATTCCGTTTGTAACGCATAGAAGGGGGCGTGGCAGGTATGGAAAAGTATATATATTCTTGATCAGCGTCACCACCTGAGTCGATATAGCTGTGTCCGTCTGTCTGTCTGTCTGTCTGTCTGTCTGTCTGTCTGTCTGTCTGTCCGTCTGTCTGTCTGTCTGTCTGTTGAAATCAGGTTTACGAGAAAACTAAGCAAGCTAACTTAATGAAATATGGCACACAGGTCACACCTTCTTGCAAGCTGCTAGCTTATAAAACTGGGCGAAATCAGTTAACGGCTACGCCTTCCGCCTACACTTTATGTAAATATACCCAAGTCCATGTTGAAAAAAAGTTGCTGCGATTTTGATGAAAATTGGTTATTTGGTGAAGATGAGAACAAAATTAAGATTAGGCTAGGTTTGAAGTTTGCACAGGCTCTTAAAGGGGCGTAGCACAGCCCTAAATTTTAACTTTTATAACGCCATAGCATGTAAACCGTGAAAGATATTGTGATGAAATTTGGTACACGAATACAGATCTTATAAATCTTGAATTGCGCATAAATTGGGCGGAATTGTAAAAGTGGGAGTGGCACTTCTTATCAATTAAAAATTTGGATTTCGTATAACTCCAAAATGGCATATACGATTTTCATTAATATTTTAGAGATGATACCACTGGAACAATATAATTTACGTCAATATACTGAAAAATTTCTTTTAAGGGCGTGGCACAGCCTACAATATTTATAAACTTTATAAAAGAGAACTAACAACGAAATCGTTATGAAATTTAATAAGGCGGATATACTTGCTGAAAGGTGCCTTCTTGCAAAGTTTTGGCAAAATAAAGCCGGTGGGTGTGGCACCTCCCATATAAGCGAAATACGTTTAATGCTATAGATACTGTGCTATGAGAGTAATCTTCATAAAATTTTGTGTAGAGGTGTCGGTTACTATAAGCTTCGGAATTAAATGAAACTTGACAAGATTGCATCAGTGGGTGTGGCATCTCCCTCATTAACATGAAGTCGTATGGGCTATTTTGAGTGAACTATTCGAGCAATTGATCTGAAATTTGATGTAAGTGGTTTACTGGGTATCAGGTACATATGAAACAAAAGCTTTTGAAATAGCAACGGTGGGCGTGGCACCTCCCATACCATTAAAATACCTTAAGTGGCTAATCTATCGAAATATATGAGCAATCATACTGAAATTTGATGTAAGAGGTTTGTTTATAAAAAGCTACTTCTGGACCAAAATCGGACTGGATTGTACCAGTGGGTGTGTCACCGCCCTAAATTTTAAGAATAATTACGGCACATATCGCAAACTATACAAGCTATTGTGCTAAAAATTGGTTTGTTTATTGAACTAAAAGTGGGCGGAATTGGAGAAGTGGGAGTGGCATATTTCCACGAAATATGTCACGCCCACTTTTCCAATTCCGCCCACTTTTGATTCAATAAATGACACTCGTGATTGACATGCACAAACCAAATTTTAGCACAATAGCTTGTGTAGTTTGCGATATGTGCCGTAATTATTCTTAAAATTTAGGGCGGTGACACACCCACTGGTACAATCCAGTCAGATTTTGATCCAAAAATACCCTTAAATAAACAAACCTCTTACACCAAATTTCAGTATGATTGCTCATATATTTCAATATATATGCCACTTAAGGTATTTTAATTGTATGGGAGGTGCCACGCCCACCAAAAGCTTTTGATTCATATGTACCTAATACCCAGTAAACCACTTACTTCAAATTTCAGATCAATTGCTCCAATAGTTCACTTAAAATAGCCTTACAACTTCATGTTAATGAGGGAGGTGCCACGCCCACTGATGCAATCTTGTCAAGTTTCATTGAATTTCAAAGCTTATAGTAACCGGCACCCCTACACAAAGTTTTATGGAGATTACTCTCATAGCACACTATCTATAGCATTAAACGGATTTTGCTTATATGGGAGGTGCCACACCCACCAGCACCACTGTACCAAAATTTTGCAAGAAGACACCTTTTAGCGAGTATATCTGCGCTATTAAATTTCATAGCGATTGCGTTGTTAGTACTCTTTTTGTAACGTTTAGAAATACTGTAGGCTGTGCCACGCCCTTTAACAACATTTTCCTGGATATTGAATAAACTTGTATTGACGACTGCTTTCAGTGGTATCATTCCTACAATTTTAATGAGAATCGTATGTGCCAATTTGGAGTTATACGAAATCCAAATTTTCAATTGCTAAAAAGTGCCACTCCCATGTATGATGTATAAGATCTGTAATCGTGTACCAAATTTCATCACAATATCTTGCACGGTTTACGAGCTATGGCGCTATGAAAGATAAAATTTAGGGCTGTGCCACGCCCCTTTAAGAGCCCTTGCAAACTTAGAACCTAGCCTAATCTTAATTTTGTTCTCATCTTCACCAAATCACTAATTTTCATCAAAATCGCAGCAACTTTTTTTCAACATGGACTTGGGTATATTTACATAAAGTATAGGCGGAAGGCGTAGCCGTTAACTGATTTCGCCCATTTTTATATGCTAGCAGCTTGTAAGAAGGTGTGACCTGTGTGCCAAATTTCATTAAGTTAGCTTGCTTAGTTTTCTCGTAAACCTGATTTCAACAGACAGACAGACAGACAGACGGACCAACAGACAGACGGACAGACAGACAGACAGACAGACAGACAGACAGACAGACAGACAGACAGACAGACAGACAGACAGACAGACAGACAGACAGACAGACGGACATAGCTATATCGACTCAGGTGGTGACGCTGATCAAGAATATATATACTTTTCCATACCTGCCACGCCCCCTTCTATGCGTTACAAACGGAATGACAAAGTGAATATACCCTCTGTGTAGGGTATAAAAATGGCATGAACTTCCTGTGATAAATCCTCGAAAACTATAATAAGGAAGGTTTTCTAAATACTCATAAGCTTCTCAAAATTTTACCAATTTTACCGGTTACAACGCGCACTCTTGAAAAGATATTTTAAACATTCAAACATGTGAAAACATATTTACGTAACTCAATGAGTTAGACAGATTGACTGGGCTGGTACTAATGTCAGTACATCGGAGTATTGAGAGTAACACAAATAAAGTAAAGCGCGAAGAGCGCTCGAAGATTAAATTTTCTTTTGGAAAATCGCTAATACATAGATTATAATATTTGAGTATTTGTACTATATTTTCATGTTCCTTCATATTTCTTTTAGCTAAAGTAAAAGCCCTCCTATACAACTCATTTCAATCCTTTTTTATTTCTTAAGCTATTTTTAATAGTGTAATACAGGGGTTTCCTAAATGTACGCGTAGTGAACAGCGGTCGCAGGAGGCCTTCTCATTTTCTCTTCTCCGGAAACTAAACTTTCTTATATTCGCAATTCAAAAAATCAATTCGCATTCGGGTACTCACGTCAGGCTGTATTCGGAATTGAAAATTCCGTCTGATTGTAAGTTAGCACTCCTGCTTAACCAGCAGCCCGTGTGTTCAGCAAACGTAAGCATTGTAAATCAGCTGATTTGGTTACATGGCTTGGAGTCTCCAAAATGTGCTATAAGTACTGTGATCTCTGATCAGCTGATTGACGATGTGTAGTGCGCTGAGAGCACGGACTGTTAGTTAAGTTGGTGTACCCATGATAATTTGGAATGGTAGATTTATTTTATCAAACTGAAATTAATACACCTGTGGAAGTAGAGCGAGAGGTGGTGAGTGATAATACCTTGCCTTGTTCCGCGCTTTGACAAAAATTTGTGGTGATTACCAAGCTCACACGTCACATTGACTAATATATACACAATGATTCCGGTACTGAAGTATTATCTCAGCAAATGGAAGCTGCATCAATTAAAATTATTCGTCGTTTGGAAGCTTGTATTTTTCTGAACAAGTCCTAAATTCTTAATATTGGTTTACATATTTCAGTTTTATGACATTTCGGTCATCAGTTCAATTCATTTACGTGTTGAAACTATGCTTAAAATAAAATTTGAAATTGACCTGATTTGGCTTGGAATTTAAGTTCCATATAAACACCCCATTTGCCACTAAAATAGCAATATGTTTGTAACTATAAAATCTATAGATTATATTTTTACCATTACAGAATTTATTTTAAATATACAATTTTTAACAAGCCGGTCACCCAGCTTGTCATACTCTTTTTTTACACCACACCAGCTTAAATTTTGTTGAAAATATAGAGCAAAACACAATGTAAAATTCAACATCTATTTTTTAAAGAGCCACTGCATATACGACTCAATTTTAAATCACATCTGAAAGCATAAATAATTGTGCAAAAATTGTTGACCAAAAAAGAATTAAATTTGTGTCTGTGCGACTGACCAAAGGTCACATTTTTTTTAGCTAAATATGAAAAAAACCGATTTTTCGGACAGCAATGCGACTTTTACTAAATATGATATTACTTTCTCTGACCTGTCTTGTGGTCGCCCAAGACCCTATATATATGGAGCAACGCAAAAGTTTACACAACAGCGACAGAAACGTTCAAAATTTTGCAAAAACATTATGGGTATGATTGTCTAGAACGGGTAATGACTTTCGAGTGAAATAAATAATTTTTAAAAAGCAGACGATCGCTGAAGGAGGAATCTAAAAAAAACCATCAAAAATCAAGACAACGTTCATTGTTTTCTTTGAAAGCAAGGCCATCAAACACTTCGAATTCGTTCCAAATGCTCAAACAATTACTTGTACATTTTATTTGCAAGTATTACACCGTTTGATGGCCTGAATTTGTCAAATTTGGCCAATACCGCGAAATCAAGTCTGTGTGTTGAATAATGCACCATATTCATCTGATTTAATACCATGTGATTTTGCACTATTCCCCAAAAAAAAAAAAAAAAAATTAAGTTGAAGAAATGCGATTTCGATGCATGAATATAGTGTTTAAAAAGTTTAAAAGTGAGTTATCTGAAAAAATATGTCTTCAATTTGAAAAACCAAGCAGATTGCAAAAATTAGCTTTCAAAAATCTCAAATCCAAAATCCCCCCCCCCCCCCCGAAATAAAATCCTGGATACGGCCTTGTATACATATATAGATATCGAGTTTCCAAGTTCATAATCTAACTATCGAAGGTTGCGGAACCTATATGGCGGTGATTCGTATAATCCTTGACATCATATACCTTTCTGTTCCGCACGATTTCAAGGACACACTGCATTAATTGTAGTAAAAAAATAATTTGGGTTTGAACTGCAATGAGCTACTTAATAAGGTTTTTTGACCCTTGGAGCCTCCGGGACAAAACTTGAAAACTCTAAGATAAGCTTTAAGAAAACCTTTTCCACAAAATACATTTAAGTAGTTCCTCTTTTTAAGCTCTTTAAAACTAAGAAAATTCTTTAAGATAAAGATCTGAGATAAATAATTTATGGCAATAGATCTAAGCAGAACAAAATTGAGCACTAAATGCTCCAATTCAATTGCATTCATTTACATTACATATGGTATAGTAATAAATTCAAAATGTGAGAATAATATTTAGTTCATTCTAAGCGAATGCACACTAGCGATACTCGGAAATTCCCACTCGTTGTTTTTGAAGAAGTAACTTGTTATATAATAATTGAGCGTTCATAGTGGGAATCTTTATAAATTAGTGGTATTCAAGCAAACGTATACAAATCTTATGATCCACATAAGTCGCATTTATTTTTCGTTTAGCCGCTTATACGGTTTTTAGCGTTTGCATGAAGAGCGTCATTATGAATATGGCTGTATGCAAACAGCTGATCGTTTATTACCACTCAATTAAGTGAGCTACTAAGAAATATGCTAATTGATTTGTTAACACTCATTTCGAGAAGTAACTCATTTTCAGTGTTGCCAGTTTGGTAAGACAACATAAAGCTTAAGCTCCAAAGTGCGTATTATCTCTGACCATGTGGAACATTCAGTCGGTGGTTTAATTTTTATTTATTAAAATTCCTTGGGAGACCTTAAAATCATGTAATATACAATTGAATAAAAATGTTTCAATGCACGCCCTTGCTTTCGGTGAAGTTAAAAGCAGTGATCGTAACGTTTATGATCTTTATAATAGAAATCACTGCATAGTAGCTATAAATGGATTTATATTTTTTCAATCCAAAGTAATGGTTATTTTAGATTTCTAATTTTTTTCGATCAAATATAAGCGTTGTTTTGGATTTCTATTTTTTACGATCAAACACAATCTTTCATGTCAAAAAATATCGTTACATTGGATTTCTATTTTTTTTCGATCAAAAATAATTGTTACTTAAAATCAATATTTTGTTCGAACATATTCTATATTCTTTTCGAAAAGAAATAATCGTTATTTTGGATTTTTATTCTTTTCGATAAAAAATAACCGTTATATTGGACTATATTTTTACGATCATTAATAATCGCTGTTGTGGATTTAGATTTTTTTCGATCAAAAATAATCGTTACATGGAATTTATATTTTTTCGATCAAAATAATCGTACTAGATTTTTATTTTTTCCGATCAGCAATAATCGCCCAAAGCGAGTATTGAGAAGCATGGTCTCAGCCCTCATCAATTCTAAAAATGTTTCTAACCATCAGTTTTGCAAAAACTTAATTATAAAAAAATATTATATTTAATTTTAAAAAATAATGAAAAAAAGTATGCAATATCCCTGTTTAGCACAAATATGTTGCTTTAAAAAATTAATTATTAAAATCAGTTTAGCAAATTTTGCGCCAAAGCGTTACAAATAAAATCAACATATGCTATTTTATATAAATGGTGTAGATTTCTTCAAAGCTTGCGCTTTTACTTAGGCAAATTTTTTCAAAAAAAAATGCCAAAAGCTTGAAAATAAATCTCATCTTTCTCAAATTTTTCCAACAAAATAAATCTCAATATATGAGTCCTACATCAAATTTAGTTTTTTTCCCTTGGCCTCAATATTTTTTATCGATTTCCGTCACATACCTATTTAAAACAGAAAATATGATCTAATTTCAGATCATTACGCAATGCAACAAATTTGAAACTTTTCTTAGTGATTGAGAGTTGACAAGGGGTCACCCATAAAAGACGTCTGCAAATACTTAAATTTTGGCCAACACCGGCTAGTTTTGCTTTTCTGTTCGATTTCTGTTGCCTAAAAATAGTAAATTCTTCATCTAAAAAAATTATATAAGCTTTTCATTTGCCCTAAATTTTAAATAGAATTACTTTGGCTAGTGAAGCAACTATTATAGAATGTAAGATCTTAGCCGCGACTAAAGACCGCTTACTTATCCTAACTTTCATGTATGAAATATAAATACCAGCGCTTCCCCTTCTTAAATTACCTTTAATTACATCATAAAATTGTTCAGCAGGGCTTAAAAAAATTCAGAAGCACCACTTCTAAAGATTTACCAAAATCGCTTTGCAATGAATTGGCAACACTGAACACTTTCCACTTCGAATGGTTGGTTAAAAATGTTCGTGCAGACTAAACGACCGGCGAAACGAAAGAAACTTAAGTTGAGCTACTTTGACAAATGCAACAAAAAAACAACAACTGTAATAATAATAAACAAAACGAAACCGATACAATGAGCAATTGGAAGAAAACATTGGTTAGTCGTATTCGAAACTTGACGCGTAACGTCTGCTTTGTCTGTGTATTTTGTTTACTTTAGAATTGGTTAGCATTACGATAAAAATACTACAATTTATGTAAATTTTACGTTATTTCATAATTGAAATTTTATCAATAATAGAAATAAAAAAAAAAAAAAACAAAAACTATAAAAAAGTTAATTAGCATAAACTGGAGAAAAACAGTTTGTGTTATCGTGTATTGAAGTGTCATTTAATCTAAGGAAAAAGTGAACCAAAATAAAAATTTAATAATAAACAACGAAAAATATGTCAATTTAAGTTGAAAATTCCGACAAAAAATTAACATCAATAAATTTTGTGTATACAAAAATAACTACAAAAGAAAATATTTAAGTATTAAAAACCAAAATCAAAACACATTAATGAATACAACAGCAACATCAACACGTTTTTCCGTGGTACGAAACTAAAAATAAATAAAATTTATCATAAGCAAATAAGAAAAAAAAATTAAAAAAAAGATATTTTTTAATTCTTGGAATTGTTCCCTTTTTGTTTTTTTTTTTGTTGCTTTTTTGTTGTAAGCACGAAATTTGAATTTAATTAAAAGAAAAAAGTTTTTTTAAACAAAATACTAACGGGCGCGCGTGTTGGGTGAACAATAATAATAAGAAAATTTGAAACGTCAACATGATGCAGCAGCAACAACAAAATCAACACTCATGCATTGTACGAAGAAAAGAGCAGCATATGCATGATATCAGTGCGAAGCAACGACAAATCATAAATTTTAAAACACAAAAATACAAAAGGAGTTTCGTCGATGCAACAGTAGTAGAAATAGCAACAAAAATAGCTGGAGCAACACATGTTACTACTACAACAAACGTTGACAAAACAAATGAAATTTGTTGCTGTAATAGAGAAAATGCATATAATTGCAAAAGCAATGCCGTATATGATAAAAGCAGCAGCAGCAGCAGCGACAACAACACCAGCAGCAGCAGCGTTGTGTGCAATAGTAAAAACATAACACAAGAACAGGAACAACAGCAATATCAACAATGGCGGCGACAGCAACAAAATAAAGTTAAATTAAAAAATCATATTTTATTGTTGCTTTTAAAATTACCAACAACAAAACAACAACAGCAGCAGCAACTTAGTCAATGCCAACAACAACAACAACAACAACAGCAACGTGCAGCAAATCAACAGCTTAGTTTTACCTGTAACAATCAAATGATTTGTCATTCAAGTCAAAACAATGCGGCGGCAGCGGCGGCAGCGGCGGCGGCAACAACAACAACAACAACAAATACACAAAGCAATAGCAGTAGCAACAGCAACTGCAGCTTAGAAGCTGTTAAAATAAATAAACAACGACAACAACTGCAACAACGAAAACGACAACAAAGGCGTTTGCTGCCGCCACAATTGTTTATAACTATCATGCTGCTATTATCGTTTTTAACGTTACAACATGTCAGTTGTCAACGATTTATGTCAATATCAACAGCAACAACAATAAATCAATTCAAGCCAAAAAGTTTTTTAAATAATGCTGAACTCAACCGCTATGATAAGACAAATCACGATAATAGAAAAAATCAACAACAACAACAACAACAACAACAAATACCATTTATCCATTATGCATTTAATAGTCAGCAACAACATAGTGTAAGCAGCAACAATCTACCAAATACGAACAGTAATTTAACAGAAATACACAAAATCATTTATAGCAGCAACAAAAGTTTGGTTAGCGATGCCAGAAATTACAATTATAAAGCATTTTTTAAAAGGAACAGCAACAACAACAAAAACAGTAGCAATAGTATTAATGGTATTATAACAAAAAATAGTCATATTAATAATAATTATGAAAATAGTATTAGCAACAGTAAAATCATTGACAATAAATATGTTGCTAATAAACTAAATACTCAAAATAATCAAAAAAACAATATGTCAAGTCTGATAGTTAAGCAAAATTTTTATAAAAATACTTTAAGTAACAACAACAACAACAACAACCACAACAACAACAACAACAACAACAACAAAATAAAAAGCAACATACCTCCAATATACAAGCAACAATTCCACAAAAATAACAGTTACACTGAAACTAGCAACAATCTTAGCAATATTACACAGTTTGTAAATGATAGTGTTGCTACTGCAGCCGCTATTACCGTTGATGATGAAGATACAGAAGCAGATGAATTTCTTAATTTAATACCCAATCGCTTTAATGATACTGAAGATAATCAAAAATTAATGAAATTAGTAATGGATGGATTGGGCCTGCAGAGTTTGCCAAATATTAAGAAGGTAAGTCAAATACCTATGTATGTTAAGTCCAGCACGCCATCTTATACGATTTCAGGCAATTCCTTTAAATTACTTTGTTGCTATAACGCGGTTTCTCTTATTTTTCCAAGATTTATATCATCGACTCTACTCATTTAACATATAACGGCTGATTTTTTAAGCGTTTGGTTTTTGACAATTAAAAAAAGAACAGAAAATTTGCAATGATGTATGAAATATCTATGTGGAGCGATACATCAATTCCTTGCATTTACTTTTAAAAGATTATTTCATGTTAACGTTGTCTGTGTCTATGTCTGCCGTCGTTCATCCGTTAGCTCCAATTTTGGTATACTTTTTCCAGCATTTCGGCCGCTATCTCACCAATGGCAGCTGTAATGTTGTCTTCCAGGGCTACAAATGTGGCTAGCTTGTCTCTGTATACGAGAGACTTCACGTAGTCTCACATAAAATAGTCCAGTGGGCATTGGCGTCAATTCAGTAGGGCTGGGGAGGGCATTACCCCCACCACAAGGATTTGTTACTTCCTTTTTTTCAATACATTAATTCAATAAACCCATCAAATAGTGATGGAATTATAATTCTCGTGCCCGCCCCCCAAGATTTGGTGAAGTGACGCCACTGAATAGGGGGGGAATCAAATCGCATGATCTTTGCGGCCAATGGACTGCTTCAAAACGTCAGATTAATTGCTCAACAAACTCGCCTCTCAATATGTTCATGGTATCGCATGCCGTGTGCAATGTTGCACGGTCTTGTTGCAATCACATGTCCAATTCTTTCATTTTGGGCAAAAAAAAATCGCATCTCCATCTCCAATGACTGTAACGTTGCAATTTTCATTATTTTTGAAAAAGTACAGTTCAATGATGCCGCTGGCGCACAAGTGTGCATTTTTCAGGGTGCATTAGCTGCTTTCAAACCAAATTCGGCAATTCTGTTTGTTGACGTACCCATTGAGCCAAAAATGAGCTTCGTTGCTGAAGAAAATTTTTCGATTTCACACATTTTTTGACATTTCTCACAGAACATGAATTTTGATAATAAAATTGAATGATTTGCAAGTGCTGTTTATTTGTTGGCTAAAATGGCAAACTTTACTGAAATTTTTAATATTAATAAATGTTACGAAACACGCCTGAAGTTTTAAAAAGTTTATACTAAAAAAACAAATAACAAAAAAATCACCCATTACCATAGATTGAATCTATTTCAAATCATGTGGTGCCAAATCTCTTAGATTTTCGTAGAAACCCCAAATTGACGTAATTATTATGCAGATATTTGGCTTAGCCCAAAATTACGGATTTTATACTTTTTTGAAGTTTAGTTGCCGCAAATTGATTTTTCTAAAAATCTGAAACAAAGATTGATTTTTGCGGCTTTGTTGCAACATTTATAGGTGCTTTAGTAGAAAGCAAACAAAAATTTTAGTAACCCATTCATGCCATAATTTTGATTCATTTCTCCTTAAAACGGCTTTCACTGAACAAATTTTCAGCAAAAAAAAAAAAAAGGTGGCGTTTTCGAGAAAATTATTTTAAGATAAATACTAAGATTATGGTAGGAAAGGGTTAGGTTTTAACACACCGCTAAGCTCGGTCTGCCCAACATCGGAGAACTTTGCAGGGGCTGCAGAGATTCAGATGTTGAAGGGACTATTTACCATTTTCTCTGCGAATACCCTTCGTTAGAGCAACGATAATTTAAGGCTTTCGACAGATATTTCTTCGAGTCGTTAGAGGAACTTGCAACAAAAGATCTTAAATTAGTTTGTATGACTATATACAAATTGGGTATACAATAGGCTCATCGGTGGCCTAAGTTATGATGACGTGTCATCTCACGGAAATATCCTAACCTAAGGGTTAGTAAATTTTATTTTTTGCATAAATTGATTTAAAATGTTGTGCTACGTCGTATATGCTTTTAGTACCACAAGACCGATTATAGCTCGGTTTATCGTTTAGCGGTTGAAAAAGTCGAAAAAATATGCAAAATGTTAAAAAAATTTAAATGTGGTTGAATAAGACGAAAATATATGAAAAATATTTGTAGAGGCTTTATAAAAGTAAAATGTGAGAAAGGCTGACAAATTAAAAAAACATGGAAAATGTTCAAAATCGTCGAAAAAGCTTAAAAATAGTTAAAACAGTATCGGAAATTTTGAACAGGCTTAATAAAGCCAAAAAATGTTGAAAAGTCGAAAAAATGAAGAAGTTTGAAAAAAAAATGGTGAAGATTGAAAAACTCGAAAAAAGTTGAATGGTTGAAAAAATCCAAAAAACATTTAATCAGTCTGAAAAAAGTTGTAAGAGTTTGAAGTTGTAGTTAAACATCGATAACATACAAAAAATTTTGAAAGAAGTAAAAAGGTTGAAAAACACAAAAAAAAAACTTGAAAATTTCGAATAAAATTGTATCAGGTTGAAGAATTCAATTTCAAAAATCTTAGCAAATTTAGGTTGATGCAGCTTAAAAAGTCTAAAAGAAAATGTTGCAAAAAGCTGACGTAGTCAAAAAATATTCAAAAAAATTGTTCAATCGATACGCCCACTGATCAATATAATTTCAAAGCTTATAACGATTACTCCTACTGTACACTAAATATAACATAAATCGTTTTTTGCTTGTATGAGAGTTGCCACGACCACTGAACCTATCCTGTCGATATACATTTAATTACAAAGTCCTTAGTAACGGACATGTCCACACCAAATTTTATTAGAATTACTCCCAATGTACATAACATGAAACGGTTTTTGCTAGGTACCAAGCCCACTTAGTTTGTTATGATGCCTGATAACAGTGGTGTTATCTTTAAGCACGCCAATTTTTTCAATTACGCCCACTTTTGGTAGAGTTTAAGATATTTATGAACTGGATCCGTCAACCAAATTTTATTACAATATCTTGAATGGTTTGTGAGATATGAAAGCACAAAAATTAAAGTTTAGTTCTGTGCCATGCATCCTGTTAGAGCCTCTAAAAAAACCTACCCTTGACTTAATTTTTTTTTCACATATGCACCGAATTCCCAAGTTTCATTAAAATCGCTCCAGCCGTTTTCGAAATAAAATTCAAACGTATGTATATTAGGGTGGGTCAAAAAATCAAATATTTTTTTTTTGGATCCGACATACGAAAACTAGTTCCTAGGTACCTCTAGAAAGTACTTACCAAATCTGAGCTCTTAATATTAACGGGAAGATTATGCTCATCATAGTTTTCCATTTTTAATTTTTTCTCATATAAAAATGGTCATATCTTATCACCAATAGATTTTTAAAGCAGTTGCATTATCAATATTTATAGGAAATTAAACGCTCTACAAAAATGATCTCAAACACTTTTTTCATTAATCTTACCATTTGATAGATATTCAAGGTCAAAGATTGAAGTATTTTAAGGAAAATTATTTATTCTTTTGAATTTTGTAACTTACTAAAAAATATTTATTGTCAAATAAGCTTCAATTATTTGTATAGAAAATTGAATGCACTACAAGAAAGGTCTCATGTGGTTAATCAATTACTCTAACCATTTAGAAGATATTTGCAGTAGAATCCCAATGCCTATTGAATCCAAAAAAAAAATTTGATTTTTTTGACCCACCCTAATATATATATATACCTAAATTCATACATTTACATACAATTTTGAAGCTTTTAAGTAGAGTAGATTTAAACGAAACCGCCTGTAAATGGTAAAGGAAGGCCGAAAAAGCCAATCTGTGTCTAAGATTTTTAGAAAATTCAATTTTGCAGCAACTAAACTTCAAAAATGCATAAAACCCTTAATTTCGAGCCAAATCAAAACTAAAAAAGTACATGTTCGCTTAGTTTGTCTGCAGAATAATAACGTCATTTCGAAGTTTGGACTCAGTCCACATGCATGCACTATCATAGAGAAGAAAACAACACAATGAGTTGGCAAATTAATGCATTAAAATTTAAAAAACTTTCTTAAAATTGCAAAAATTTTTCAAAATGCGGGAAATAAGATTTTAAAGAAAATTTCGCAAATTTAAGGATTTAGTTTCACAGAAAGTGAAAAAAAATAAATTTTTTTAAATTTTAGAACGCCTCTATGTATTTTATAATTCTTAATATGTTTATATAAAAAATTATTTAAATATTGTGGTTTGTTGAAAGCAAAACTAAATAAATATTTCAAACATTCATTTACACTTTGCGTGTCGGAAAATAAATTTCGATGGTCTGGTTTTACTCAATAATTTTTTCTTTTGTATCGAAAGTTGAGGTTGAAACTTTTAGTAAGCCTCTTTTATATAAATGCGTGTTTATTTGTAGTTTGGTAAAAATTTGTGCCAGAAATAGATTATTTTATTTCATTAAAACACATTATCATCAAAAGTGAGTTTTTTTTATCAAGTATGAAGAGAAAATTTCCCATAATGAGAAATTTTATTTCACCAAAACTAAATAAATAACATCTTATATGTCTTGTGATCAAAATTATTATAATTTTTCTCACTTTGGTTAGCTGTATTCTTACTTTGAGTGTAGCGAAAAGCGTCGAAAAAATAAACTTCTATATAAACATTCATTATAAGAGATAATACGTATTTTGGTCCTGTGACAAATGCAAACCATATGTTGGTATCTATAGCCTTAAACATGAGCAGAAATTTTTTTTCTGCGAAAAAATCGCGAAAGTATTGGAGAGTGTGTTATGCAAATTACTCGAAAGTGAAAAAATTATTGCATTGAAATTATTTTGATTGAATAATGCTTTCTGTTTAGTTAAAGAAGGTAATATCAGTCAAGTTTTAACTACTTCTTCGGCGTCATGTAGCAACGCGTTTCTCAAAATTATGTATGTATTCTAGCATAATTGCTGCTCTATTCCATCAATATGTCTTATTATTCTTCAGCTCTTGAATTGTTCATGTCCTAAACGGCATAGACCAAGTATGCACACTTTCATTACTCAGTGTATCAACCTTTACATTTCTCGGCATACTGTTGATTTGAGCTTGGCAGAATTTTTTGGGCATCTCACACCACATTTTTTGTAGACACTCCCACAATCGTTTTTTTCGTGCATGATTTTTTGCTTTTTTATTCTTTCAGGCCTCCCACAGATTTCAAATCCGTTGACTGGCTGTGCCAGCTTATCGCGTTGACTTCAAATATTTTATCCTCAAAATATTTTTTGACAAGTTGAGATATTTGTTTTGGGTTGTTATCCTGCTAATAGATCCAAAGCAAGGGCATGATTTTCTCAGAATGGGGCAGCATTATGTTTTTGAGTATACCTTTACATTCAGCTGCTGTCAATTTGCGCGTTGTCTGAAATATAGAACCTATTCCATATTCAGAGAAACACTTCCACACCATAATATTATCGTCTTCGTATTTATCCTTTTTTTTTTGGCAATCTGAAGTGAAACCCTTTGACGTCCTACACTGAGAAAACAATTTAATTACATATACCAAAATTTGTTAATAATTAACAAATGGTATATTTGATGTAGGCGAAATAAATATTTGATATATATTAAAATGTCACATATTACAGTGAATTAAATAATATAATTGTATGAATTATATATTTGGTAATAATTACCAAATCATATTTTGGCTGAAACAAATATTTTGGTGTCAGCAATCATGCGATTGTTAATAATCACTAAATCATTTATTTGACTAAAAAAATACGCAAACATATACATTAATTAATATTTGTGCTAAAAACCGATGATCAAAAACGATTTTTGCAAGATGATTGCATCCTTATATAGGATGTCGTTTGTATTTATACAATCATAAATACCTAAATTGCGTACCAAGCAGAATATACTTAAGTAGTTTTTTACTTGAATATGTTGTGAATTGCAAAGTTTTCATGTTAATGAGAAATGAAATCAAATAAAAATAGGATTAACAAATGTAAAATTCAACTAAACAAATTTTTTCAATCGACTCAAACTAATAGGCCCAATAAGCAACAATTAAATTTCAATTAAGGAAATGGTAATAACTACCAAAATTTGTTGATAGTTAACAAATATTTTAAAAATCTATCAACCAAATACATATATTTAAAGGAACCATACTCTTTTCTCAGTGTAAAGTCTCGCACATTTCTTTCTGAATCATTGCCAAATAAATTTTGATTTTAGTGTCATCATTCCTCAAGATATTACGCCACTACTTTCCCTTCTGGTTTCGAACAGTTTCCGTGATACCTTGCAAAAACTTTAGCCTCATGCGGCGAGTCACATTTTCGCGTGATCAGCGTTCATTTCATATTATATAAGCTCACTCACTCAGATCTGCATCAAAATATGACAGCTAGCGTGCGCTTTTTTTGGTATTATACAACACGCGATGAGGCAAAAAAAAAAAAAAACGCGTTTCAGCTGTCAAATTTCTTTATTCACTTCGACTTTTTATACCCTACACAGAGGGTATATTCACTTTGTCATTCCGTTTGTAACGCATGGAAGGGGGCGTGGCAGGTATGGAAAAGTATATATATTCTTGATCAGCGTCACCAGCTGAGTCGATATAGCTGTGTCCGTCTGTCTGTCTGTATGTCTGTTGAAATCAGGTTTACGCGTAAACTAAGCAAGCTAATTCAATGAAATTTGGCACACAGCTCACATCTTCATGCAAGCTGCTAGCATATAAAAATGGGCGAAATCGGTTAACGGCCACGCCTTCCGCCCATACTCTATGTAAATATACCCAAGTCCATTTTGAAAAAAAGTTGCTGCGATTTTGATGAAACTTGATGATTTGGTGAAGAGGAGAACAAAATTAAGATCAGGCTAGGTTTGAAGTTTGCAAAGGCTCTTAAATAGGCGTGGCACAGCCCTAAATTTTAACTTTTATAACGCCATAGCTCGTAAACCGTTCAAGATATTGTGATGAAATTTGTTACACGAATACAGATCTTATAAATCTTGAATTTCGCATAGTGGGCGGAATTGTAAAAGTGGGCGTGGCACTTTTTAGCAATTGAAAATTTGGATTTCGTTTAACTCCAAATTAGCACATACGATTTTCATAAAAATTTTAGGGATGATACCACTGAAAGCAGTCGTCAATACAAATTTATTCAATATTCCGGAAATTTCTGTTGAAGGGCGTGGCACAGCCTACAATATTTATAAGCGTTATATAAAGAGAACTGACAACGGAAATTTAATGTGGCAGATATATTCGCTAAAAGGTGTCTTCTTGCAAAATTTTGGTACAATTGCGCCGGTGGGTGTGGTACCTCCCATATAAGAAAAATACGTTTAATGCTATAGATAGTGTGCTATGACAGTAATCTTCATAAAATTTTGTGTAGAGGTGTCGGTTACTATAAGCTTTGAAATTCAATGAAACTTGACAAGATTGCATCAGTGGGCGTGGCACCTTCCTCATTAACATAAAGTTGTAAGTGCTATTTTAAGTGAACTATTGGTGCAATTGATCTGAAATTTGAAGTAAGTGGTTTACTGGGTATTAGGTACATATGAGTCAAAAGCTTTTGAAATACCAACAGTGGGCGTGGCACCTCCCATACAATTAAAATACCTTAAGTGGCATTACTATCGAAATATATGAGCAATCATAGGGAAATTTGGTGTAAGAAGTTTTTTTATAAAAAGCTATACAGGCTATTGTGCTAAAATTTGGTTTGATCATGTTAATCACGAATATCATTTATTGAAACAAAAGTGGGCGGAATTGGAGAAGTGGGCGTGACATATTTCGTGTTTTTCATTTCTAATCTATTTTTTTCCACATTTCCCATATTCTTTTGACATTTTCAGTTTTTTCCAACACTTTCCAACATTTTTGAACCTTTTTACATTATTTCCGACTTATTCAACCTCCTCAACATTTTTTTAACATTCATTTAAAAAGTACTTTTAATATAGTGTAGGGTATGTGAGTTTCGGCCTGGCCGAAGATAACACCTTTACTAGTTTATATTCTGTTTTGGGCGAAAATAAAATATTTATGAAATCGGGCTTTGTAATCTTGTTTTTTGAAGTTTTTAGAACTCTTGCTGAAAGGCAAGTTTTTCTTATGAAAGAAAAACCCCCATTATTGCATTGCATTACCGCCAAAAGTTTTCGCAGACTAAAAACCATTCATAATCAATCATTTAAAGCCAGCTTTTTTATTTAAAGCAGTCGCTTACAGCAAGACTTGGCAAGCAATTTTATGAAAATATTACAACTATGACCATATTAAATGCTTTATAATGTTATTATCGATTATTATTGTAATTATAGTATGAGTATTTTCCATTGAATTACCAAAATGTGCTAACAAATCTTCGCTTTTGCTTAATCATTACAACACGCAAAAAAAAAAAACTAAATCTTAAATTCCTACCCACTTAATCAAGGAAAATACCAATTAAAAAAAATTCCAGCGTTAAAAAAACCCCAATATATGCGAGCTAAAAATAAAAAAACCACATTTAAAATGTACAAGAAAACGAGTTAGTAACGATATTTTTAAGCAAAAATAACATATTTAACCTTGCCAAAGTTTTGTTACTCTACAATCAATAGAAACTGTTGTCTACACGCAATATATTTAAAATGCCATGTCAAAAAAAAAAAACCTGATGGTTGTTTTCTTCTTCAATTTTAACTGAAACTCGAAGGAAAACATTTAAGTTATCGTTGTTATAAATAAAGGGTCTTTGAATTTGTGCGCTGTACTTTGACAACTGATTGTGCTTATGTTTAGATGCCTGTAAGCCTTGGAGCAGCATACGATGCGCTAACTCTTTAAAGTACAATGAAAGTTTATTATTGCTGCAACTTCATGCATGATAATGATCCGAAACATGCGACAAAGATCATCAAAACCTGGCTACAGCGAGAGCATATTTTGAACTAGCCAGTTCTAAGTTCGAAGCTTAATCCTAAAGAACATTTATGGTGCAAACATTTAAATCCAAAACTTTTAAATAAGAATTTTAACTTGTAAAGGTGTTATCTTCGGCCAGGCCGAAACTCACATACCCTACACTGAAATAACTTATGAAATAAATGTTAAAAATACATTGAAAATTAATTATCTAAAATTTTCATGAAAATCGTATGTGCCAATTGTGAGTTATACGTAATCAATATATTCAATTGTTGAAAAGTTCCATGCCCACTTTTTCAATTCCGCCCACTTTATGCACAATTCAAAATACTTATGATCTGTATCCGTCTACTTAAATTCATCACAATATCTTGCACGGTTAACGAGTTATGGCGTTATTAAAGCCAAAATTAAGGGCAGTGCCACGCCTTTTTAAGAGCCTTTATAAATTTGAAACCTAGCCCAATCTTAATTTTGTTCACATTTTCACCAAATCACCAAATTTCATCAAAAACGCAACAGTTTTTCAAATTGTGAGGGGATATGTTTACATTAAATACGAGCGGTGGGCGTGGCCGTGAACCGATTTTGTCCATTTTTACATGCTAGCTTCTTGTGTAGAAGGTGTAAGCTATTTACCAAATTTCATTGAACTAGCTTGCTTAGATTCCAACAGACAGACAGACAGACAGACAGACAGACAGACAGACAGACGGACATAGCTATATCGATTCAGTTGGTGACGCTGATCAATAATATATATATACTTTTCTATACCTGCCACGTCCCCTTCTATGCCTTGCAAACGGAATGAAAAAGTGAATATACGCTCTGTGCAGGGTATAAAAACTTTAAACTGCAGCCCAAAAAGCTTGTTATTCATTCCTAAGCAGAGGTGTAAAAGGCTTGAGCTAAAGAATGAATCGGTCACACAAAATAAAGCATTTAGCTTAAAATATATACAATTCTTAATCATTTATATGGAGATTTTGTTAAATTCTAGCCTTGAAAAAAAAAAATTCCAAACTCTAGTATTTATGCTATTTAGGGCTATGTGAGCCATTTTTTTTTTAAATAATTCAAAGTTTTTTTAAATTTTGATTTCAATTTTTTTTTTTGTTAACTAAATTGGTAATACATAGTGCTTCACCGATACTAGAACGATACGATAATTCAAAAATTATCGTATCGTATCGTATCGTATCGTATGGCACCGAGCATATTGTCTCGTACTTGTGCTCGTAGGAGAAATTTGTAATCTGTATCATTATCGTCTCGTTATCGTTTTGTTATCGCCGATAATTCTCGGTTATTCTCGTTCACATTTTTATATATACAAAACTAGCTGAACCAGCGGCTTTCCCGCATACTGTTCGTTGTACATCCACGTCTACATTTAACGCAAGGGTTTTTGTTGAATGGGAGAAGCTATGACCCACTAGCCAACCCTGTTTACTCTTAGCGAGTTGCTTAGCACAAACAATTTTTATTTACGTATCAACTGTAACTGCGATAGATGCCAAGATATGGCGTTCAACTAATTTTGTTTTATGAAGGTGCCACGCCCGTTTATCTAATCTCGTTCAGATTTTGAGAGGTACTTGACATAGACAATATACATTCCAGCGCCAAATTTTAAAACGCCATAGGTGCCAAGATATTGCGTTTTTGCTGAATTTCATTCTCGGCGTTAATTTAGTGCCCATCGTACGATAAACATAACATTATTGCCAAGAACGAGATATCGGCCAGACTCTTCTCGTCCTCTTCCTCGGTCGTACGAGAAATATTTTTTTTGAAATTGTCTCGTTATCGTTCTCAGTCCCGATAACGAGAACGATAACGATATTAAACTGTTCTCGGTGAAGCCTTAGTAATAGATAGCCTAGTAATTAGCACGCAGCACTATGAATCGCTGGAGCATAGGTTCGAAACTGACTTTGCAAATTTGTAAGTCGTAAGTAAAATTTAAATTTGTTAATAAAATAAAATTAAATAAAATAAAGTTCTTCAATTTGCATATAAAGTCAAAGTCCATGCACAAGACACGTCCTTAAAATAGCTCAGAAGTATTTTCTACCGAGCCTCTTGAAAGCTAACAAAAAGGGTAAAATGTATTTATACTTCATACGTCAAATGGCTCTTATAAAGAGCCCTTATAAAGAATTTATAAACATAAAATTTTGTTTTAAAACTTGTCTTTGAGAGGTCTCTAGGAGCAGCTATAAGTCCTTTTTTATACCCTACACGGAGGGTATATTCACTTTGTCATTCCGTTTGTAACGCAAAGAAGGGGGCGTGGCAGGTATGGAAAAGTATATATGTTCTTGATCAGCGTCACCACCTGAGTCGATATAGCTGTGTCCGTCTGTCTGTCTGTCTGTTTGTCTGTCTGTCTGTTGAAATCAGGTTTACGCGTAAACTAAGCAAGCTAATTCAATGAAATTTGGCACACAGGTCAAACCTTCTTGCAAGCTGCTAGCATATAAAAATGGGCGAAATCGGTTCACGGTCACGCCTTCCGCCCATACTCTATGTAAATATACCCAAGTCCATTTTGAAAAAAGTTGCTTCGATTTTAATGAAACTTGGTGATTTAGTGAAGATAAGAACAAAATTAGGATCACGCTAGCTTTTAAGTTTGCAAGGGCTCTTAAAGGGGCGTGGCACAGCATTAAATTTTATCTTTCATAGCGCCATAGCTCGTAAATCATGCTAGATATTGTGATGAAATTTGGTACACGAATGCAGATCTTATAAATCTTGAATTGTGCATAAAGTGGATGGAATTGTAAAGGTGGGCGTGGCACTTTTTAGCAATGGAAAATATGGATTTCGTATATCTCCAAATTGGCACATAAGATTTTCATAAAAATTTTAGGGATTACCACTAAAAGTAGTCATCGATACACGTTTCGTTAATATTCTGAAAAATTTCGTTAAAGGGCGTGGCACAGCCTACAATATTTATAAACGTTATAAAAAGAGTACTAACAACGCAATCGCTATGAAATTAAATATGGCAGATACACTTGCTTAAAGGTGTCTGCTTGCAAAATTTTGGCACAATTGCGCCGGTGGGTGTGGCACCTCCCATATAAGCAAAACACGTTTAATACTATAGTTAGTGTGCTATGAGAGTAATCTGCATGAAATTTTGTGTAGAGGTGCCGGTTACTATAAGCTTTTAAATTCAATGAATCTTGACAAGATTGCATCAGTGGGCGTGGCACTTCCCTCAATAGCATAAAGTTATAAGTGCTATTTTAAGTGAACTATTGGAGCAATCGATCTGGAATTTGATGTAAGTGGTTTGCTGGGTATTAGGTTCACACGAATCAAAAGCTTTTGAAATAGCAACAGTGGGTGTGGCACCTCCCATACAATTTAAATACCTTAAGTGGCATAACTATCGAAATATATGAGCAATCATACTGAAATTTGGTGTAGGAGGTTTCTTTATGGAAGGCTACTTTTGGATCAAAATCTGAGTGGATTGCACCAGTGGGTGTGTCACCACCTTAATTTTAAAAATAATTACGGCATATATCGCAAACTATACAAGCTATTGTGCTAAAATTTGGTTTGTGCGTGTCAATCACGAATATCATTTATTGAAGCAAAAGTGGGCGGAATATGAGAAGTGGGCGTGACATATTTCGTGTTTTACATTTCTATTCTATTTTTTTCAACATTTCCCATATTCTTTTGACATTTTCAGTTTTTTCCAACACTTTCCAGCATTTTTGAACCTTTTAACATTATTTTCGACTTATTCAACCTCTTCAACATTTTTTTGACATCTATTTAAAAAGCACTTTCAATGCAGTGTAGGGTATGTGAGTTTCGGCCTGGCCGAAGGTAACTCCTTAACTAGTTTTAATTGTATTCATAAAACTCTGTTTAAACAAATATTTTGATACATTTGCTGCTGTTCTTAACCACGAAATGAGGGCAAATTATGTTTTTTGATGTCGGACGGGACATTAGAACATGAGCTAAAGCAAATTATAAATTTACAGTTAATAGACAATAGTTTGATATCTTTACATTTTTTTAAGCTTATTGATGTTGAGAGAGAGATTATTCGGAATGACTATCATCATGTAACATCTCTCTTGTATATTTATATATTTAAGACAAAATACTCTTTAAAATTACAAAAAAGAGAAACTGCATTTGTGCAATTTTGAAGTCGGTTTGCCCACTGTTGTGAATGAATTCAAGTATAAATTGTTTGAATTAATAAAATTTGAATATTTTTATTAGATAATATCAGATCATAACGCTTTTTTTAATAACTTTTAATTTTTTTGTCATGGTGACCTTTCGGTGGAAATGACCATATGCGCTGTTTAGGCTTATGGAATACCTTGCAACGTCTGGCTTTAATTTCAGGCAGCACAATTATTTGTTGATTTCTAGTGACTCGGAGAAATGAATGGCATTATCGTGAAAGTAAGCGGCGCTCATGAAACTATTATAATTGCGAATAATGTCGGGTTGTTGCACGATCATTTTACCGCACTGCATTTCTCGATTTCGTAGTCTTCGAGTGGTCGTTGAGTGTGGGAAAGCTCCAATGAAGCTTGAAATTAATGTCGAACAATGAAACCCAGACCATTTATCAAGACCTTAACAAACTAACAAAAGTATTTATATATGACATGATTACAGGCGCCATATTTTTGTGTTATGTAGCATTAGCGCCACCGTACGGCAGTATGCGATAAAACATATCCAGTGCACGAGGCTATGCCTCAAATTATGACAAGTGCTCTGCACAGCGCCAATCTAAGCAACCGATAGTAACGGAATATTCCGTTATGATATTATCGCTTGTGTCCACAAAGCCAATAAATAAATAAACTAGTAAAGGTTTTATCTTCGGCTAGGTCGAAACTCACATACCCTACACTGCATTGAAAGTACTTTTTAAATAAATGTTAAAAAAATGTTGAAGAGGTTGAATAAGTCGAATATAATGTAAGAAGGTTCAAAAATGTTGAAAAGTGTTGGAAAAAACTGAAAATGTTGAAAAAATATGAAAACCATTGCAGAAAGTTGAAAGAAATTGAAAGGTCGAAATATATGAAAAATGCTGAAAAATTAATGAAAAAGTCGAAAGAATATAGAAAATGTCGAATGAAATTGATGTGGAAATGTAAAAGATTGGAAATGTCAAAAGAATATGGGAATGTTGCCACGCCCACTTCTCCAATTTCGCCCACTTTTGGTTCAATAAACAAGATAAGAATAAGTTGAAAATAATATAAAAAGTTTCAAAAATGTTGATAAGTATTTGAAAAAATTGAAAGGTCGAAATATATAAAAAATGCTGAAAAATTGATGAAATAGTCGAAAAAATATAGAAAATGTCGAATGAAATTGAATGGAAAGAGGTAAAAGGTTGAAAATGTCAAAAGAAAATGGGAAATGTTGAAAAAAAAAAATAGAAATGAAAAACACGAAATATGTCACGCCCACTTCTCCAATTCCGCCCACTTATGTTTCAATAAATGACATTCGTGATTGACATGCACAAACCAAATTTTAGCACAATACCTTGTATAGTTTGCGATATGTGCCATAATTATTTTTAAAATTTAGGGCGGTGACACACCCACTGGTACAATCCAGTCAGATTTTGATCGAAAAATAGCTTTCCATTTCAGTATTATTGCTCATATATTTCGATAGTTATGCCACTTAAGGTATTTTATTTGTATGGGAAGTGCCACGCCCACTGTTGCTATTTCGCCAGCTTTTTGTTCATATACATATACCTAATAGCCAGTAAACCACTTACATCAAATTTCAGACCATCTGCTCCAATAGTTCACTTAAAATAGCACTTACAACTTTATGTTAATGCGAGTGCCACGCCCACTGATGTAGGCTTGTCAAGTTTAATTTAATTTCAAAGCTTATAATAACCGACACCTCTACACAAAATTTTATGAAGATTACTCTTATGGCACACTACCTGTAGCATTAAACGCAATTTGCTTATATGGGATGTGCCACACCCACCGGCACTATTGTGCCAAAAAAAAAAACATCGATGAAAATGAGTTCGAGTTTTCGAACAGCGGCAGAAAATGGGTTAACACAACGACAACACTGGTGGAAAAACGAAGAAGAACAGACTAGTAACAAAGTTGGCGACTAGTCGTCGATTCAAGCGGACATATATCCATAGATATAGACAAAAGTTTTATATATGAGAAATGCAGTGAAATCTTAAATGCTTAAATTATAGCTAAAATACATAAATTATAATAATAATCAACAATAAATAAGCTCAAACAAAACAAGCTCGTCAATGTTTCAATTACTATATGTACCGCAAATCAGAGCTCAAGGCTGTGTACTGTTAATACTTCTGTGGAGCTTGTACGTTTTTGTAAGCAGAATCGATAAAAGTCAAAAGTGCATTAATGCAAATTTTTTGAACGAAGTGAAGTAGGCTTGATAGTGTGTGCAGATTGAAAGCTGGGCTCCAAAGTGGTCATCCAGAAATTGGTTGTAGATATCACCTTTGAAGCTTTCATAGCTGAGCTCCACGAGAAAAACTTGAAGAGCAAGATGACTTTGGGGACCCTCAAGAAAAAAAAGGTGTGGAAATTTTGAGTCCTGGCTGGAAGTCTGAAGCTGATGGCTTAGTGAACGTTCTTTTGGAGGGGACCAGTGCTGTTACTGATGTGCTCCTGGCAGCGGATCAGTGCTACATATAGTGAATTTCCATCCAAGTGAAGTTCTGCGATCCAATGCTTCAATGTTACAGTTGAATGAGGTTTGACCACAGAGTGAGTCAATGTCGTATCGACGAGAATCTTCGCGGTCGTTATAGGCAGCAGGGGCACGTGTCGCTAGCTGTAACAATGCGTTTCAGCGTTGCAACTGTACGTTTAAGGGGCAAGCAGCATGATACTCTATGGTCTTCAGCGTGTACCCTATTTATGCTGCAGTTGTTGCTTAGGCCAGCGAGGCTAGTAGAGGATGGTATAGAGTTCACTCTAGCCAAGAAACCTTATGCAGCCAATAGGGCTGAGCCGATTGACATGACTGACGGCTTGTAGTTGATTACCGGATAGCGTATGCTATGTTCCTTGTTAAGTCAAGAAAGTACCCGGGCATGTATGATATTACTAGTGAGATGGCTAAGGCCGTCTGGTGGGTTATACCTAAATACCTTGGGTGCTTGTATGTAAAATATCTCAGTGAGGAGTACTTTCCTAACGCGTGCAAATGTGCGCATACTTCTGAAATCTTCTGATAAGATCAGGATCATACGTCTTCTTCCAGTGCTTGGAAAAGTGTTTGAAAAGGTGATGCTGGAACGATTTTATGGAGGTCCATATCAGCGATTTGAAGGACAGTACGTATTTAGACAATGACGTAGTGTTATGGATGCAAGGAAGTAAATGTAAACGTGTGTGAATGGTTGTGTCACCAAATATGTCTTGGAGATATTTGTGGACTTTCCGGTTGCGTTTCACCGTTTGAGAAGGCCTTTGGTGTTGCATAGGTTAAGTGAGCTCAGATGTCAGCAAGGTCACTTTTGGCCTTTTCCGACAGAAAGGCTAGGGTGCTTGGCATGAATGAAATGGTATTTGATGACGTGGTTCGTGATTGCCGTAGGGTTTCATGTGTGGTTCATTTATTTGGAACCTCATGATGGATCCCCTGCTAAGGTGGCTCGAGGCCGTCTGCACATACTGCGCTTAAGCTGATGACCTCCTTATAATGACCGAGAGTCAGTCTCGTGCCGAATTTGAAATCAAGGTATGTTAATCGCTAGCCTTACTGTACGAATGAGGCAGGAGTATTGGTGTTCATGTGTAAATGGAAAGGACGGTGACAATGTTGCTCCGGGGTATGTAATCGTCCTATCATGTCAGTATCAGCGAAGTTAGCCTCAAGTATGTGACTGAAGAGGGGCTGTGATGCAGGTCCGCGAACGTCTAACGCCCGTTGCAGGGCAGGTGCGCTCTGTTTTGAGGAATAAGTGCGGAATTTGTAGGCGGGCCGTCAACACCAAATATAGAGGCTGTTTGTGGCTTGCGCAACTTATATTGTGGCAGACGGCTAAGTCTGCGGTGGGCTCTGCTAGGATACTTTATTGTCAGCGTATTGTTCTTCTTGCGTGCATACCAGTGTCAAGTTTTATGGGTGATCTGTAGCATTAGCTAACAGCAACAGAGCTTCGAATTCCAAATTTCTCTTTTCCAAATATTTTTCCACTTTTGGCACAAAACAATTATAAAACCAGTCTTTCAATACACCTACGGTAACACAAGCCTTCGAGTTTGCTCGATAATGTGACCGCTTGAAGGTTAAAAAGAAAAGTTTGGAAATAAATCGGATTTTTAAAAAAAAAAGTTCATGTTTCTAAAATGTATGGTCAAAAAAAATTTTAAAAATTCATGAATGTGTTTCCAATCAATCTCACAAATACATAAAATTTTGAAAAAATTTAAGGGGGTGACCGCAAAAAAGAACTGAACTGATCACACGGAAAACCTGTGCCTTGCTGTCAAAAAAGTATGACATCTGCCAAGTAGCTTTTTAAAGTGTCTGAGATTGAAATTACTTGAAGCTAAGTGTAATGAACACGGTTCCAAAAAAAAATCGTAAAATGATTACCCATGGACATGTGCTGTTCTGTTCGCCCACACCTCATCTGCTATATGGCAAAAGACCGTTCACGTTAGAAGAAAAACAAATTAAGCGGTTCATTAAGCAAAGAACGACTCACTTCGGTCATTATTTTACAAAACGCACAGATTTCAGCGGCAAAGCTTTTGTCAAACGAGCTCGAATCTAATAATTTTCGGGAACTCTACTTCAGCTTGATATACCATTCATTGTTGTAGCTTTTCTAGATCGCGATAACTAAACCTTACATGCGAGTAATAAATGTATGGAAGCTAGATAATTACAGTAAGCCCCGCTTAATTGATCTTTTAACGGCGCAAAGAAATTTGGAGTTATTAACTGGGGAATCAATTAAGCGGGCACTGCTTATTTGATCCAGTGCATCAATTAAAAGAAAATCGAATAATTGATTGCATCAGTCAATTAAGCAAAAAAACGTAGAACTTACCTCAAGAGCCATTTTAACATTCACCTCATCTGGGTGCCTGGGCATAGGAACATTGACGGTAATTGCAAAGCGGATGAACTTGCTAGGCTTGCGGGACTATCGCACAAATTCCTCAGGACAAGGAAGGTGTTGGCATGCCACTTGCTACGTGCAAGTTTCTGCTTAAAGTAGAAATGGTAAAAAATGCTAATAAAAGATGGACTGAAGGGTCAACTTGTAATATAACTAGGCAAATCTGGCATTCGTCAGTACTAATTTCTCGCACTAGACATAGTGTCTCGTCAGTTGTTGCAGTCATAAATGGCCACTGCCTCATCGGCAGACATGCGGAGAGATTAGGTGTTATGTCCTTTGACTTCTGTAGAAGTCCATGCTGTTTTATTGGGCTTTTTTAGACTCACTGTCCGAGGAATTCAATTAAGCGGGGAGCTATTAAGCGGGGTCCACTGTACTTTGATATACACCATTCCGTTATTTGAAATTGGCTGTGTGTATTGATACACTTGAACAGATACACATTTACTTAATAATGTTATGCAAATGGTATGGGGCATCCCCTTTATTAAAATTTGAAACAAGTGTTGCTGTTTTTTGTTTTTTAAAAAAACATATGCGTGATCGATGATTCATTTTTTTTTTGTGCATACAGGAAATCAGGGAAATCCCCATTATTTAACACTTTCTACAAGTGTGTGGTTTTTTAAACAGGTGTATATCATTATCTTTGACAAAGAATGGATTTTAAATGATTAGAAATAAGTGTGACCAATATTTTTGATGTGAAACTTTATTAGATTTAGTTGTCCTGTATGGATGCCAATAAATGAAGATCGCTTAAAATGCTTAGCCGCATTTGTATGTTGAATGAGCACCCAATAGGAACCTTTATTGTTACGTATACCAACATCTAAGCTATATTAGCATATATTTCGCGTTCTTAAGTTATATAAAAAAAGTTCTCCGATACGGAATTTTCTTTGAACTCGTATACTTTCTAATCTACTATATCACCAAGTGCTGAATTATTTTAATATTGGGGACAAAAAACAAAAAGAAGACTTTTCATCAACATTTTCGCAACAAAAAAAAATAATGCTTTCAGCATTTTAAGGAAATGGTATTTTATTTTGGAAAGCCTGTTAAATGCTTGGTTTCAATTTGGCAAAAAGACAACCAAGCGTAGCTTTATATTTTTGACTCATTATATTTTAGTTAATCGCGCAGGGTACTCTTTAAAACGTGAAAAAGCAAACCAGTCAATATGTAGGCGCAGAGACAAGAGCGGGCAGCAGTGTAGGTTGTTTGGGCCACAAGGTTTTGATTATTGTCAGCAGCTTCATTTGGTCTTAATTAATTAACAACGCAACACAACAAAAACTAAAAACAAGAATATAACATTTCGATACCCAATATGCTAAATATTTTCAAAAAAAAAAAACTCTATGGCTCTTCAAGTTAAAATGTCATATCATAATCTTTTAATCAAATCATCTACTTACGGATCTAATTTCTAAAAAAAATACTAAACATTTTATTAGCATAACATAAGTATCGTGATCTTTATAAAATATGTAAGTATGCCGAACGAGGAATTTCATCAAAATATTCGCTTAACATAAGATGTTTTCATGCGATATTCGAGGTAGCTTGCAACAAAGTTTAGAATTAACTAGTAAAGGAGTTATCTTCGGCCAGGCCGAAACTCACATACCCTACACTGCATTAAAAGTATTTTTTAAATAAATGTTTAAAAAATGTTGAGGAGGTTGAAGAAGTCGAAAATAATGTAAAAAGGTTCAAAAATGTTGGCAAGTGTTGGAAAAAACTGAAAATGTCAAAAGAATATGGGAAATGTTGAAAAAATTAGAATAGAAATAAAAACACGAAATATGTCACGCCCACTTCTCCAATTCCGCCCACTTTTGTTTCAATAAATGATATTCGTGATTGACATGATCAAACCAAATTTTAGCACAATAGTTTGCGATATGTGCCGTAATTATTCCTAAAATTTAGGGCGGTGACAAACCCACTGGTGCAATCCACTCCGATTTTGATCCAAAAATAGCTTTCCATTAACAAACCTCTTACAATAAATTTCAGTATTATTGCTCATATATTTCGATAGTTATGCCACTTAAAGTATTTTATTTGTATGGGAAGTGCCACGCCCACCGTTGCTATTTCTCCACCTTTTGATTCATATATACCTATTACCCAGTAAACCACTTACATCAAATTTCAGACCAATTGCTCCAATAGTTCACTTAAAATAGCACTTACAACTTTATGTTAATGCGGGTGCCACGCCCACTGATGAAGGCTTGTCAAGCTTAATTTAATTTCAAAGCTTATAGTAACCGACACCTCTACACAAAATTTTATGAAGATTACTCTTACGGCACACTATCTATAGCATTAAACGTATTTAGCTTATATGGGAGGTGCCACACCCACCGGCACTATTGTACCAAAATTTTGCAAGAAGAAACCGTTTAGCGAGTATATCTGCCATATTAAATTTCATAGCGATTGCGTTGTTAGTTCTCTTTTTATAACGTTTATAAATATTGTAGGCTATGCCACGCCCTTCAACAGAAATTTCCGGAATATTGAATAAATTTGTATTGACGACTGCTTTCAGTGGTATCATCCCTAAAATTTTTATGAAAATCGTATGTGCTAATTTGGAGTTAAACGAAATCCAAATTTTCAATTGCTAAAAAGTGCCACGCCCACTTTTACAATTCCGCCCACTTTGTGCGCAATTCAAGATGAATAAGATCTGTATTCGTGTAACAAATTTCATCACAATATCTTGCACGGTTTATGAGCTATGGCGTTATAAAAGTTAAAATGTAGGGCTCTGCCACGCCCCTTTAAGAGTTTTTGCAAACTTCAAACCTAGCCTTATCCAAATCACCAAGTTTCATCAAAATCGCAGCAACTTTTTTTCAAAATGGACTTGGGTATATTTACATAGAGTATGGGCGGAAGGCGTGGCCGTCAACCGATTTCGCCAATTTTTATATGCTAGCAGCTTGCAAAAAAGTTTGACCTGTGTGCCAAATTTCATTGAGTTAGCTTGCTTAGTTTTCTCGTAAACTTGATTTCAACAGACAGACACACAGACACAGACAGACAGACAGACAGACAGACAGACAGACAGACAGACAGACAGACGGACATAGCTATATCGACTCAGGTTTTGACGCTGATCAAGAATATATATACTTTTCCATACCTGCCACGCCCCCTTCTATGCGTTACAAACGGAATGACAAAGTGAAGGTACCCTCTGTGTAGGGTATAAAAATGCGCATCAGCCGCCGTTTTCTTCGATTGAAAGAAGAAAATCAACATCTGACGCAAATGACGATTATTTGGCACAAAATCAGTCATTTTCGAGCAACCACAAACAGACTATGAAAACACAAAATCTTAAAAGTTTCAAATCGGTTTGTTTACCATATGTTTAGGTTGGATTCATAACATTTCGATATGAACCAAATCGACCAGCTCTAACCGCTAGCGCCATCTATTGACAAATAGCGACAACTTAGTTGCGCACCTAATAGTGTAGTTCAAGCACTTTTTTTGGAGAAATATCTGATCAGTTGGGATTAAAAAAAGACTTTGAAGACAATCAATTCCCATGAACATGAACTGAGTTGAGCTTAATAAAAGTTTTCTGCAAGCTGTGAACGATAATGTCACATGAGTCATGAAATATTCTTTAAAAAATAAATGGAAGGCATTGATGTATCGCTCCAAATAAATATTTCATTCACTTTTGCAAATTTTCTGTTCTTTTTTCAATTTTCAAAAACCAAAAGTTTAAGAAATCACCGGTTAAATTTCAAGCAGGAATCTTACACCATACATATTTTCTTTAAAAAAAATCTACCTAAAAAACAGGTGGCAAACCATATTTGGGACAGGATTCGATCAGGCAACCCTATATATTTTACTTAGGCTGTTGAAGTTCTATCATTTGACATACATTTCAAGCAAGAATTTAATGATTTTTTTTGTTAGGGAAAATATCTGGGATGCCTCACTAATACTTGAACACCAAGCTGAAAATGAGTTTTGCAAGTCCTTATTTTCTATGCCACAAAAAAAAAAAAAAAATTGTAGGAGAAGACGAAATTGTTTGCCATATTAAGCAAAATAAACGTAATGGAGTTTAAAGAAAGTTCTTTGCTCCAATTGACGCTAAGTAGGTTGATTGTTATGAAAAACTTCCACGATGATGCTATACATAGAGCATTTCACAAGGATGTTATGAGAATGAGAAATGATTTACTGTGTATTAAAATGGAAAAAAACTTAAGAAAAATTTGTTAAAAATTTTAGATCTGCCGCTCTGGGTAAAGCGCATACTGAACCAAAAGTTGTGTTATATCAGATGTTAGAAAATCAGAACACCCATTACAGGTTTGGCATATTGAACATTACACCTTAAAAGGTGAACTTAAGTTCCAATATAATCGCATTCAAAATATTGTGCGCATGTTCCTATTCGAAGCAAAAAGTCAACAGATTCAATGATGACATTCCAAAGCCTATTCGGAAAAATTGACAAACCAGCAAAAATTATCGCAGATACAGCAACTGCTTTTACATCACCAAAGTTTTCAAAGTTTTTGGAGACAGTAGGTATACGATTTCATCTGATTGCAACAGGTTTGCGGTCAAGTTGGGAGAGTAATGCGAACGCTTTTTAATCTTGTGAACAGTGTTGTAATTTATCAAACTCTGTATTTGATATTAACAAAACAAAAATCAAAAATAGATAAAGTTAAATAAAAAAAATTTTATATCTGTAAAAACTTAGTTTGATTTTGATTTTACATAATCATTTATATGAACTTTGAATGGTCGCTTTTGTGGACCTTAAACGGTCGGGAACTTAAATGGCTTGGACCTTAAATGGTCGTTGAAGTGTAACTGAACTTGAATGCTCGATGCGGAACCTTAAGTGGTTGGGACCTTAAATGGTTGTTGATGTGGACCTTGAATGGTCGATGATGTGGTCGTTAAGACAATGTTTGTTTTTCTTTATAACTTTAATTTCCGAATAATGTCTATTGATACTACAAATTTAAAATGCGAGACCACATAAAAAGCAGAATGACCGTGGCATGAATGCTACAAATTTGCATGAAATACTTTGATATTTTCACTTGTTATCAATTGTTTCTATGTTATCAATTATTTTTGTTTTCATAAATTCGAAATAGTCATTCTACCAAAAATAATCAAAGCTTAAAAGAAGTGTCCTTTTATTTTAAATTACTTAATATTTTTTTAAAATAAATAAAAACTCAAGGGAATATTCGGCCAGGCTGAAAATCACATACCCTACACGGCATTAAAATTGCCTTTCAAATAAATGTTAAAAAGGCGTTGGAGAGGTTGAAAAAGTTAAAAAAAAAATGTAAAAGTTAAAATCTTGAAAAGTATTGAAACGGTTATGAAAGACTGAAAAAATTTGAAAACCATTCAAGAAAGTTGATAGAAATTGAAAAAATGAAAAACAAAAAAAAAAAACATGTAAAACATTGAAAAAAGTTGAATGCGGTTGAAGAACTCAAACAAAAAAAAAAGTTGCAAGAGGCTGAAAAACTTAAAAACAATTCAAAATCGCTGAATAATTCTTAAAAATAAAGAACACATTGAAGAAATTTGAAAGAAGTTGAAAAAGTCGAAGAAATACCATACATCCGTGTGGAATATATTGGAAAAGTTAAGAGAATGAAAAAGTCAAAAGAATCTGGAAAATGTTAAAAAAAAATCGAAAAGAAATGAAAAAGTTTAAATGTGCCACGCCCACTTCTCTAATTACGCCTACTTATGGATCAATAAATTATATTCGTGATTGACATCGTTATACAATATTTTAGCACAGTAGCTTGTATAGTTTGTGATACATGCCGTAATGAGTCTTAAAATTTAGGGCGGTGACATACCCACTGGTGCAATCCGAATTTGATCCAGAAATAGCTTTCCACAAAAAAAAAACCTCTTACATCAAATTTCAGCATGATTGCTCACATACTTCGATAGATATGCCACTTAAGGTATTTTATTTGTATGGGAGTTGCCACGCCTACTGGTGCTATTTTGCCCACTTCTGATTTAAATATACCTTATAGCAAGTAAGCCACTTACATGAAATTTTTCTGACATTTTTTTGACACGAAAATGGCTCCCGGACCAAGGTACCCGTTTTTAACCCACTTTCGGGTCAGAAACGATTCTTTCCAGTGTCCCGAGTCTCCCTTTGTTATGTTCAAAACTATTTTTCGTGATAATTTTCGCTTGAAAAAATAACATTTTTTCCCGAAAATGAGTCAAAAACGGGTACCATGGTACGGGGACCCATTTTCGGTTCAAAAACGGTTCCTTTTTCAGGATCCCGAGCCTCCCCTAGTTGTGTCTAAAACTATTTTTCTATATATCTTTCGTTTGTAAAAACAACATTTTTTTTTCGAAAATGGGGCAAAAACTGTGCTGGAGCCACCCTAAGTGATTTCCAAAATCTTTTTTCGATCTTTCCCCATCGATTGGAGGAAATTGTTTTTCTTTACTACAGTTTAACACAAATGGCTTAAGCCATTCACTGCTTCATGAATGCTGAATGCATATGAGTGTGAGCTTCGTACGCATTCACATTCATGAGACTAGAGCTACCTACACGCTCACCATTCACGAGCAGCATGCTATCTATGCATTCACTATTAGTGAGCGCAACTCAAATGCACTCTCATTATTGATGGTGGATACTTGAGGTCAATGACCTTTGAAGCAAAAAAAAAAGTGTCTTCTCGAGACAAAAACATCGAAACATCATGTCTTAAGATCCGACTCTAAATACCGAAGATATGATGAAAAATTTAAATGCGCGACCTCTATGATCGGCCAAAAACTTTTTTTTTTTAAATTGTCTTGCAAAAATGCTTCGGATTTGATGGTGAACGGTGAAGTTTTTTTTTTGTCTGTAAGGTGGTTCGATCTAATGTATATTAGGATGGTTCTTAGGAGAACAAAATTGGGGACGAAATACTATAAAAAAATTTTAGAAATTTTCCCAAATTTTTTATCTTTAACCCATACTAACCTTATTTCAATTGTGAAATTTGGCCTTAGACACCATTTTCAGTTATTGGTTCTTAGCGAAAAAAAAATGATGACGCCCCCTCCGTTGGTTCGAAATAGAATAAAAAAGTTCTACTAGTTTTCTAAAATTTTTATCTTTAACCCATACTGACCCTATGAAATTTGGCCTAAGCCGCCATGGTTTTAAACTATTTTCACTTACGTAGTTTTTAATTTAAAAAAAAAGAATATATTAAGCATATATGTCACTCGGATCGAGTGTCCGAGATATAGTCATGGAAAGTTGCGGACATAGCTTTCTTTAAAATTGATAGAAGAAGGAAATTCCTAAATAGATTTTGAATACATTGATGTCATATGGAAGTTATAGTTCATAAGCTTGAAGCACCTAAGCTTAAAATCAGTTCCTTATATTTTGTGATATAGATAAGTTTTCGAAAATTTTCATCATTTTTTTTATATAATCGCCATTTTCTCTAAAAATTGTATAAATAATTTGTAATTTTACTAAAGTGTTGGGAGGGCCCAATCAATTTCCTTTAATTTAATACGGTACTTGATACTAATTTTTATACCATACACAGAATATATTCACTTTGTCATTCCGTTTGTAACGCATTTAAGGGGGAGTGGCAGGTATAGAAAAGTGCACATATTATTGATCAGCGGCACCACCTTAGTCTATATAGCTATGACCGTCTGTCTGTCTGTCTGTGTGTCTGTCTGTCTGAAATCACGTTTACGCGAATACTAAGCTAATTGAATGAAATTTGGCACAGGTCAAACCTTCTTGCAAGCTGCTAGAATATAAAAATGGGCGCAATCAGTTGACGGCCACGCCTTACGCCCATACTCTATGTAAATATACCCAATTCCATTTTGAAAAAAAGATTGCTGCGATTTTGATGAAACTTGATGATTTGGTGAAGATGATAACAAAATTAAGATCAGGCTAGGTTTAAAGTTTGCAAGGGCTCTTACAGGGGCGTGGAACAGCCCTAAATTTTAATGTTTATAACGCCATAGCTCGCAAACTGTGCAAGATATTGTGATGAAATTTGGTACACGAATATAGATCTTATAAATCTTGAACTGTGCATAAAGTGGGCGGAATTGTTAAAGTGGGCGTGTCATTTGTAAGCAATTGCAAATTTGGATTTCGTATGTCTCCAAATTGACACATACGATTTACATAACAAGTTTAGGGATGATATCACTGAAAGTAGTCATCAATACCAGCTTCGTCAATATACTGGAAAATTTTGTTGAAGGGCGTGGCACAACCTACAATATTTATAAACGTTATTAGAAGAGAACTAACAACGCAATCGCTATAAAATTTAATATGGCAGATATACTTGCTAAAAGGTGTCTTGCAAAATTTTGGTTCAATAGTGCCAGTGGGTGTGGCACCTCCCATATAAGCAAAAAACGTTTAATGCTATAGATAGTATGTCATGAGAGTAATCTTCATAAAATTTTGTGTAGAGCTGTCGGTTACTATAAGCTTTGAAGTTCAATGAAACTTGGCAAGATTGCATCAGTGGGCGTGGCACCTCCCTCATTAACATAAAGCTGTAAGTGCTATTTTAAGTGAACTATTGGAGCAATCAATCTGAAATTTGATGTAAGTGGTTTACTGGGTATTATGTATATATGAATCAAAAGCTAGCGAAATAGCAACAGTGGGCGTGGCACCTCCCATACAATTAAAATACCTTAAGTGGCATAACTACCGAAATATATGAGCCATCATACTGAAATTTGGTGTAAGAGGTTTGTTTATGGAAGGCTATTTTTGGATCAGAATCTGACAGGATTGTACCAGTGGGTGTGTTACTGCCCAAGATTTTAAGCATAATTACGGCACATATCGCAAACTATACAAGCTATTGTGCTAAAATTTGGTTTGTGCATGTCAATCACGAATATCATTTATTGAGACAAAAGTGGGCGGAATCGGAGAAGTGGGCGTGACATATTTCGTGTTTTTCATTTCTATTCTATTTTTTTCAACATTTCCCATATTCTTTTGATATTTTCAGTTTTTTCCAACACTTTTCAACATTTTTAAATCTTTTTACATTATTTTCGACTTATTCAACCTCTTCAACATTTTTTTAACATTTATTTAAAAAGTACTTTTAATGCAGTGTAGGGTATGTGAGCTTCGGCCTGGCCGAAGATAACACCTTTACTAGTTTTTATATTGGTGGGGGCCCTTATTGGTGGGGGCCCTGGGGCACGTGCCCGTAGTGCCCTTATGTAAATCCGGCACTGGTCATAACGCCAAAAAGAAATGGTGAACATGAACAATAAAAAAACTAATATTGCACACATTTCTTCTGTAAACTTGCTAAAAATCGAATTCTCTTTAAGCACACTATTTGACTTGACACATGCAGAGGCGTAGTGTGCATATCGGGCGCCCGGGGAAAAATTATAATATTTGCGATAAAAAAAATGTCTGTGTTTTTTACCAAAAATTTCATTTACATCATCAAACAGAAAAAAAAATGCTCACTTTTGACATTCAAAAACTCTGAGATCTATTTCAATAAAATTTTGAAAATTTTCACGTACACATTCAAATTTAGTTTCATTCACTAAAAAAAAATTAAGTTCTCACTTTTGACTTTCGAGACATTCCTAGCAAAATTAGATATATTTCACGACCATTTTGCCGTCCGCGCAAGCCTCGCGCTTGGAGTTATGGAATTAAGTGCTCTTTGTTATGATCACTCTTTCCACAACTCTCTTTTGCTTTTCTCTCGCTCATTTACTTCGACGAGAGTGCTAGCTTACGCTTGATGATCATTACGACCTGATCATCGAAGTAAACGGACGACAAAATAAAATAACTTGAAACCGACCTTTAAATCGTCGTACTTAATTTAATTTCGGCTTAATCTGGAACTGACTTATAAATCGTCGTGTTTTGGAAAAACTTAAGATATAATTTGAACTTTAATTATACTAACATTAGTCTGGGGCGTCCCTCCCCTAGTTACGCTACTGGACATATACACTTACTCACATAACTCTGCGTACGCTCAAAAAAAAAAACTCAAATTTCAAATTTCATTGCTGACATCTTTGTAGATATTGAGTGTATTTAAATAAATTGTGTTGCATAACATAATTAGCACATTTTTCATTTAAGCTAAACTCTCTTTTGATAGAAATTTCAAATCTTATATATATAATTTGCATTAACAGAAAATATGAGAAAAAAAGTCCCTCAAAAGTCTGCGTACAAACATTTTACTCTGCACACAATTAGGGGAATTCCCGATTATCGTTACTTTAGATTTGCTTTTTCTGTTCTAAGAAATGCGTTTATGTCATTTTTCATTCATTTGCATAAAAGTTTCATATAAGCAACAACATGGAATCCAAAGGAAAAGAAATCTGTACCGAAATCCGAAAATTAATTATAGAGCAACGAGTTAAAGGCAAACCATATCGAGAAATTGGTCAATTGGTGGGTAAAACTCATTCAACATGCCAGAGGGTGTATGAAAATTATATTTCATCGGGCTCTATATTATCAAAGCCGCGTTCTGGCCGCCCCTCTTTATTGACAAAGCGAGAAAAAAATACATTGTTAAAGTTGTGCGCTTAAATCCAAAAATGACCGCTCATAACGTGCGACTTGAAATAGAAGAGAAGTTTTCCAAAACTCTTTTCCGACGAAACGGTCCGCCGAATCTTAAGGAAAGCTGGATATCATAGCCGAGTAGCTCGTAGGAAGCCCTACATATCGAACGTAAACAAGCAAAAGTGCATAAATTTTGCCAATGAGTACATTGCCCCCAAGTTTCTGGAACAAGATTATTTTCTCCGAGGAGAGCAAGTTCTGCATTTTTGGCATTAAGGGAAAGAAATTAATATGGAGTAAAAAAGGAACGGCCTTCGAAAAGGAGAATTTAGTAGCAACAGTTAAACACGGTGGAGGTGGAGTAATGGTTTGGGGGTCAATGGCAGCCAATGGCATTGGAAATTTAACTTTTATTGATTCTACAATGGACCATAAGGCTTATATTGAAATATTGGACAAAAATTTGCTGCAAAGTGCCGAGAAATTGGGGCTTGAAGATGAGTTTTGGTTTCAGCAGGACAATGATCTGAAACATACAGCCCACAATGTAAGGCTCTGGCTGCTGATGAAACGAATAAAACAGTTGCGAACACCAACTCAATCGCCCGACCTTAATCCCATAGAACATTAATGGGATTTACTTGAACGCAGGATTCGACAGCATACCATAACATCCAAAAATATGCTGAAGGAGGTGTTAATGGAGGAATGGGGAAAAATAACAGCCGAGGATACCAGAATTCTTGTAGATTCGATACCTAGACGTCTAAAGGAGGTCATTAAGAGAAAGGGATACCCAACTAGTTACTAAGGTAACATGAGGCTGAAGTTTTCTTCGTAAAACTATTTTGTACGCAGACTTTTGAGGACCCATTTTTGGATTATATATTTTATTTAATTGAATTAAACACATAAGTTTAATTTTTTTTGTATCGAAAAGAATTTAGTTTTAAATATAAGTAGGGGAGACCGGGGCTGGTTGGCCGAAGGGGCACGTTGGCCGAGTGTTTTTTTTAAAAAGGCCTTTGGGCACAGTGGCGACATCTATAGTGATTTTGGTGGGGTATTAGTTCGCACATGTACCGACGTAATTTTAGATGTTTTCGTGTTGCCGTTTGCACAGGAGCACGTTTGTTCTTTTTTTGACGCTGGTGAGTAAATTTCTGTTATTGTAAAGTAATGTTCGTAACACGAGTCAATTTACATCCGATTTCCAAAAACATGGTACCGCTGTAAAGGGTATTCAAAACCCTACAAAATGGTATATCGGTTTCCAGGTTTTTTTTTTGTAAACCATGATTGTTCTCGAAAACATTCATTGGGGTAGGTTGGCCGAGTTTTGTGTGGGGCTGGTTGGCCGAGTTGTAAATTTAGCGTAGAGCAATGTGCACTTCGAAACTCGCGAAATGCACCGATTCCCCAATAAAAGCAACATTGGAGAAGGAGAAAAATGAAAGCAAACGTAAGCGTACGCTGGCGGAGGAAAAGAAAGCCGCGAGAGCTATGAAAAAGTTCACTAAAGCTGCCGAAACTAAGTCTAAAAATGTTAAAAAGACTAAAAAGTAAAGAGTGGAGTTTTTTTTTATGTACCCACATATTACAAAGCTATGTACACTAACTTTTTTTCACTAATATATATTTTCCATTGATGCATTTGATGTCTTTCACTTATTTTACAAACCTCGGCCAACCTACCCCGGCCCTAGGGTTGGTTGGCCGATTTTTCGCGCTGCATTTGATTGTTTATAACTTTTTCCCTGTTTTTTTTTCATGGATGAAAAAATTCATGTATGTGCTCAAGGGTTGTATCTTTATGACAGAGCAAACCGTTTTTCAAAAAGTCAAACCAGAATGAGTACAGAAATTCCGAAAACAAAACTCGGCCAACCAGCCCCGGTCTCCCCTATGCTAAGTGTGAAACACAAAAAAATTTTGTTAAATACACTTAATAAATTAAAAGATATTAACTGTTAAAGTTGAAATTTGAGTATTTTTTTTTAGGCGTACGCAGAGTTATGTGAGTAAGTGTACTATATATGCATTTTCAGAAAGACACACACTACAACAGAGCATTTTATTTTTTTTAATCTTAAAAAATGGATATGTCTCTGAAAATTTCATGGCTATGCATATTATTATTCTTATAAAATAGTTATTAAGAAATTCGTATGAATTCTCACAAGCTAATTAGCTTGAGTGTAAACATTTATGGAATTAATTGACGCATTAACTGACTGCTTGCGCCGTTTGTTGAAATTTTCCAAATGCCAACCAACAAGTAGACACCTGATCATTTACGTTAGAGATATTTCTGCGCATAAGTTGATAGATGATATTAATATACACCCATTTGGAAGTAATGAACATGCGAAAACGAAATTTTACCTTAAGCTGAAAGGGTTGATCATTTAAATATAAAAATTTAAAAAAAAAATTTACCCATAAATAGCAAAAGGGTAGCCTTAGTTTATAGCAAAGAATATGAAAAAGAAATGAAACTCTCATCAGAATACTAATACCAACGTAAAACAAAATTTTATTTTTTTGGTTCATTTTGAAACTCACCCGGGCGTGGTGACTATTTTGCATATGGGTTTACCACTTTGGGTGTTTTATTCCAAATTTGGATTAGACTTAAGTTTTTTTTTGGACTTCGTCGATATATCACTTATTTTTAACCAAAATCGAGGAAATAATTGAATAAAATTAAGAAATAAAGAAGTACACGATACTCTTGTCAATTTTATAACTGATAATCAATTGATTTTATTTTTTTGTTAAAATGATAACATATGGTAATATATGGAGCTGTCACATTCACTATTGGATTTCACCACTAACAATTTCAATAACAACAACAATCAGCTGACTGACATGAGAAAATTACATTTTCATCATGAAATTGAATCATCATGCACTTAATGCCCCAATTTACGTTCCATGCTTTCATCGTATTAAAGCGCCAAGTCTTAATATGATCGCCACTATTAAGATCCATACGCATGATACGATTGTGGGCTACACCTAGCGATCCATTTCGCGTATTGTTCTTCCGTGTCACAACGAATCCAAATCTCACTGTTTGGACCATGACGTCCTTCTGGTGGCACTTCAAGACGAATGCTGAACTTGCCTTGTGCAAGCTTAACATCCGGGGTAACTTCACATCCACGCAAATTAATTGTCATTGCCAATATCATCTTCTTCAGTTGAATCAGGATCTTTAGCCACCATTTCCATGCGTTTACTAAGTGAAACCTCCTCGTGTTGTAGCTGCAGGGAAACTTAAATTGTTTTAATACAATATTACCAAGATTTTTTCAATACTAAAATAATTGAATTACTTTAATTTATTAATTTAAATTATGTGATAGCTTACCTTCCTTCTCGTTGTTTTGATATTTTTCAATTGCAAATATTGACAAAACTTCAAAGTCAGCTGTTCTTATTCACCAAAGCTAAAAAAATTACACCAAACCCACGGGTGAAATAATCTTTTCCTTTCACCCGCCCTCTCACGAACAAGAGAACACTTTTACACCCCCTTGCCAACAAACGTAAGACGTCGACGTCGGTTTTCCGCACCTCTCTTTTGCTAGCAAACCCCCGCACCAACAAACGTAAGACGTCGACGTCGTTTATTTTTTACACAATTTCTTGATTTGTTCTTCCCTTCATAAGCCTTTTATGCATAACGCTGAAAAATATGAGTAATCCTACATATACCCACATAATATTAAAGATTTTTAAAAAGCAAAAATATACTCAAGTTCTCTTGCAAGGTTCATAAAACCTTGCAATTCCTTTTTAAAAACTTCATATTTTCTCATATTTTGACATATTTTTCAATAGTTTCTTGTTTCACCGCGGTGTTAAGAAGCTGCCACATTGTCGAATACATATAGTTTATGACGTAAAATGTGTGGAAATATATTCTCGGTGAGCAAATTAATTACCCTGAACGAAAGATATCAATATTGCGAATACATGAGTTTTACTATTTTTCATATTGTGAGCCAATTTGACAGGTCATCCATTTATGAACTAAAAAGTGTTTCTGAATGCTTATAATGACGGTATCAGACGGTATCAAATTATATAAAATTTCAAATAGGACTAAATAAATTGAAATGCGACTATCATTAAAATACCTAACATCGCAAGCGAAACTGTGTTTAAAAGATAACTCTGATTTCGTACCAAAATTAAATTCAATAATGTCGATATGGTTGAAATTTTACTTAAAAATCGGTAATAAAGGAAAGACTTAAATCACTTAAAAGTTTTGAAAAAAATTTTCTTAATTATAAGAACAAACCATATATGTATGAATATAACAGTTTTATTGCTCAGGCATATTTTTTCTCATTAACTTTTGGAATCTATATATACGCATTATTATGGTCGTGGTTATATCTATTGCCGTGACTGCATATAATTTTGCATCCAAAGCTTATTAAGGGACACACAGGTAGTGTACATAGACGTTATTAATATTGAACGTAAGCTTGCATTATTGAAATTAATCTAACTAAGTCCTATGATATGTATTAATATTAATTTATTACGCCAAGTTTTTTCCCCAAGTTTTTCCCAAATCGCCCAATAACACCCACAGTCAAGAGTAAATTTCCATAAAATTTACTTTCCAACACACGGCATCATTGGTTTTACCGAATTTTGACAATCAATACGTGAGAGTGAAAAATTTTGGCGCAAAAGAGTTTCATTTCTTTTTCATATTCTTTGGTTTATAGTCCAAAAGCTACTAAACATTTTTTCAAAAGATCTTTCATTTAATATACAATTCGCATACAATTTTTTGTATTTATTTTTGAAAAGTTTTCTGTTATTTTTCTCACAATATTTTATTTCATTTAAGCTCAATAGTATTTCTGAATTTTGCTTTTCGTGCATTAAGGAAATTTGACGATAGCAGTTGAAAACAAAAACTATGTAAAGGTAGTCCCCGACTTACGACCGTTCGACTTACGACTATTCGCACTTACGACCAATTTTTTTTTCAATTTTTTTCATAGAAAATGCTTAAAATAGTTTCGGGGAATCCCTAAAATATATATATGAGAAAAAATTTAAAAAAAAAACAGTAGTATATACAAGGATTCGATTTATTTCAGTACAAATAAAACGTTTGTTTAAGTGAATAATTTTATATCATCCCAAAAATGGCTGGAACTAGTAGTACAGTATGTATGTAATATTTTTCTTTAGTTATTTTTTATGAAACTTGACTTACGACTTAATCGACTTACGACCGATGACTAGGAACCTATCTCGGTCGTAAGTCGGGGACTTCCTGTATTAAAGTGGAAATACTCTAGCAAGTGGCTCTAGTTTGAGCCACGCACCTACTGGCTGCATGGGGCCTCGCAGTACCTTAAGCCGGCTCTGGGTACAGTTTGATATTTCTTGAGCCGGACATCTTATGTTGTTTGATACAGTATCGTATTCGATGTCCTAAAATAAATCGTAACGCAAAATTTGGTTTTGGTGTCGATCACGAATATAATTTTTTGTTCTAAAAGTGGGTGGAATTGGAAAAGTGGGCGTAGAATATTTAGTTTTTATACCCTACACAGAGGGTTTATTCACTTTGTCATTCCGTTTGTAACGCATAGAAAAAGGCGTGGCAGATATGGAAAAGTATATATATTCTTGATAAGCGTCACCATCTGAGTCGATATAGCTATGTCCATCCGTCTGTCTGTCTGTCTATCTGTTGAAATCAGGTTTACGAGAAAACTAGGCAAGCTAACTCAATGAAATTTGGCACACAGGTCAAACCTTCTTGCAAGCTGCTAGCATATAAAAATTGGCGAAATCGGTTTACGGCCACGCCTTCCGCCCATACTCTATGTAAATATACCCAAGTCCATTTTGAAAAAAAGATGCTGCGATTTTGATGAAATTTGGTGATTTGTTGAAGATGAGAACAAAATTAAGATTAAGCTTAAGATTAAGGGGCGTGGCACAGCCCTAAATTTTTAATTTTTATAACGCCATAGCTCGTAAACCGTGCAAGATATAATGATGAAATTTAGTACACGAATACACATCTTATAAATCTTGAATTGCGCATAAAGTGGGCGGAATTGTAAAAGTGGGCGTGTCATTTCTTAACAATTAAAAATTTGGATTTCGTATAACTCCAAAATGGCACATACGATTTTCATTAAAATTTTAGAGATGATACCACTGAAAGTAGTCAACAATACCAGCTACGTCAATATACTGAAAAAATTATTTTAAGGGCGCGGCACAGCCTACAATATTTATAAACGTTATTAAGAGAGAACTAACAACGCAATCGTTATGAAATTTAATATGGCGGATATACTCGCTAAAAGGTGTCTTTTGGCACAATTGTGCCAGTGGGTGTGGCACCTCCCATATAAGCAAAATATGTTTAATGCTATAGATAGTTTGCTATTAGAGTAATCTTCATAAAATTTTGTGTAGAGGTGCCGGTTACTATAAGCTTTGAAATTCAATTTTGCATCAGTGGGCGTGGCACTTCCATCATTAACATAAGGTTTTAAGTGCTATTTTAAGTGAACTATTGGTGCAATTGATCTGAAATTTGATGTAAGTGGTTTACTGGGTATTAGTTACATATGAATCAAAAGCTTTTAAGATACCAACAGTGGGCGTGGCACCTCCCATACAATTAAAATACCTTAAGTGGCATAACTATCGTAATATATGAGCAATCATACTGAAATTTGGTGTAAGAGGTTTGTTTATGGAAGGCTACTTTTGGATCAAAATCTGACTGGATTGTACCAGTGGGTGTGTCACCGCCCTAAATTTTAAGAACAATTACGGTGCATATCGCAAACTATACAAGCTATTGTGCTAAAATTTTGTTTGTGCATGTCAATCACGAATTTCATTAATTAAAACAAAAGTGGGCGGTATTGGAGAAGTGGGCGTGACACATTTCGTGTTTTTTATTTCTATTCTATTTTTTTCAACATTTCTCATATTCTTTTGACATTTTCAGTTTTTGCCAACACTTTTCCACATTTTTTAACCTTTTTCCATTATTTTCAACTTATTCAACCTCTTCAACATTTTTTTAACATTTATTTAAAAAGTACTTTCACTGTAGTGTAGGGTATGTCAGTTTCGGCCTGGCCGAAGATAACACCTTAACTAGTTATTTTTTTTCTGGTACAGTCCGCATGTTCAACCTTTTAGAAGCAACCATAGTTCGGTTTTTCACTTTAAGGTTGAAATAGTCCAAAAAATATGGAAAATATTTAAAAAAGTTGAAAGAGGTTGCAAAAAAAAAACGAACTAGTCGAAAAAGTTGAAAACTGAAAGAGGCTGAAAAAGTTAAAAAATTATTGCAAAAATCCGAAAAACTATAGAAAATGCTGAGAAAAAGTTGAAAAAGTTAAAAATCACAAATCAAAAAAAAAAAAGGATACTAAATTGGACATAAGGTTGATAATACCGCAAAATGTTAAGAAAATCGAAGGAAAAATGGTAAATCTTACAAAAAGTTGAAAGAGATTTGAAAATGTTGAAACAGCTGAAAAAGACTGAAAAAGTATAAAAGACATGATATCAATGAGAGTCTTACGCCCGAAAATAGAAAAAAATGCATGCAGCGGCACGGTATAAACCTCAAAATGCTCTCCTGCCTTTATGTGGCTCGCTGTTCATACGACATAAAAATAATTAAACGTATTTCGTATGGATATTATCGAAGAGTTGCTGATGAGCCTGATGCGTCTTCTGAAGCTGTTTTTGAACATCGTAAGCATTTTTTTACTTGCTATTGAAGGTCGTGGTCGTGGCCGCTGAAAAATTTGACGATTCGTCCAAGTAAATTTGATTCTTTTTACAGCCTTCTTCAAGTGTGACAGGGAAGTTAAAAGGGACTTACGGGACGAAAAAATCGATTTTCACTTTTTTAGCGGTGCTCATAGAAGATGCTACGCTCTTTTCAATGCAAGAAACCGGACACATTGACAACAACACAAAAAAGGTTCCAAAAAATCCAATGTGACGAATTTCTCTGAAATTAATCAAATTCGCTTGAAACTTGTTACCCGAGGGTTTTCAGGGTCGCTGATTACGAATCAGGAATCAGATTTTAAAAATTCAAAATGGCGGATCCATTTTTTAAATTAGGATCACAGTTATTTTAACAATTTTTAACAACGACGTCCACCATATTGAACCCGACATTTTAAATTTTGAAAATCTGACTTTAAATTCCAAATCAGCGACCCCAAAAACTCCTTAGTAACGAGTTTCAAGCGCATCTGTTCAATTTTGAAAAAAACTCGTCTACCATATTGGATGCGCCATTTTGAATTTCGAAAATCTAATATCAGTTTCATAATCAGCGACCCCAAAAGCCACCGGGTAAGGGGTTTTTAATCATAACTGGCCACTGCCTCATCGGCAGACATGCGTAAGAAATTAGGTGTTAGGTCCTTTGACTTCTGCAGAAGTTGTGGAGATGTGGAGGAAGAGGAAAATAGTAAACATCTTCTCTGCTCCTGTCCCGCACTTGCTAGAAAACACCACAAAGCACTTGGGTCGTTTTTATTTGATGATCTGGATGACATTATGGGGTTTCAAGACATAAAAACGCTCAGGCGCATCAAAATTCACTACTTAACTTCAAAGTCGTTTTTCCCGAAAACTTATTTTCGGACCGTTGGTCCCTTTTAACTTTCCCTATTACATATGCCCTGCTTATGAAACTGAAATAAACCCTGAGCGTGTTACCCTTTCAAGTTCATCGGCTAGCTGCGAGTTTACGGCTGTGCATGAATCAGACGTTGCTAGAAATGGTTTAAATATTAAATCAAATGCTAATGGTGAAGATGGTATCACTTTAAAGTTTACTAAGCGAGTGTTGCCTTACATATAAAGCTATCTGACTCATGTCATGGCTCATGGTTTCACTAGTGGTTGCTACCCTAAATTATGAAAAATGACAAATGAAATCCCTGTTGCGTGTTGAGACCAACTGATAGTGAGTCAGGTGATTTTCGGCCAGTTGATTTACTTTCATTCCTTTCCAAGGTATGTGAGTCACTGTTGGCTGAACAGATTTCCACTTACCAACTGCTAGTTAGTCTGGTGATTTTTGGCCAGTTAATTTACTTTCATTCCTTTCCAAGGTATGTGAGTCACTGTTGGCTGAACAGATTTCCACTTACCAACTGCTAGTGAGTCTTTCCATGGTATGTGAGTCACTGTTGGCTGAACAGATTTCTACTTACGTTAATAAAAATACATATTCTTGTGTCTCCATTGCAAACTGGCTTCCGTCCGGGACACAGATGTGCTACTGCAGTTCTGAAAATTATTTATGATATCAGACCATCACTTGATAAGGACCATATAACTTTGCTATGTCTGTTGGACTTCTCGAGGGCATTCGATAACGTAAATAACACTAAGGTGTACGAAGCTTAAGCAGTTTTTAGGCTTCTCGATGTTTTTTAGTTTCGATCACAATTTGAAAAAAGTTGAAGGTGGCTGAAAAATTTGAAAATTTTGAAAAATATTCAAAGAAGCTTAAAAACTCGAAAAAAAAGAAAGAAGTTGAAAAACTCGAAAAAAAGTTGAAAAAGGTGATATAAATGGAAAATGTTGAACAAAGTTGAAAGAGGTTGCAAAACTCGAAACAAAATCGGCACACGCATACCAAATTTTTTCTCAATATCTTGTATAATTTGCAAGATATCAATTGATGCAATAGTTCACTTAAATTAACACCTACAACTTTTTGTTAACATGGTAGATGCCACGCCCACTGATGCAATCCCGCCGAATTCATTTAATTTCAAAACTTATAGTCGCCGACATCTATACAACAAATTTTATTAGTTCACTCCCATAGTACACTCAATATAATATTAAACGCTTTTTGTTTGTATAAGCGGTGCCACGCCCACCGATGCAATACCATCGAATTCATTTTAATTTCAGTAGCCGACAACTTTAAATCAAATTTTGTTAGAATTGCTCCTACAGTACACTAAATATAACATTAAACGTTTTTTTTTTTCTGGTATGGGAGGTGCCATGCCCACAGGTACACTTGCGTACAGTTTTGGTTATGTATTACCTTATTGCAAGTATATCTGCCATATTAAATTTCAGAATGATTACTCTATTGGCTCTTTTATTATAACGCTTGTAAATATTGTGGGCGTTGCGACGTCCTTTAACGAGTTTTTCCAGTAAGTTGACTTGGCTTGTATTGATGGCTGCTCTCAGTGGTATCATCTGTAAAATTTTTTGTGAAAACCGTTTTTGAACTATTTTAAATCAAAACATTCATTTTTTGAAAGTGCTTCGCCCACTTTTCAATTCCGCCTACTTTAAGTGCTGTTCAAGACCCATATGATCTGCATTCGTTTACCAAATTTCGTCGCAATATCTCGCAAGGTTTGCAAGATATGACGTTTTAAAAATATAATTTTTGGGCGTAGCCACAACTTTGTTTTAACCTTTAAGAACTTGAAACATAGCTCAGTTTTAATTTGACTCTTATGTGCACCTTATTAGGCGAATTTTATCAAAATATCTGAATACTAAATAAGGAGTTTTGGGAAGAGGGTTATCAAGGTCAGATGAAAGCAAATTTGAATTCATTGGCGAAAAAAAGTATGGAGCAAGGCGCATTGATGCTTACATTAGCAATTTTTGCAGCATGGTGGCGGTTCAATAATGATGTCAGGATGTTTTAGCTGGGCTGGAGTAGGAAATTTTTTTTCCACATCAAAACAAGAGTAACTGGGGTCGGCAATGCTCAAATTTTTAAAAAAAATTTTAAATCTTTCGCTTAGGTTTTAGTATATAATGAGCGCAAGTGTATAAACAATCATACATTAGGTGTGCAACTATTTGTCAATAGATGGCGCTAGCGGTTAAGAATCTAGCCTAAACATATGGTAAACAAACCGATTTGAAACTTTTAAGATTTTGTGTTTTCATAGTCTGTTTGTGGTTGCTCGAAAATGACTGATTTTGTGCCAAATAATCGTCATTTGCGTCAGATGTTGATTTTCTTCTTTCAATCGAAGAAAACGACGGCTGACGCGCATCGAGAGCTCCAAAAAGTTTACGGAGATGGCGTTCTGAGCGAAACAAAGTGCCGAGATTAGTTTCGTAGCTTTAAAGACCATGATTTCGACATCAACGATCGATCACGTGAAGGAAGGCCAAAAACCTTCAATGATACGGAATTGAAGACATTGCTTAATGAAGACTTAGCATGCGTGAAAAACGGTCCCAATACGAACAGAGCCACGATAAAGTAATCGTATTGCATGAAAACGCTAGGCCTCACGTTGCTAAGCCAGTGAAAACATACTTGGAAACTTTCAAATGGGAAGTCCTACCCCACTCGTCGTATTCCCTAGATATTGCGCCGTTGTTCCGTTCAATGGCACATGGTCTGGCTGATCAGCAGTTCAACTCCTGTGAAGACCTCAAACAAAAGCTTGATTTGTGGATAGCCTCAAGAGACGAACACTTCTACCGTGATGGCATTTGAGCTCCACCAGAAAGATGGGGAAAAGTGGTATCTAGCAATGGGCAATACTTTGATTGATTCGTCTGTAACTATTTTTTGACAATAAAGTTGCATTTTCTAACAAAAAACAGCGAGAACTTAGTTGCGCACCTAATAGAATATATGGCATAAATTAAATCGGCTTTTCCACAACAAAATTCATTTGCGTTACTCCAGGTGTTCATCACCACAAACGGCAGTTGGTGCCACAGAATGAATTCTCATGATTTAAATACAACTAGTAAAGGTGTTATCTTCGGCCAGGCCGAAACTCACATATCCTACACTACAGTGAAAGTACTTTTTAAATAAATGTTAAAAAAATTTTGAAGAGGTTGAATAAGTCGAAAATAATGTAAAAAGGTTCAAAAATGTTGGAAAGTGTTGGAAAAAACTGAAAATGTCAAAAGAATATGGGAAATGTTGCAAAAAATAGAATAGAAATAAAAACACGAAATATGTCACGCCCACTTCTCCAATACCGCCCACTTTTGTTTCAATAAATGATATTCGTGATTGACATGCACGAACCAAATTTTAGCTTGTATAGTTTGCGATATGTGCTGTAATTATTCATAAAATTTAGGGCACACCCACTGGTACAATATAATCTAATTTTGATCTAAAAATAGCCTTCCATAAACAAACCTCTTACACCAAATTTCAGTATGATTGCTCATATATTTTGATAGTTATGCCACTTAAGGTATTTTAATTGTATGGAAGGTGCCACGCCCACTGTTGCTATTTCAAAAGCTTTTGATTCATACATACCTATTACCCAGTAAACCACTTACATCAAATTCTAGATCGATTGCTCCAATAGTTCACTTAAAGTAGCACTTATAACTTTATGTTAATGAGGGAGGTGCCACGCCCACTGATGCAATCTTGTCAAGTTTCATTTAATTCAGAAGCTTATAGTAACCGACACCTCTACACAAAATTTTATGAAGATTACTCTCATAGCACAGTATCTATAGCATTAAACGTGTTTCGCTTATATGGGAGGTGCCACACCCACCGGGACTGTTGTGACAAAATTTTGCAAGAAGACACCTTTTAGCAAGTGTTTCCGCCATATTAAATTTCGTAACGATTGCGTTCTTAGTTCTCTTTTTATAACGTTTATAAATATTGTAGGCTATGCCACGCCCTTAAAATAAAATTTTTCAGTATATTCACGTGGCTTGTATTGTTGACTACTTTCAGTGGTATCATCCCTAAAATTTTAATGAAAATCGTATGTGCTAATTTGGAGTTATACGAAATCCAATTTTTTAATTGTTAAGAAATTCCACGCCCACTTTTACAATTCCGTCCACTTTATGCGCAATTCAAAATTCACAAGATCTGTATCCATGTACCAAATTTCATCACAATATCTTGCACAGTTTACAAGCAATGGCGTCATAAAACTTAAAATTTGGGGCTGTGCCACGCCTCTTTAAGAGCCTTTGCAAACTTAAAACCTAGCCTAGTCTTAATGTTGTTCTCATATTCACCAAATCACCAATTTTGATCAATATCGCAGCAACTTTTTTTCAAAATAGACTTGGAAATATTTACATAGAGTATGGGTGGAAGGCGTGGCTGTGAACCGATTTTGCACATTTTTATATGCTAGCAGCTTGCAAGAAGGTTTGACCTGTGTGCCAAATTTCATTGAATAAGCTTGCTTAGTTTTCTCGTAAACCTGATTTCAACAAACAGACAGACAGACAGACAGACAGACAGACAGACAGACAGACAGACAGACAGACAGACAGACAGACACACAGACAGACAGACAGACAGACAGACAGACAGACAGACAGACACACAGACAGACAGACAGACAGACAGACGGACATAGCTATATCGACTCAGGTGGTGACGCTGATCAAGAATATATATACTTTTCCATACCTGCCACGCCCCCTTCTATGCGTTACAAACGGAATGACAAAGTGAATATACCCTCTGTGTAGGGTATAAAAAAGAATCTAACCACGACGGCCCAATGGTTAAAAAAAATACCCAGTAAATATCTCAGTAGCCTACAGAGATATGGTGCTGAAATTTTTTTTGTGATTATTTTGGATCAATTACAGGTTGTATGGGTTAAGACAATTTTGTTTTTCTTCAATACATCTGTCGAGTTTTTCAAAACCTTTGAACTTCTATCGACTTTTCGTTACCATCCAATACTTTTCGAATCTTTTATTGTTACTTTTTGACTCTTACCTGTGTCCTTATTATATTTGATACTCTATGGATTTACCGGTATATTTGTCGCTTTAATCGACCCTTTTGATATATTCGATTCAATTCGACACTTGCTTGCAGTTCTTAAAAAATTCATTACTTCTTTTGCTAACGATTTCTGAAATTAGTTTTTCTATGCTTAAGCTGCAAATATTTATTTTTATGGCAGCAAAATACCCCAAACATGCCAGCATTTGTTAAATGAGTCTTTGCCTTTGAAATTGGTTGGAACTCAATTTCAAAATAACAATAAATGCCATTCATGAAGGATATAATAAACAATATATGTCATTCATAAAGGATAAAATGCGCTGTGTTACAAAAGAAGCAACTGATTTTCTACTGAGTTTCCTTCCGGTTATTAAAATATCCTTTCATATGTATCCTTGTTTGTATCGTTTTAGTTTCTTACTGAAAGAGTTTGTACTTCCATATGATATTTATTTATTTCTATTTTTGTTGAGTGTGTATGGCTATATGTATGTGATGGCATTAGACATGTTCAAAAAAAAAAAAACTCTTGTTCTAGAACTCTTCGGGAACGCTTGAAATTTGGAAATTTATTTATAATCGAGTAAGTTCTCAATGAAAAAACAACTGAAAATGTTAAGGGTTGCGTGAAGAAAATGGCATTATTTTCTTGTATAATTTTTTTTCCATTTTCCTGATGTACCGGATAAAAACTTTTCAGCTAATTTTTAAGTCTATATATAAAGAAAAAAATCCATGCTCTCCGCGCAAGTATAGCCTTGGTGTTTCTTGTGCAACAGCTCAAATCCTTTGCAAATTTCACCATTTCACGTTGAAAAGTTGGAGGAAGTTGAATAAGTCGAAAATAATGTGGAAAAAGTGCAAAGTGGTTAAAAAACTCCAAAAAAGTTGTAGGTCAACGTTTACATGAGGAAATTCGGTCTGAGAAATTCTTGTCTATTCTCTTTTGTGAATTTGTTTTGCGTTTATACACGAAAACTAGAATTTCTTTGTGCAAGAAAATTTCAAATTAATTACTGCGTCAACCCGCCACAACAAACGTAAATTCAAAGCATAATATCAGCTAACGAACAAAACGAAAGGGAATTCGTGGGTACGACAAATTCTGTACACCACTCTTTCGTTTTTCCCTTCTTGCCAACAAACAGGAAAAATTTTCTTTAAGAGTTTCCTCGTGTAAACGTTGATTAAGCGGTTGACAAATGTCGAAACCAATCATAAATCATAAAAAAGTCGAAAATATAAAGAAAATGTCGAATAAAGTTGAAAAGGTTTGAAAAAGTGGAAAAAATGCATATGAAATAAATTGCGAAAAGCTTAAAGGTTGAAAAAGTCACAAGAATATGAAAAATGTTGAAGAAAATAGAATAAAAATGAAAAACAAAACAACTAAATATGCCACGCCCACTTGTGTAATTCCGCCCACTTTTGGTTAAATAAATTATATTCGTGGTTGACATTCTCATACTAAATTTTAGCGAAATTGCTTAGATAGTTTGCGATATATGCCTTAATTAACTTTAAAATTTAGGGCGATGACACACCCACTGATACAATACAGTCCGATTTTACTACAGCAAAAGCTTTCTATAAACAAACCTGTTGCGCCAAATTTCAGCATGATTGCTCACATATTACGATAGATATGCCACTCAAAGTATACTACTTGTATGGTAGATGCCACACCCATTGGTGTTATTTCGCCCGCTTTTGATTCAGATATACCTTATAGCAAGTAAACCACTTACAACAAATTTTATACCTATTGCTGCGTTAGTTCTCTGAAAATAGCGCTTACAACTTTATTTTTGTATGGGAGTTGCCACGCCCACTGATGCAATTCCGTCAAAATCGATTTCATTTTAAAGTTTATAGTAACTGACATCTCATGAAGATTACTCACATTGCACACTTTCTGCAAAATTAAACGTTTTGTTGATTATATGGTAGGTGCCACGCCCACCCGAGCTATTGTGTCACTTTTTTGTAATAAGATATTTTTTAGCAAGTATATTTGCCATACTGATTTATACAACAATTACGTTGTTAGTTCTCTAATTATAGCATTTAAAAATATTGTGGGTTGAGCCACGCCCTTCAACGAGATTTTTAAGTACACTGATTTAGCTTGTTTTGGTAACCGTTTGCTGTGTTATCATCTGTAAAATTTTTGTGAAAATCATTTTTCCCAATTTTATGTTATACGGAATTAAAATTTTTAATTGTTTGAAAGTACTACGCCCACTTTTCCAATTTCTCCCATTTCAAGCACAATTCAAGATATATATGATCTATAAACGTTTACTTGATTTCATAAAGATATATTGCATAGCTTACGAGCTTAAAACTTAGGGCTACGCCAGGCCTCTTTTAGAACCTTTGATAACTTCTAACCTAACACAAACCAATTCTTGATCACATGTGCACCAGTTCTTCAAGTTGCATCAAAATCACAGCAAATTTTTTCAAAGTTCTTGGCCGTATATATATAGAGTATGGGCGGTAGGTATGTCCGTCAATCGATTTCGCCCATTTTTATATGCAAACAAAATTATATGATTACAAAATTTCATTGCATTAGCTTGCTTAGTTATGCCGTAAACGTAATTTAAACAGACAGACAGATATAGCTATATCGGCTCTGTTGGTGACGCTGATCAAGAATATATATACTTTTCTATAACAACCATGCCCTCTTCTATGCGCTACAAACGGTATGACAAAGTGAATATATCCACTGTTTAGGGTACAAAAATATAAAAAAGATTGAAATTCTTATTTGAAATGTTTACTTTCGGTTTTCTACAAGAAAAAAAATTCAAATTTCAAAACTGATTTCATAATTGAAAAGATTAGTAAATTTTTAATAAGACCACAATTTTCAATATTTTTGATTGTAAATTTGTTTAATTCGAAAAATAGCTTTCGAAAAATCCGTATTTTATTTAAATCAAATCTTTAGAAGTCCATAACTTGACAACTAAGCAACATACAAAATAAAAATTTTGTGTTTAAGTTCACAACTTTTTTAATGGCCCACTTCATATGAAATGCCCCATTTAAAAATAATAGTAAAATTTTTTTTCGATACTTCCTGATATGTACAACAGGAACGTGACCAAAAAAAATTAAAAAATTTTATGTAATAATTAAAATAGAATTTTATTAATGTTTTACTCAAATTTCAAAAAGTGTTAACTTAGCAGCTCTGATAGCAAGTTTTTTTTTTCGTTTTTTTAATGAGTATATACTCGAAAATTGAACACATTTTTTTTTCTAATTTTAAGCGTTCCTGAAGAATTCTAGCGCATGAGGTTATTTTGAACATGTCTAAATGGCATGCTGTTTTTTAATCTTGATCTACATATGAGGACGCTTTTTTAGATTATGCTTAGTCTGAAATGTTGGCATTCATGCTTCGAGTTAAATGCGAACATTTGTTTACTTTTTGTGTATTTGTTGCCATTTAGGCAGATGAAACAGAACATAGCCCTATTGCAAGAGTATATTTACCTTTTTTTTGTACTGTTCTACATTTTTCGCATATGAAAAGACTGAAACAAGAATATTAAGATATTTATTACGAAGCATTAAGAGTTGTGAATAAAATAGCTGTAATCTTAATATTAATGTATAGAAGGCCAATATGAAAAAGGTCAAACGCTTGTTCGACAGCATATAGTACATCAATTCATTTTTAAGATTTAGACAGACGAATGTATGCCTGATGAGTGGAATCAAATCACAATTTCTTCACATCGCGTACAAGTTAGTAGCTGCCATAATGTGTAAACGCTTGAAACTCTTCGTCAACAACTTGTTTGACCCGTATCAGTCAGGCCAGAAAAGTTCCCAGTACATCAAATTTTCATACTCCATAGTTACTGGAGCAAGCTCAAAAAGTTCAAATCAACAATCCCCATCTTTTTATAGAGATGCGCAACTGTCATGGACATATAAATGGCACATTTTTTTACATGTTCTTTCTTATGCTACATTCAGTGCCGGATTTACATAAGCGCACTACGGGCACGTAACCCTGGGCCCACACCAATAAGGGCCCCCACCAATATAAAACTAGTAAAGGTGTTATCTTCGGCCAGGCCGAAACTCACATACCCTACACTGCATTGAAAGTACTTTTTAAATAAATGTTAAAAAAATGTTGAGGAGGTTGAATAAGTCGAAAATAATGTAAAAAGGTTCAAAAATGTTAAAAAGTGTTGGAAAAAACTGAAAATGTTGAAAAAATATGAAAACCATTAAAGAAAATTGAAAGATATTGAATTAGTCGAAATATATGAAAAATTGATGAAAAAGTCGAAAGAATAAAGAAAACGTCGAATGAAATTGAAGGAGAAAGGTAAAAGATTGAAAATGTCAAAAGAATATGGGAAATGTTGAAAAAAATAGAATATAAATGAAAAACACGAAATATACCACGCCCACTTCTCCAATTCCGCCCACTTTTGCTTCAATAAACACACTAAATTTTAACGCAATAGCTTGTATAGTTTGCGATATTTGCCTTAATTATTCATAAAATTTAGGGCGGTGACACACCCACTGATGCATTCCAGTCCGATTTTGATCCAAAAATAGCCTTCCATAAACAAACCTCTTACACCAAATTTCAGTATGATTGCTCATATATTACGATAGTTATGCCACTTAAGGTATTTTAATTGTATGGGAGGTGCCACGCCCACACATATGTACCTAATACCAAGTAAACCAATTAAATCAAATTTCAGATCAATTGCTCCAAATGCCACGCCCACTGATGCAATCTTGTCATGTTTCATTTGATTTCAAAGCTTATAGCAACCGACACCTCCACTCAAAATTTTATGAAGATTACTCTCATAGCACACTATCTATAGCATTAAACGTATTTCGCTTATATGGGAGGTGCCACACCCACACAGGAGACACCTTTTAGCAAGTGTATCCGCCATATTAAATTTCATAACGATTGCGTTGTTAGTTCTCTTTTTATAACGTTTATAAATATTGTTGGCTATGCCACTCCTTTAAAATAAATTTTTCAGTATATTGACGTAGCTGGTATTGTTGACTACTTTCAGTGGTATCATCCCTAAAATTTTAATGAAAATCGTATGTGCTAATTTGGAATTATACGACATCCAATTTTTAATTGTTAAGAAATACCACGCCCACTTTTACAATTCCGCCCACTTTATGCGCAATTCAAAACTCACAAGATCTGTATCCGTGTACCAAATTTCATCACAATATCTTGCACAGTTTACGAGCAATGGCGTCATAAAACTTAAAATTTAGGGCTGTGCCACGCCTCTTTAAGAGCCTTTGCAAACTTAAGACCTAGCCTAATCTTAATGTTGTTCTCATATTCACCAAATCACCAATTTTGATCAATATCGCAGCAACTTTTTTTCAAAATAAACTTGGAAATATTTACATAGAGTATGGGTGGAAGGCGTGGCTGTGAACCGATTTTGCACATTTTTATATGCTAGCAGCTTGCAAGAAGGTTTGACCTGTGTGCCAAATTTCATTGAATAAGCTTGCTTAGTTTTCTCGTAAACTTGATTTCAACAGACAGACACACAGACAGACAGACAGACAGACGGACATAGCTATATCGACTCAGGTGGTGACGCTGATCAAGAATATATATACTTTTCCATACCTGCCACGCCCCCTTCTATGCGTTAAAAACGGAATGACAAAGTGAATATACCCTCTGTGTAGGGTATAAAAAAGGGTTCAGACAAGGTGATGCGATAGTACTTGAAAGAATTGTGCAAAACTCAAAAGCTAACACCGAGGGCGCAATCTTTCAAAAGTCGACAATATTGACATATTTGACCGAAATCACCGGGCTGTTACTGGTGCGTTTGCTATTATCGTAACGAAAGCTGCCAAAATTGGTTTAGTGGAGACTGTGGATAACGCCAAGCAGAATAAGGCACACCAAATCGGCGAATGGAACTGAATATCACTGTCGAGAGCTTCAGCTTCGAGGAAGTAAGGAACTTGGCTCTGCTGATAGCAACACCGCAGCAGATGATGAATAACTCTTGCCCATTGTTGTGTCTTTGCAGTGAGAAGGCAATTAAGTAGTAAGCTCCTGTCACCAAAAACTAGGGAGACTAATCTTAATCATCTCAGTCCTACTTTATGGCTCTGCAGCATGGACACTGTCAATGGCGTATAAAAGCACTTTCAGTCGTTTCGAGAGAAAAATTTTACGTAATATATTCGGTTCCGTTTGCGTTGACAAGTTATGGAGGAGAAGAGATTCAACGACGAAATATACGAGCTATACAGTGATATCGATTTGGTGAAAAAAATGCGCATTAGTAGCCTAAAATGGCTAGGGCATGTAGAGTGAATAAGCACTCCGGTTCGCAGAGTTTTCGAATCGACGCCAGAGAAACAACGCAGTAAAAGCAAGGCTCATCAAATAGAAGAGGACCGCTGTGGACTTGGTGTGTGCAACCGGGCTAATTTGAAAAGCCCAGGCTCACACCAAACTGTAGCGCCACCTAACTTAGTAAATAGTAATATGAGAAATGAGTAAGTGAAGCCAACGATTTGAGTTCCAACTCTGAAATTATGACTTCTCATATGGGACATTTCATGTGAAGCGGACAGTGAAAAAAAAAATAGGATTTTGAAATTTGTTCATATTCGAACTAATTGAACTTCTAGAAGGTGTAAGCACATAATTATACCCTACACAGAGGGTATATTCACTTTGTCATTCCGTTTGTAACGCATAGAAGGGGGCGGGGCAGGTATGGGAAAGTATATATATTCTTGATCAGCATCACCACCTGAGTCGTTATAGCTGTGTCCGTCTGTCTGTCTGTCTGTCTGTCTGTCTGTCTGTCTGTCTGTCTGTCTGTCTGTCTGTCTGTCTGTCTGTTGAAATCAGGTTTACGAGAAAACTAAGCAAGCTAACTCAATGAAATTTGGCACACAGGTCAAACCTTCTTGCAAGCTGCTAGCATATAAAAATTGGCGAAATCAGTTAACGGCCACGCCTTCCGCCCATACTCTATGTAAATATACCCAAGTCCATTTTGAAAAAAAGATGCTGCGATTTTGATGAAATTTGGTGATTTGGTGAAGATGAGAACAAAATTAAGATTAAGCTTAAGATTAAGGGGCGTGGCACAGCCCTAAATTTTTAATTTTTATAACGCCATAGCTCGTAAACCCTGCAAGATATTGTGATGAAATTTGGTACACGAATGCAGATCTTATAAATTTTGAATTGTGCATAAAGTGGACGGAATTGTAAAGGTGGGCGTGGCACTTTTTAGCAATGGAAAATATGGATTTCGTATATCTCCAAATTGGCACATAAGATTTTCATAAAAATTTTAGGGATTACCACTAAAAGTAGTCATCGATACATGTTTCGTTAATATTCTGGAAAATTTCGTTAAAGGGCGTGGCACAACCTACAATATTTATAAACGTTATTAGAAGAGAACTAACAACGCAATCGCTATGAAATTTAATATGGCAGATAATCTTTCTAAAAGGTGTCTTCTTCTAAAATTTTGGCACAATAGTGCCGATAGGTGTGGCACCTCCCATATAAGCAAAATACGTTTAATGCTATACATAGTGCGCTATGAGAGTAGTCTTCATAAAATTTTGTGTAGAGGTGCCGGTTATACTATAAGCTTTGAAATTCAATGAAACTTGACAAGATTGCATCAGTGGGCGTGGCACCTCCCTCATTCACATAAAGTTGTAAGTGCTATTTTAAGTGAGCTATTGGAGCAATTGATTTGAAATTTGATGTATGTGGTTTACTGGGTATTAGGTACATATGAATCAAAAAGCTTTTGAAATAGCAACAGTGGGCGTGGCACCTCCCATACAATTAAAATACCTTAAGTGGCATAACTATCGAAATATATGAGCAATCATACTGAAATTTGGTGTAGGAGGTTTGTTTATGGAAGGCTACTTTTGGATCAAAATCTGACAGGATTGTACCAGTGGGTGTGTCACCGCCCTAAATTTTAAGAATACTTACAGCACATATCGCAAACTATACATGCTATTGTGCTAAAATTTGGTTTGATCATGTCAAGCACGAATGTCATTTATTGAAACAAAAGTGGGCGGAATTGGAGAAGTGGGCGTCATTTCTATTCTATTTTTTTCAACATTTCCCATATCTTTTGACATTTTCTGTTTTTTCCAAGACTTTTCAACATTTTTAAACCTTTTTACATTATTTTCGACTTATTCAATCTCCTGAACATTTTTTAACATTTATTTAAAAAGGTACTTTTAATGCAGTGTAGGGTATGTGAGTTTCGGCCTGGCCGAAGATAACACCTTTACTAGTTTTTTTTTTTTTGTATGACGCTTAGTAGTAAGCTATGTACCGCCAAAAATTTAAATAATATGAATTTGTCGGAAGCAGTTTTTCTTATTAAACAAATTTACAATAAAATGTTGAACCGAGTGGTTTTTATAAGAAATTGACTGCTATTTTTAATCATGAAATCAATTGCGAAATTTGATTTTTTTTTCTTGAAGAAAATCGAAGGTAAACAAACAACAGAATTCCAACAATTTTGAGCATTTTTTATATATTTTCACTCATTCTAGAATGTGAACGAATTTGAAAATGTTGCATTTTTATTCTTGTCCGCTTCACATGAAATGCTCAAATTTTTTGTATAATTTTTAACTTTCGACCTCAAGATAACGTACCGGTACAATTTTGCGTTCGCTTGATTGCTTTTTTATTAGAGCTAACCAATAAGTCTGCATGCTCAGTTCACGTTGTCAATTTAAGTGAACTCATTCTTTCCCATAGCTCACTCTGAACATTTATATGTTAAAATTCTTTACACCTTACGATTTATAAGTTTTAAATTCTGTTGCTGCTTATTCGGTACAATGTGTGTCAACGTACTATATATAGCTTAGTGTGTAAAATCTCCATTTGATACTTAAGTCTTACTTAATAGGCTATGTACTTAAACAAAAAAAAAAAAAACAACCCCAAACTTAACAATTAATTCATGCCAGACCATTAAATATGCTTCCCTATTTTATTTATCAACTTTTCTAATGCTATTAAGCAGGTACACATTCGCCTCTACAAAAATTTGATTATCTGATTATTTGTCTCAAGGCATTTGCATTTTTATATGGTTTGTAGTAATATGAGCTGCACCCTTATTTAGCGCATAAAAGCGTTGATGTACCTTAATGCAATATGTAGGTACACTTGAACGGTAATTTAGCTCGATTTAAATGGAAACAATCTATAACTAGTAAAGGTGTTATCTTCGGCCAGGCCGAAACTCACATACCCTACACTGCATTGAAAGTACTTTTTAAATAAATGTTAAAAAAATGTTGAAGAGGTTAAATAAGTCGAAAATAATGTAAAAAGGTTTAAAAATGTTGGAAAGTGTTGGAAAAAACTGAAAATGTCAAAAGAATATGGGAAATGTTGCAAAAAATAGAATAGAAATAAAAACACGAAATATGTCACGCCCACTTCTCCAATACCGCCCACTTTTGTTTCAATAAATGATATTCGTGATTGACATGCACCAAACCAAATTTTAGCTTGTATAGTTTGCGATATGTGCTGTAATTATTCATAAAATTTAGGGCACACCCACTGGTACAATATAATCTAATTTTGATCTAAAAATAGCCTTCCATAAACAAACCTCTTACACCAAATTTCAGTATGATTGCTCATATATTTTGATAGTTATGCCACTTAAGGTATTTTAATTGTATGGAAGGTGCCACGCCCACTGTTGCTATTTCAAAAGCTTTTGATTCATACATACCTATTACCCAGTAAACCACTTACATCAAATTCTAGATCGATTGCTCCAATAGTTCACTTAAAGTAGCACTTATAACTTTATGTTAATGAGGGAGGTGCCACGCCCACTCATGCAATCTTCTCAAGTTTCATTTAATTCTGAAGCTTATAGAAACCGACACCTCTACACAAAATTTTATGAAGATTACTCTCATAGCACACTATCTAGAGCATTAGACGTATTTCGCTTTTATGGGAGGTGCCACACCTACCGGCACCATTGTACCAAAATTTTGCAAGAAGACACCTTTTAGCGAATATATCTGCCATATTAAATTTCATAGCGATAAAATTTAGGGCTATGCCACTCCCCTTTAAAAGTCTTTGCATACTTAGAACGTAGCCTAATCTTAATTTTGTTCTCATCTGCACCAAATCACCAATTTTTTATGGGCGGGAGGCGTGGCCGTTGACCGATTTCGCCAATTTTTATATGCTAGCAGCTTGCAAGAAGGTGTGAACTGTGTGCCAAATTTCATTGAATCAGCTTCCTTAGTTTTCCCGTAACCTTGATTTCAACAGACAGACAGACAGACAGACAGACAGACAGACAGACAGACAGACAGACAGACAGACAGACAGACAGACAGACAGACAGACAGACAGACAGACAGACAGACAGACAGACAGACAGACAGACAGACAGACAGACAGACAGACAGACAGACAGACAGACAGACAGACAGACAGACAGACAGACAGACAGACAGACAGACAGACAGACAGACAGACAGACAGACAGACAGACAGACAGACAGACAGACAGACAGACAGACAGACAGACAGACAGACAGACAGACAGACAGACAGACAGACAGACAGACAGACAGACAGACAGACAGACAGACAGACAGACAGACAGACAGACAGACAGACAGACAGACAGACAGACAGACAGACAGACAGACAGACAGACAGACAGACAGACAGACAGACAGACAGACAGACAGACAGACAGACAGACAGACAGACAGACAGACAGACAGACAGACAGACAGACAGACAGACAGACAGACAGACAGACAGACAGACAGACAGACAGACAGACAGACAGACAGACAGACAGACAGACAGACAGACAGACAGACAGACAGACAGACAGACAGACAGACAGACAGACAGACAGACAGACAGACAGACAGACAGACAGACAGACAGACAGACAGACAGACAGACAGACAGACAGACAGACAGACAGACAGACAGACAGACAGACAGACAGACAGACAGACAGACAGACAGACAGACAGACAGACAGACAGACAGACAGACAGACAGACAGACAGACAGACAGACAGACAGACACAGCTATATCGACTCAGGTGGTGACGCTGATCAAGAATATATATACTTTTCCATACCTGCCACGCCCTCTTCTATGCGTTACAAATGGAATGACAAAGTGAATATACCCTGTGTGTAGGGTATAAAAACATGTGAACATTTTATAAATCGAATGTACATTAGAGCAAACTTATGACCCATGGTACGTGTAACATTGTAGAGATCTTGTCAAACTCAAATTAATACGACTGTTAAAGTAACTCAAAGCGCGCTGTTTGTTATGACTCACTTATGAGCAGTGGTGCCCACTACCACAAGCAAACGCGATCACGATAAGCATGTGTTGATGATGTGTTTATTAATTCTGTATACGCGCAGATTTTCTTACGCTTTTTAACGGTCTTTTACGCTCATTGAGCGCCTTCTCATTCTCATTTTTGCACTCTTTTGGCATTATTGGTGTATCATAAGCGGTGCCACCCGGAGAAAGAGCAGGCGCTCGAAGAGCGTATAAAAGCAAAAGATCGCGCGCTTAAAGAGCGTAAGATAGCTTGCACGTATGCAGAATTGATAAACAAACCATCAACACATGCTTATGGTGAGAATGTTTGCTTGGGGTAGTGAGCGAAATCAGTCTTCTTCGACTATTCCAACTCTCTTAAAAGATGACCAAATCTTCACTGCCCCTGTTGATAAAGCTAATCTTTTGGCTAGCATCTTTGCTAAGAATGCTACACTCCCAGATTGCAATCAACCATTGCCCCACGTCCACAGTAAATCTTCGACAATGCCGACCATTTACTTTCGAACAAGGGCAGTGAAAAGAGTCCTTGCAAACCTCAATATTAACAAAGCGTCAGGATCAGATGGTATTTCAACCCATGTGTTGAGAAAGTGTGCCTCAACACTGGCACGGCCATTACGCCGTTCCCAAAAAAGGTGAGGCTACTAACCCCAATAATTACCGGCCCATTGCGATATGCTCTGCGCTCTCTAAAGTCATGGAAAGTGTAATAAACTTTTACCTTGTGAATTATTTGGAGCGCAACGAATTGCTTAGCGATTGCCAATATGGTTTCCGTAGAGCAGGCTCTTCTGGTGACATGATGGCGTTCCTCACTGAAAGGTGGAACCAATGTGTTCACCTTTTTGGTGAAAGTATGGTTGATGCTCTAGATATTTCTAAGGCGTTTGATCGAGTGTGGCATCGCGCCCTCGTATCAAAACTAATCGTTTATGATGTTGGTAATTCCTTTGCTCGTTGGATTACGAGCTTCTGCAGTGGCCGCTCTATCCGTGTTGTGGTAGACGGTTTTACTTCTAATGAATACTCCATTAATGCTGGAGTCCCCCAGAGTTCTGTCCTATCCCCGACTCTATTCCTTGTTTTTATCGATGACCTTCTGTCATCGACTATCAACCCAATCCATTCCTTTGCGGATAACAGCAACATCTGTTATACATATTGCTTCAAAAAGCGCCCAAGCTCTTTGAAGGTTGAGAGGGAATGGCGTTATATGAATGACAAACTCACAAATGACCTAAATACAATCTCCGAGTGGGGGATTGCTAATCGGGTCAATTTTAATGCTAGCAAGTCCCAATGTTGTCTGTTGTCTCACAGACGAAAGGATTGTTCCCCCCACCCCTTAATGTGGCTGGTGTAGGTATTACGAGGTCAGAATCTCTCGACGTTCTGGGCATATTGATTCAACCAGATCTGAGGTGGACAGATCATGTGTTCAATGTGTCGGAAGAAGCGGCCAAGTGTCTAAGTTGTTTAAAACGGTGTAAGAAATACTTCACTCCTGCTGATCTTCGGACTATCTATTTCACCTACATTAGACCTAAGCTGGAGTACAATTCGCACATCTGAGCCGGGGCTCCAAAAACTATTTTGGAGCTGCTAGATCGAGTTCAACGACGTGCGCTGAAGCTAATAGGAGATGAAAACATCATCTCAACTATTGATTCTCTTGAGCACCGGCGAAACGTTGGGTGTTTAACTCTTTTTTATAGATATTATAATGGGATGTGTTCTAGAGAAATACGTGAACTGGTTCCTTCAGTTCAATTATTTTCTCGTAACACTCGGGCGTCTCATCAGGCTCATCGCTTTTCTGTCACACCGGTGCACAATAGAGCATCGCACTATCGTGATAATTCGTTCTTTGGTCGCACAATAAAGTTGTGGAATAATCTCCCTGAGACTGTCTTTCCCGATACCTTTGACATCTGCAGGTTCAAGAATAATGTACACCGACATTACTCCATCTATCATCCTTCCATCTAACCTTTTTCCTTTTCTTACAAACCATCACGGTGCTTTGCATTTAAAGGAAGCGTCCCCTGAGCGTTGATTTAAAGTTTAAAAAAAAAAAAAAAAAAAAAAAAAACCATTGATCACAAGTAATTTTGACAGGAATGGTTGGACTTAAAATAAAAAGGATGAATCAAAATTTAGAATTTAAAGTAATGTCTGGCAACACTTTCTGCGTCAAAAATTTTTAAGATTGGTTGAAATATTCAGAAAAATATTTGTTTTTTTTTTTTGACATTTTTTTAAAAAAAATATTTAAAACAAAATTGATGTCAAAAAAAAAAAAAATATTTTGACGAATTTTGAGAACTTTTTACTAAAAGCGATTTTTACCAAAAATTGATTGTTTAAGAAAAACAATTTGATGAAATTTTGAGATCTGCCATTTAAATTCAGAAAAATATTTATTTCTTCTTAATTATTTTTATTCATTATTGTTACGCGTAATATTAATTTTATATATAAACGTTGCTCGTGTTATTCCGAGATTGGATGTTTCGATCACGAAAATCCGGAAACTCAAAAATTCTTCGGGATTGCCATCCCTAGTATAAAATTACTTGTAATATGCGAGATATTTTCTTCAAATTCAGCACAGACAAATCTGCGGTACGCGACTGAGTGCAGATCCATTGGATTATCTTAGAGCGGTATATCACATTTAATCTGTTCTCATAAGAGCTTTGCGCTATATATCCGTAGCGATGTTGCATACCGGTGCCTGCAAAACTTGCATACGACGGACGTTGAACTCAAGTAGTTCCATATGCATTAAGTTCAAAATTCAGTCGCACATCCTACACACATCTGCTTCCTTTTTAGAAGCCCGAATTCAAGGAAGATTCCTCCTTTCTCTGATTCGTTTATTAAAATCTTAGAGCCGCTCTCAGACAGAGAACATTTTTGGTTTCGAAAACACCGCTTTACAAAAAAAAAAAAAAAAACTGCAATGCAGAATTTATAGGCCGATTTGGAGTAAGACATGAATGGGGCGTGCAAGTTCATATATCTTGCAAAAACACTTAAAAAATTTAAAGGCATATCGAATTCGATGCAGTTTCAAGTTCAGTCTATAAATATCAATTCCAAGTTTTCAGTTTTTGTGAACAATCTTTAAATTTTTATCATGTCCATGATAAGCTCTGCACATCTTTCCCTGGCGCCATAACGTTCTAAAAGCGGGTCTGGAATTCGTTAAGTCACGGGGGCGGCTTGAAAATGATAAAATTTTTAAATTGACGATTGATAGTCTTACAGAATCATGATTATGAAAAGGTTATGTAGGATATCTACAGTAAAGTTCTCAGTGATTAGAAACACATTTGTCCTCAGGCCCTTATTACTAACTTGAGCAATTAGTTACCGTCCGGGTACAGCTCTGTATCAACCAATCAACGCGCGATTTGAATGACGATAAGTTGATATCTATATCAACTCACCCGCTTCGATTCAGTTCCGAATTTGGTGTCACTATTTGATACATTTTTCTGTCCAGTTGTCATATTGGTTGTCGTCATGGCAGCCTTGATTGCAAGAACCAAGCAACCACGACGATAACAAAAAATGTATCAAATAGAGACCCCAAATTCGGAACAGCATCGATGCGGGTGAGTGTACGATGGAAAAAATGCGCGAAAAATTCCCGTGTTGAATTCCACATGGGGATTTGTCACGCGTGTGGAGTTCTAAACATACGCAATTTTAAGTTACATTCTTAATTACCATTATTTAATTAACTTTTCCATTTATTTATCTTTCTAGGCCAACGTCAGTCAACAAGAGTACGCTCTGAAGTATCGTGAGTATTTGCGTCGCATTCACAAGCGTAGACTGCGTGAGCTGTTTACCTTAGGGCATCCGTTAGATCAACTTAATTGGGAGGAAGCAAATGCACAGCTTCACATTCTTACCATAGCGCACAACGTCAGTGAAGTGATAAATGAACGACGGCGACGTGACCTCGACCAAGTAAAATCGTCATCAAGACGGCAAAATGACAAAGCCACAAGCGTTATATTTCGATTTCCGCTCGATGTGGATACATCACAGCTACAGCCTGGCGACCTCGAGGAAGCGAACATACGTTTCATGCTCATAACAAGTTCAGCGCTAGCGGCAAAGCATCAAAGTAGCGAAAGAAAGGCAAAGCGTCGGAAGTCTTCATCATCGACGTCTGTGCCTGCATCAGCGCAAGCTCCAAAAAAACATTTAATTAACTTAAAAGTTTATCAGTTGCTCGATAAGGGACGTCGTCTTTGGTTAGATGGGCAAAGAATTGAAATACAAGTAGATCGGAGAAAAACTGACGAAACCTACAGCCGTTGGCTGGAGTTTGACGTGACAAAAGCGGTTGAGAACTGGCTAAGCGATCGCCAAACAAATCTTGGATTGGAGGTCAAGTGCGACAATTGTTATCGCCATGGAGCGCGTATTATTGATGACCTCACAGAAGCACCCAAAAAAGTCACTCAGGCATATGCAAGCGACGAGGACGACGACGATGATGAGGAATTATTGGAGTCAGCGGAAGAAGAACCAATGGATAAGAAATTCGACTTGACACCTGTGCTAAATATAATTGGGCATATGGGTGCCAAGCATCAAGAGCAGCGTTCAAGGACACAATCTGTGGCAGCAGCTGCACAGCATTACCACACGGCTGCAGGTGCTGGTAACAAAGCAACAGCAAAGCATCAACAGCGAAAAACGAACTGTTATAAGGATAATCAGCGCTGTTGTCGCCATACAATGGAGGTGATATTCAAAGAGATCAAAGGTTTTGAATTTATCATACAACCAAAAGTTTTCGATGCCGGCTATTGCCGTGGTCGTTGTCCACCGCGCTACAATCCAGCGCATCATCATGCATTGCTGCAGAGTCTGATTTGGAAGCAAGATCGCACACGTGCGCCGCACCCATGCTGTGCGCCATCAAAGCTGGTAGAGCTGGAAGTATTGCATGTGGACGAAAAAGACAGCGAAAAACTGAAGATATCGACGTGGACCGATATGCGTGTGTTAGAATGTGCATGCTCTTAAATAATGTCATATCAGGTATATGCTGACGTCGTTTTGGTACAATGAAAAATAAATCTTTTGGAACACATTGCTTTGACCATTCCTAGCGTTGTGCATATGAATCGTTCGGACCAAGCGAAAAAGCGAGACACATAGCAAACTAGGCGTAATGAGTGCTATAATAAAATTCCATTTCTAAAACTAACCATTTTATAATGTATATATTGAAATTTTTGTTTCATTAATTTTTTGTTTCTGTTTATTTTTTTAAATGTATATATAAATGTAAAACATGCAACAGAGGTAAAACCGTCAACAGTACATTATGTGAATCAGAATATTTGCAATAAATAAAAATTACTGCTCAGGGACAGTTTTCCATACGACTGGCCACAAAAATATCAATGAAAACGGAGTAGATGTTAGTCCACATAGAAAAAAATATTTTTGCGTATAACATAATCCCTATGAAAGGAGTGTTTTTCATGTGTAAATGCTTGTTCGAGTAGACTGTGTATTGCAGGATAACTAAGAAAGTGTTGGGAAATATATATTTGAGCAACTTTTATCTGAGGAATAAAAAAAAATTGTTGCGAAGTTTGGGCTGGTGAAAAAATGTACGTATGCCACTAATCCGTTCATATTATTTTTTTCTACCATGATTTCGTAAGGATAACAGATTTATTTAAGGATAAACAAAAGTTTATGATGTTTTAGACATAGAATGAAAAAGAAAAGAAAAACTCCATCGTATGGTTGGATTTCGCTCCTTTCTATGAGCCTTAACTTTTTTCCGCCGCATTCCGTATTTCACTCATTGATTGAAACACAAACGACATGAGAGAGCGTATGGCAACGTTCTCTTCTACGTACAAAAAACCTTATTCGCTTTGTTGTGGTTTTGACTCGCGATTGCTATCCGAACCCGTACCATTTTTGCCATTAGATTCGTATGAGAGAAAAAAAAATTTTTTTTTTCAAACGAGGGATACCTCCAAAAAAAATGTTGGTACCCTCGAAAGAACCGTTTTTGACCGGAAATTGTGTCCCCGGACCATGTTACATGTATTTGACCCATTTTCGTATAATAATTTAGTTTTTTCAAACGAAAGATAGCTCGAAAAATTGTTTTGGACATCACTAAGGTAGGTTCGGGTCCCTGGAAAGATCCGTTTTTGACCCGAAATTGTGTCCCCGGACCATGTTACACGTATTTGACCCATTTTCGTATAATAATTTAGTTTTTTCAAACGAAAGATAGCTCGAAAAATAGTTTTGGACATCACTAAGGTAGGTTCGGGTCCCTGGAAAGAATCGTTTTTGACCCGAAATTGTGTCCCCGGACCATGTTACACGTATTTGACCCATTTTCGTATAATAATTTAGTTTTTTCAAACGAAAGATAGCTCGAAAAAAATTTTGGATATCACTAAGGTAGGTTCGGGTCCCTGGAAAGAACCGTTTTTGACCCAAAATCGTGTCCCCGGACCATGTTACACGTATTTGACCCATTTTCGTATAATAATTTAGTTTTTTCAAACGAAAGATAGCTCGAAAAAAATTTTGGATATCACTAAGGTAGGTTCGGGTCCCTGGAAAGAACCGTTTTTGACCCAAAATCGTGTCCCCGGACCATGTTACACGTATTTGACCCATTTTCGTATAATAATTTAGTTTTTTCAAACGAAAGATAGCTAGAAAAAAATTTTGGATATCACTAAGGTAGGTTCGGGTCCCTGGAAAGAACTATTTTTGAACCGAAACTAGGTCTCCGGACCGTCGTACTCGTTTCGGAATTCCAAAACATGGCATTACTTATATGAATCTAATGACAACTAGTAAAGGTGTTACCTTCGGCCAGGCCGAAACTCACACACCCTACACTGCATTGAAAGTTATTTTTAAAGAGATGTTAAAAAAATGTTGAAGAGGTTGTATAATTCGAAAATAATGTAAAAAGGTTCGAAAATGTTGAAAAGTGTTGGAAAAAACTGAAAATGCTGAAAATATATAAAAACCATAAAAAAAAAAATATGAAAAAATGCTGAAAAATTAATGAAAGAGTCGAAGAAAATGTCGAATGAAATTGAATGGGAAAAGGTTGAAAAAGTCAAAAGAATATGGGAAATGTTGAAAAAATTAGAATAAAGAACACGAAATATGTCACGCCCACAACTCCAATTGCGCCCACTTTTGATTCAATACATGATATTCGTGATTGGCATTCACAAACCAAATTTTAGCACAATAGTTTGAATAGTTTACGATATATGCCGTAATTATTCTTAAAATTTAGGGCGGTGACACGCCCACTGGTACAATACAGTCCGATTTTGATCCAAAAATAGCCTTCCATAAACAAACGTCTTACACCAAATTTCAGTATGATTGCTCATATATTTCGATAGTTATGCCACTTAAGGTATTTTAATTGCATGGGAGGTGCCACGCCCACTGTTGCTATTTCAAAAGCTTTTGATACGTGTGAACCTAATACCTAGTAAACCATTACATCAAATTTCAGATCAATTGCTCCAACAGTTCATTTAAAATAGCACTTACAACATTATCTTAATGAGATAAACGAAATTCAAATTTTCAATTCCTAAAAAGTTCCACGCCCACTTTTACGATTCAGCCCACTTTATGCGCAGTTCAAGATTTATAAGATATGTATTCGTGTATCAAATTTCATCACAATATCTTGCAGTTGAAATTAAGGACTGTGCCACGCCCCTTTAAGAGCCCTTGCAAACTTAAAACCTAGCCGGATCTTTTCAAAATGGACTTGGGTATATTTACATAGAGAGTGGGCGGAAGGCATGGCTGTTAACCGATTTCGCCCATTTAAATGGAAGCAGCTTGCATGAAGGTTTGACCTGTGTGCCAAATTTGATTCAATTAGCTTTCTTAGATTTCGCGTAAACTTGATTTCAACAGACAGACAGACAGACGGACATAGCTATATCGACTCAGGTGGTGACGCTGATCAAGAATATATATACTTTTCCATACCTGCCACGCCCCCTTTTATGCGTTACAAACGGAATGACAATGTGAATATACCCTCTGTGTAGGGTAAAAAAATAAAACACTTACCCCGCGGTAGACTTTCAGTCATTGTTATAAAAGCACTGGTCTATGAAAAATACTGTAAAATACTGCAAAATACTTTTGAAGAAACAGCAGCAGATGGTGCAGTCTAGCAGCAACTGCAATACATTTACACTACCTCCTTAACTTTTCGCCGACTTGCTGAAATGCTTTCGGCTTTCACGATTTTGAATGAACGTTTCTTAATAAATAAAGCAAACACTGATCAAATTTTGGAAAATTGATGTTAAATTTTTAACACCTGTTGCCTCCATGAGCAAATGAAAAAGCATTTCATGAAATTACATTTCATTTTGCGATATAAAATAAAACACAACGAGTACACTTCCAGCGGCAATGCAAGCTCCGCCGACAGCACTGCCTTCAGTTGGATTTGCATTTTCATGCAATTTCACTTAAATATTTTGCTGAATTTATTACACAAAACTCACGAAAACATAAATTTCACATTTTTAATGCTTCTATTTATTTTAAAACATTAGAACTACGAAATATTGAACTTGTAAAAATTAACGCGTATTTTGCTCTTAAAATTAAATCTAACAGATGACAGTTGGCAAGGTTGCCATCTGCTCAGTTGAAACAACGACAGTAGTGGTTTATTATGAAAAGAAAATCAGGAAAACTTATCCGAAATAGGGAAATTTTTTTGATAACGTTATTGTTAAAAATTTGATGTTCTTATAAGTTATTTAGAATCAAGCAATGCTGTTTTATTATTTGCTTTGGGTCTGGCTAAGTCAAAGTTAGTTCCAACTGCTTGCCGCTTATTTTATGGAAGCAAGATTTCTCAACAAACTTTCGTGCTTCATAAATTATATAAATTTTTTTAAATCAACATTAAGTTCCATGTACCTTTTAAGTATAAGTACTTTAGTACAATTTGAAGTTCTACGACGAAAACCATACAGAATTCTTTCTTAAGCAATGATTATACGTTCCAGTATCTCTGCAAGCAGCAAGAAGGCTACCCACAACTCCCCACAGTATGCTCAATTCAAAGCAGCAAATATCCACAAAAGTGTTTCAAATGCCTGCAAGACATTTATTTCCCAGTTCTAGGAGAAGTTGACCAAGATACGCTCAATATCGGATTTCTCACATATTTCGAAATAGCCATAGATGAAAAAATTCCATCCAATTTTTTAGTTTCTTGTGTTTTAGTGGCAATTGTCGAATTACTGAGAGTAGACATGGAAATAATACGATCATATATCTTTGATGTCAAACTTTTTGCCGTTCGTACTAAGATGGTACAATTATTTTATTGTTCAAGTCATTAATTGTCCAACTGAAGCTGAACTAAATTTTGTTTTTTAACTTTTTGTAATTCAACTTTTTTGTCGTTTTCCTTTTTAGGCCTTTTACTCTAAGACTACACTAGCGTTTTTGCATAACACAACGTTATATGCAATAAGACACACTGTCATGTGTGGCTCATTGTATATGGCCTTGTGTTATGCTAAAACGCGCGTTGAAAAAACGCTTGTGTGAACCGAGCCTAATATTCCGGGAGGCAGCGTTGCATTTTCAACGTCATTTCCTCTCGCTTATTTTTTTTGCAATTGATAGTTCAAGTAAGGCTGATAGTGAAAACAAGCATCAGTCACCAGATCATGGTGAATATGGTTGTGAGCGGCTGACGTATATTGACTTTTACAAAATTATATATATATTTTAAAACACGAAAATGAAGATATCGTGCTGTGTCAAAATAAGGTAATAAAAAAGTAATTGACGCGCTCACTGCAAGCAGTTGAAACTAACTTTAATTAGACCAGAGTTATATTAAATAAAAAAGCAGCACTAAACGATTTTAGATGCCTTATAAGAACATGAAACTTTCAACATAAAAAAAAATAAAAACGTTGTCTTCTTTTTTGGATAAGTTCCCGTGGTTGTTCTTTCATTACAACCACTACTGTCGTTGTAGGACTGAGCAGGTGGCAACCTTGTCAACAGTCATCGGTTAGTTTTAATTTTAAGTGCAAAATACGCGTAAATCTCTACAAATTCAATTTTTCGTATTCTTTACTAATGTTTTAAAATAAATAGAAACATTAAAAATGTGAAATTTATGTTTTCGTGAGTTTTGTGTAATAAATTCAGCAAAATATTTAAGTGAAATTGCATGAAAATGCAAATCCAAATGAAGGCTGTGCTATCGGCAGAGCTGGCATTGCCGCTGGAAGTGTAGTGTTTTATTTTATATCGGAAAATGAAATGTAATTTCATTAAATGCTTTTTCATTTGCTCAAGGAGGCAACAAGTGTTTAAATTTTAATATCCTTTATCCAAAATGTTATGAGTGTTTGCTTTATTTATTAAAAAACGTTTATTGAAAATTAAAAATCGTATTCAAATACAAAGGCAGTTCAGCAAGTCGGTGACAACTTAATGTGAATGTGTTGGTGTAGGTACAAGCAGTTGTTGTTGTTTCTTCGAAAGTATATTGGGGGTGCCGTTATAACAGGCCATTGCCATTGCGAGCATTGTTGGGAATTATACTATGGGGTAAGTATTTCTTACTAACAATTTCTTTAATTATTATAATATTTTTATTTTATTTAATGTGCAAAATAAATTAGATTTTTCGTAAGGAAATCTGCTACCTCTGTTGTCGAAACAAAAATTTGCAGTTTTGGAACAGGTTTACTTTAGCTGACATTCTCCAATTTTTTTTTTTTAGGAGTAAAAGGGGGTCAAAAATAAATAAAAATTATGAAAACAAAACGGGCCGCTCGAATCTAGTTTCGAAGATATAGCCATCGAAAATTCCGGATATAGCTTTTGTAAAAATGACCATAAGTTGGGAACGCCTGCATGGATATCAAAAATTTTAGTGTCATAGGAAAGATAATTTAATGGCCTTCAATAATTTTGAGAAAAGTTTTGAAATTTAACCTATAATTTTGGAGATATGACGACTTTTCTGAAATTTGGACCAACTTTTTTTTAAAAAAACCTTTTTTTTTCAGCGCGCGCGATTTTCAATAAAAATTTTTAAGTTTTACAATGATAATAGCCTTATAATAATAATAATAGTTGTTGTTGTAGTAGTTGTTGTTGGATTTTTATTATTTTTGTCCACAAATACATACTTTCCATAAGAATTTATTGAATGATATTTTTTGTTTTCCAGTAAAAAATGGGGTAAATAATAAAAAATTTACAACGAACTATATACCATTTTAAAGGGAACGAACCAGGCTCTCTTAATATGCTAAAAAACTCATGGGTCATTAAGACATTTTTAGGGAAAAAAAAGGTTTTTTTAAAAAAAGTTGGTCCAAATTTCAGAAAAGTCGTCATATCTCCAAAATTGTAAGTTAACTTTCAAAACTTTTCTCTCCATTATTGAAGGCCATTAAATCATCTTTCTTATGATACCAAAATTTTTTATATCCATGCAAACTAGATTCGAGCGGCCCGTTTTGTTTTCAAAATTTTTATTTATTTCTGACCCCCTTTTACCCCTAAGAAAAGAAAATAAATTGGAGAATGTCAGCTAAAGTAAACTTAAGCCGCAGTTTTTGTCAGATCTTTTAATGTTTTCAATTTGGGTGTTTTGAACTACACCCATTACTTTGGAGAGTGTGCTTGATAAAAAGTTAAAATTCAATAAGGATTAAAGTGTGATTATCGATCTCACTTTAAAGCCATTAAAGAAATACTTGAAATAATTTAAGTAGAAAAATTTGAACTTTATTATTATTTAGGTAGTTTTATATTAAATTTCATTACATCAACATTTCTTTCTGAGGCAGAGTTCTAAAGCATCAACGCTAATTTGATTTACCAAGAAAGACTAAGTTTTGCAGGAGCTTAGCTATTTTCTGTAGTTAACTTATGTAGTGTAAATGATAGACTGTTCAAAAAGTGAGACAGACTGGCTGTTTGAATTCAAAATTATTATTTTGAATTATTATTTTGAATTAGAAATGTTTATATCTAGATAGTCAACTACTAAACCTGTTTCGGAAACATGACGTGAACGTTCAAAACGGAACATTTGCCATTCGTGGCATTCGTTACCTTTTGAACTTCTTCAATTTGGTCGTTAAATAAAAATTTTTCATTTTGCGAAATTCGAAAGTCGATTTTTTGGTGGAAGTGTTGCTATTTAAAGACTTAAAACTGTCATCATGAATAGTTTGGTGAAATCAGTTTGATTTCGGCCAGGTCGAAACTCACATACTCTACACTGCATTGAAAATTCTTTTTAAATAGATGTTAAAAAAATGTTGAAGAGGTTGAATAAGTCGAAAGTCCACAAGAAGTTATAAAAGGCAAAGATTCGATTCCATTTATATAGAATAATTGGCCATCCAGTTGTGACTTAACTCAATTAAGAAAAGTTGCATTTATACCCCGCACTCTGAGTATATTTACTTTGATATTCCACTTGTAGCGCAAAGAAGAAGACTGATAGATAACGAAACCACATTTCGTAAAAATATTTGGAATGATATCGAAATACTTTGGACAAGAGCTAGGAAAATTTCATCAAGTGAGCGTGGCACCCTCATTTTACGAACGAAAGCTTTAAAATGCTACTATAAGAAAATTACTTATGAAATGCTTCGATCCAGCAATAGAAAAAAGTGGGCATATTTTGACTAGAAAGCGTGGCAGCTGCCATTTAAGTAAAAACTTTAAAATGTTATACTGAAGGAGTTATTTAAGGCAGTGTAACCAAACACGAATACTAGGAATAGTTCGGACAAGCATGTGACAAAATTTGAATGAACTCTATCGAGAGGGCGTGTCACATCCCATGCAAGCAAACAATTCAGATTGTGGAATTAAGGGAATTATTCAAGGTTATGAGCCAAAATTGCACACAACTATAAGAAATGTTTGAGCGAAGCATGTGGGATCTCAATTTCATGTTGATAATTTTTAATTTTTAACACATTTTTGTTTTGTTTTTTGAGCAAATTTAAAAAAAAACTAGTAAAGGTGTTATCTTCGGCCAGGCCGAAACTCACATACCCTACACTGCATTGAAAGTACTTTTTAAATAAATGTTAAAAAAATGTTGAAGAGGTTGAATAAGTCGAAAATAATATAAAAAGTTTCAAGTAGATAAGTATTTGAAAAAACTGAAAATGATGAAAAAATATGAAAACCATTGCAGAAAGTTGAAAGAAATTGAAAGGTCGAAATATATGAAAAATGCTAAAAAATTGATGAAATAGTCGAAAGAATATAGAAAATGTCGAATGAAATTGAATGGAAAGAGTTAAAAGGTTGAAAATGTCAAAAGAATATGGGAAATGTTGAAAAAAATGGAATACAAAAAAAACCACGAAATATGACACGCCCACTTTTCCAATTCCGCCCACTTTTGGTTCAATAAACAAACCAAATGTTAGCACAATAGCTTGTATATTTTGCGATATGTGCCGTAATTATTCCTAAAGTTTAGGGCTGTGACACATCCATTGATGCAATCCAGTCCGATTTGGATCCAGAAATAGCTTTTTATAAACAAACCTCTTGCACCAAATTTCAGTATGATTGCTCATATATTTCGATAGTTATACCACTTAAGGTATTTTAATTGTATGGGAGGTGCCACGCCCACTGTTGCTATTTCAAAAGCTTTTGATTCATATATACATAATACCCAGTAAACCACTTACATCAAATTCCAGATCGATTGCTCCAATAGTTCACTTAAAATAGCGCTTACAACTTTATGTTAATGAAGTGGGTGCCACGCCCACTCATGCAATCTTCTCAAGTTTCATTGAATTTCAAAGCTTATGGTATCTGACAACTCTACACAAAATTTTATGAAGATTACTCTCATGACATACTATCTATAGCATTAAACGCGTTTCGCTTATATGGGCGGTGCCACACCCACCGGCACAGTTGTGCCAAAATTTTACAAGAAGACACCTTTTAGCAAGTATATCCGCCTTATTAAATTTCATAACGATTGCGATGTTAGTTCTCTTTTTACAACGTTTATAAATATTGTAGGCTGTGCCACGCCCTTAAAAAAAATTTTTCAGTGTATTGACGTAGCTTGTATTGTTGACTACTTTCAGTGGTATCATCTTTAAAATGTTAATGAAAATCATATGTGCCAATTTGGAGTTATAAGATATCCAATTTTTTAATTGCTAAGAAGTGCCGCCCACTTTATGCGAAATTCAAGATTCATAAGATTTGTATTCGTGTACCGAATTTCCTCACAATATCTTACACGGTTTACGAGCTATAGCGTTATAAAAGTTAAAATTTAGGGCTGTGTCACGCCTATTTAAGAGCCTTTGCAAACTTAAAACCTAGCCTTATCCTAATTTTGTTCTCATCTTCACCAAATCACCAAGTTTCATCAAAATCGCAGAATCCTTTTTTCAAAATGGACTTGGGTATATTTACATAGAGTATGGGCGGAGGCGTGGCCGTTAACCGATTTCGCCAATTTTTATATGCTAGCAGCTTGCAAGAAGGTTTGATCTGTGTGCCAAATTTCATTGAGTTAGCTTGCTTAGTTTTCTCGTAAACCTGATTTCAACTGACAGACACACTGACAGACAGACAGACAGACAGACAGACAGACTGACAGACAGACAGACAGACAGACAGACAGACGGACATAGCTATATCGACTCAGGTGATGACGCTGATCAAGAATATTTATACTTTTCCATACCTGCCACGCCCTCTTCTATGCGTTACAAACGGAATGACAAAGTGAATATACCCTCTGTGTAGGGTATAAAAAGTTACGTTTTTTAATAAATAAAATCTTTTTAAATAGAACGAAAAACACATTGCTTCGCTATGAACATATGTACGCATGTAGTATCAGCTAACAGCAGTGAGCCACTCAGCATGTGAGCCATTCATGAATCTGTTCAAACTCTTTCCTATCGTATAAGTTTATGAGTGTTGCGTGAGCAACTTATGAAACAAAGGCAAAGATTGTATTAAAAAAAAATGTAATACTTGCGTGAAACATTTTGCGAAGATTTTTTTAAAAATCGAAAAAAGTCGAAAATTATTTTTTGACATCATAAAGAGTAGGGTACGAAGTACCCTAAAAAGGAGCGTTTTTTTTAGCTCATTTTTGCTTCAATCGGTTGATAAAGCTCAAAATAAATTTTGGACATCACCTGGAGTCTCCCAGAAGCCTGGAATGGAACGTTTATGTCACTATTTTGGAAGCTTTTTTGCTGCAATCGATGGGAACGGTCGAAAATAAACTTTGCAGATCACTTGGAGTATCCCCGTGCCCTAAAAAGGACACATTTCGTTCAAATTTGTTTTTGCTTCAATCGATAGATAAAGCTCGAAAATAGCTTTTGGACCAAATGTGTCTAATACGGTCATTTCAAGGTTCCGAGAATACTTCAAGAGATGCTCATCCTTTCATCATCGATTCCAGCAAAAGAAAAATATCCGAAAACAGGTCAAAAACTGTTATTTTCAGGGTACGGAGCAACTCTAAATGATGTCAAAAAAACAATTTTCGACCGTTCCAAATCGATTGGAAAAAAAAAATTGTTTTTTTTTATATACTATAGTGGCTCGAGCCATTCACTGCTTCATGAATGCTGAATACAAGTGAGTGTGAGCATCACACGCAATCGCATTCATGAGTCCCAAACTACTTACATGCTCACATTTTATTAGTGAGCGTAACTCTTAGATTCGCGCTCATTATTGCATGCAATGTTTCATATATTTGGTAGCGGCTCAAAACCCTCGGTGAATGTATTTCTCTGGAATGTATTTATCGTTTATTCACTTTTTCGATTTTTATACCCTACACAGAGGGTATATTCACTTTGTCATTCCGTTTGTAACGCTTAGAAGGGGGCGTGGCAGGTATGGAAAAGTTTATATATTCTTGATCAGCGTCACCACCTAAGTCGATATAGCTATGTCCGTCTGTCTGTCTGTCTGTCTGTATATCTGTCTGTATATCTGTCTGTCTGTCTGTCTGTCTGTCTGTCTGTCTGTCTGTCTGTCTGTCTGTCTGTCTGTCTATCAGTCTGTCTGTGTGTCTGTCTGTTGAAATCAGGTTTACGAGAAAACTAAGCAAGCTAACTCAATGAAATTTGGCACACAGGTCAAAGCTTCTTGCAAGCTGCTAGCATAAAAAAATTGGCGAAATCGGTTATCGGCCACGCCTTCCGCCCATACTCTATGTAAATATACCCAAGTCCATTTTGAAAAAAAGTTGCTCCGATTTTGATGAAACTTGGTGATTTGGTGAAGATGAGAACAAAATTAAGATTAGGCTAAGTTTGAAGTTTGCAAAGGCTCTTAAAGGGGCGTGGCACAGCCCTAAATTTTAATTTTTATAACGTGTAAAATATTGTGATGAAATTTGGTACACGAATACAGATCTTGTGAATTTTGAATTGCGCATAAAGTGGGTGGAATGGTAAAAGTGGGCGTGGCACTTTTTAGTAATTGAAAATTTGGATTTCGTTTAACTCCAAATTGGCACATACGATTTTCATAAAAATTTTAGGAATGATGCCACTGAAAGCAGTCGTCAATAAGAGTTTATTCAATATTCAGTAAAATTTTTTTGAAGGGCATGGCACAGCCTACAATATTTATAAACGTTATAAAAAGAGAACTAACAACGCAATCGCTATGAAATTTAATATAGCAGATATACTCGCTAAAAAGTGTCTTCTTGCAAAATTTTGGTACAACAGTGCCGGTGGGTGTGGGACCTCCCATATAAGCAAAATACGTTTAATGCTATAGATAGTGTGCTATGAGAGTAATCTTCATAAAATTTTGTGTAGAGGTGTCGGTTACTATAAGCTTTGAAATTCAATGAAACTTGACAAGATTGCATCAGTGGGCGTGGCACCTCCCTCATTAACATAAAGTTGTAAGTGCTATTTTAAGTGAACTATTGGAGCAATTGATCTGAAATTTGAAGTAAGTGTTTTTTGAAATACTAGCAGTGGGCGTGGCACCTCCCATACAATTAAAATAACTTAAGTGGCATTACTATCGAAATATATGAGCAATCATACTGAAATTGTGTGTAAGATGTTTGTTTATGGAAGGCTACTTTTGGATCAAAATCTGAGTGGATTGTACCAGTGGGTGTGTCACCGACCTAAATTTTAAGAATAATTATGGCACATATCGCAAACTATAGAATCTATTATGCTAAAATTTGGTTTGATCATGTAAATCACGAATATCATTTATTGAAACAAAAGTGGGCGGAATTGGAGAAGTGGGCGTGACATATATCGTGTTTTTATTTCTATTCTAATTTTTTCAACACTTCCCATATTCTTTTGACATTTTCAGTTTTTTCCAACACTTTTCAACATTTTTAAACCTTTTTACATTATTTTCGACTTATTCAATCTCCTGAACATTTTTTAACATTTATTTAAAAAGTACTCATAATGCAGTGTAGGGTATGTGAGTTTCGGCCTGGCCGAAGATAACACCTTTACTTTTTAGATATTAAGCGCTTATCTATAGGTTAATTTTGAACATATTTAATGTTCAAAACAATTATTAATATTCAAAAAAAACGAAAGCTCATAACATTTCATTCACAACTGCCGTGCATTCGCTCGTGTCGTTTGTTTGATTCACTGTTCGTTTTTTACTGAATGTTTCGCAGCTGCGTATGAATGCAATCGCGCTTATCTCTAATACGTATGCAGCATTAGGTGACTCAGTGTTTACAGTTATGTATTTATGTAATAATCTAGCGAAAACCTTAATATTTTTACCTAAAAAAAAATATTTTAATAAAAGAATAATTTAAGAGAAAATTACAAAGTGTTTAATTTAGCAAGCAGCTTGCGGCAAATATATAATGTTAAATACATGAGAAATCGGTACTACCGTAGGTATATAAAACTGCGAAAATCTGCTATCCTGTAATTTTTCTCGTGTATTGGCGAAGACAATGTATTTGGAACATGTAAGTTGTTGAGTTCAAACAAAATGCGAACCGAGTTGAATGCAGGCCATTGTGGAACTGCCATTTAGTTTCCTAAACTCAAACTAATCCGAAGTAAATTCATCGTTGTAATATAAAGTCTGTATTACCTGGATTTTGTGGTAAAAAAAGAAAAGTGTCATATCGCGATCTTCGAGAGAGTTAAAGCTGAAATTTCTCCGATTAGTCAGTTCACCGAACTCAAACTTGCGCGAATTTTAGTAAACAAGCAATGGCAGCACCGCCCATTAAAAAACATATACCTTTTTCAGGGTGCAATCTACCTGTACCAAATTTCATCAAAATCGGTCAATTAGTTTAGCAATGAAAATTGTTTTTCCTGTAAGAGACGTGGCACCGCTCTACTCAAACAAATGCCTATGCTTAAGAATCAGTCTATCTCCATATCAAATTTCATCAAAATCGGTGAAGCGTCTCAGCCGTGGCAGCGTTTATTCTTATTATGGGTGATGCCACCCCCACTTAATGAACATCGAGTTCTTGTTACCTTTCTTAGAGTTCAATCTATTTTGAAACCAAATTTCATTCAAATTCTGTTAAGGACGTGGCAACGCCTACTATTGAAAAAAAAAACTAGTAACGGTGTTATCTTCGGCCAGGCCGAAACTCATATACCCTACACTGCATTGAAAGTGATTTTTAAATAGATGTTAAAAAAATGTTGAAAAAGTTGAATAAGTCGAAAATAATGTAAAAAGGTTCAAAAATGTTGAAAAGTGTTGGAAAAAACTGAAAATGCTGAAAATATATAAAAACCATTGAAAAAATTAGAAAGAAATTGAATAAGTCGAAAAAAATGAAAAATGCTGGAAAATTAATAAAAAAATCGAAGAAAATGTCGAATGAAATTGAATGGGAACAGGTAAAAGGTTGAAAATGTCGATAAAATAAGGGAAATGTTGAAAAAAATAGAATAGAAATGTAAAACACGAAATATGTCACGCCCACTTCTCCAATTCCGCCCACTTTTGTTTTAATAAATGATATTCGTGATTGACATGCACAAACCAAATTTTAGCTTGTATAGTTTGCGATATGTGCTGTAATTATTCATAAAATTTAGGGCGGTGACACACCCACTGGTACAATACAATCTAATTTTGATCCAAAAATAGCCTTCCATAAACAAACCTCTTACACCAAACTTCAGTATGATTTCTCATATATTTCGATAGTTATGCCACTTAAGGTATTTTAATTGTATGAGAGGTGCCACGCCCACTGTTGCTATTTCAAAAGCTTTCGATTCATATGTACCTAATACCCAGTAAACCACTTACATCAAATTTCAGATCAATTGCTCCAATAGTTCACTTAAAATAACACTTATAACTTTGTGTTAATGAGGGAGGTGCCACGCCCACTGATGCAATCTTGTCATGTTTCATTTGATTTCAAAGCTTATAGCAACCGACACCTCCACTCAAAAGATTATGAAGATTACTTTCATATCACACTATCTATAGCATTAAACGTATTTTGCTTATATGGGAGGTGCCACACCCACCGGCACTATTGTGCCAAAATTTTGCAAGAAGACACCTTTTAGCGAGTTCATCCGCCATATTTAATTTCATAGCGATTGCGTTGTTAGTTCTCTTTTTATAACGTTTATAAATATTGTAGGCTATGCCACGCCCTTAAAATAAATTTTTCAGTATATTGACGTAGCTGGTATTGTTGATTACTTTCAGTGGTATCATCCCTAAAATTTTAATGAAAATCGTATGTGCTAATTTGGAATTATACGAAATCCAATTTTTAATTGTTAAGAAATGCCACGCCCACTTTTGCAATTCCGCCCACTTTATGCGCAATTCAAAATTTACAAGATCTGTATCCGTGTACCAAATTTCAACACAATATCTTGCACAGTTTACAAGCAATGGCGTCATAAAACTTTAAATTTAGGGCTGTGCCACGCCTCTTTAAATTTTGCAAACTTAGAACCTAGCCTAATCTTAATTTTGTTCTCATCTTCCCCAAATCACCAAGTTTCATCAAAATCGCAGCAACATTTTTTCAAAATGAACTTGGGTATATTTACATAGAGTATGGACGGAAGGCGTGACTGTGAACCAATTTCGCCCATTTTTATATGCTAGCAGCTTGCAAGATGATGTGAGCTGTGTGCCAAATGTCAATGAGTTAGCTTGCTTAGTTTTTGCGTAAACCTGATTTCAACAGACGGACACACAGACAGACAGACAGACAGACAGACGGACATAGCTATATCGACTCAGGTGGTGACGCTGATCAAGAATATATATACTTTTCCATACCTGCCACGCCCTCTTCTATGCGTTACAAACGGAATGACAAAGTGAATATACCCCCTGTGTAGGGTATAATTACACTCTGCATTGAATCTCTCCACAACCTTTCCGAGATTCTGTTGTGTTATGTCCGGTGATGTACCGGCGAACAAAAACCAATTTGTATTTTGTGTTCTTATCGGCTTATTGTTATATGTGTTTTTTTAAACATTTTTTATCCAAATATAATTAAATTGATTCTTTGCTCTATTGAACTTAAGAATCTCTGAATTCTACAAACTATCAATAGGCGCGTTTCGTTTGTTTTGGTTAAACCAAAACTTCATACAAATGCGTGAATCAGTTCAATTTTTACTTCAATTGATTGCACATTTTTGAGAATGCTAAATTTGAAAAATAGATGTCGCACATAGCACGTAATTCTAGACACAAACCTAAAATAATCAATAATATATGGCAGCCTTGTTTGAATATGCAGAGCCGGCTGTAAGTTACGCGAGGCCCTATGCATGCAGTAGCTGTGTGGCCTAAATATCAAAATAAAATCACATAATGAAAACAAAAACATTGATAAAACAACAGTGATTAACAGCTGCTTTAGTTCTGCTTTCATTTATCTCTTTTCATACAACGTCAAATAGTTTTGTTCTTTATCTTCTATCGTCGATTTTTTATACTCGATACCAAATTTTCGAAAAAAAAAAGATTTACTGGTGCGTGAGGCTTTTTAACGCGCTAGGCCTCGTTTAACCATACGAGTTTGCTTACCAAAAGGTCGGCTCTGCTTTAAAAAAAGAACGCTGTCATATGACAAAATTATGCATGAAGTTTTAATTTTCTTGCACATACATATTAAAAAAATAAAAAAAATAAGAAAAAACAAAAAATGTCTTTGCTCTTGCTGGGGATTGAACTACCGACTTCGAGTTAGTTTTGATAAAAGGCCAGTGCTCTAACCACTAGGCTACGGTGGGAGGACGACGTGCGCGCGTTAACTGCTTACTTAAGTCAACAGCTGTATTTGTTATTTGAGTGAGCAGTTCACCTATAATTTTTTTAATAGGCAAAACTTGTATGCCAGACAGAGATGCTAGATCACACAGATAGGAATTTAACCACAGAATTTTCCCAACGCTAGAACAAACCTAACGTAATTTTTATGGAGAATTTTATATGAACCTAACGTATAAGGCGTTAGGTCTATGCCATATATATGGCATATCTGACTGTTAGGTGTCTGGCTGGGATGCCTTGTGGTGGTCAGTGCCAGAACTATAAAAGGCTAAACTTATTCGTTTTATTCACTTTTAGGTTGAACCAAAGCGAATAAAACACGGCTAATAGGCGCAAGTAATTAATATGAATTTATCATTTAGTTAGCTATTTATTTTTCTAATGTTATTTGCATATATAAGTTTTGATATTGCTGTGTTATGCTAAATTTAAAACTGAATTAAAAATCTATTCGTTTTTAAATATATTAAAGTTGTTTGGCAGCACTTTTTACAAATGCTTGAGTTTGGAGGACAGACATTTTGTGATCGGACTTGCGAAAGAGACAACTATAGTTTTTTCATTAATTGCCTTATGATGAAACTCCATTGGCAAGACCAAGATGCACGTTCATATGAATTCTCACACGAATAAGGTGTATACGCCATCAAATCGTACATGAAGCTGTTTGGCAAACGCTATAAACAACAAAACAATTTGTGGAATTTAATGAGAGTTTTTACATTTGAGCACTCATCAAATTGCTGGTCAAATTGTTTGATGTAAAAGAAAAAAATTTGACTTTCAGCTTGTTCGACAAACGATTTGATGGCGTGTACGCTCGTCATGGTACGTTTTTGTCGTATGAAAAAGTAATTTGACGAATGTTATAAAATTTACTTAATGGAAGTGTGTTTTTTTACTGTATATTTTGTAACAGTGCCTGAGAGCAGCGAATGTTGTCAATACTAAAAGATGCAAGTTCTAACAGAAATAAATTTTACACTCTGATTACTTTAATTATAATTGTTTCGATTATCAAATTTTCTAGTTTTAATATCAAAAGCAAAATTAATATGAATCTATTTTAAATTGTATCCCTTTGTTTTGTGGTCTTCAAAAGAAAAATTTTTCCACCATCACGATCTTTTCTCTTTGGTGGTGGAATCAAAAGAAATATTTGCCGAATAATTTGGTCATGTGTGCGCTGAGCTGTCCAATTGTTTGACAAGTGGCTTAAAAAAAAAATTTGATGGTCTGTATGCTTCTACCAGGACAGCTGTACATTTTTTGCCGATAATCTAAGATAAATAACCGGTAAGATACGCGAAATACGCTCATATATTAAGACAGCGCTTACAGGAGGAAACTCTTCAAAGAAAGTTTCCCTGTCTGTTGGCAAGAAGGGAAAAACGAAAGGGTGGTGTACAGAATTTGTCGTACACGCGAAATCCCTTTCGTTCTATTCTTTAGCTGATATTATGCTTTGAATTTACGTTTGTTGTGGCGGGTTGACGCAGTAATTGCTTTGAAATTTTCTTGCACAAACAAATTCACAAAAGAGAATAGACAAGAATTTCTCAGACCGAATTTGCTCGTATAAACGTTGACGAAGTTTTGCAACGGTTACAGGTTTTGCTGAGAAGCTCATAATTGTCTATCGTACGATAAGACGCCATTTGCGGAGCTCTACTATCAGTTCTGACTGGTCTGTCTGGTGGTATCGTACTGCCGCCGTAGAAAATCAAAATAACTCATTAAACAGAATACGGACGGCTGATGGGAAATCGTCAGCGTTTATCCGCTATCAAAATAATAGCACAATTCATAGTATAAACTTCTATACAATTCTATTTTCATCGTCGCCCGCCCGTCTGTACGCTGTCAATGGTGGTTTTTTAACCAATCGTTGTCCACAACACGCGTTCCAACGCACGTTGAACAAACGCGCGTTAATAATGTGGCCAATTGTATATGATTTTTTTAAAATGCTGAAACGTACGTTAGCTAACGCGCGTTGAAGAAACGCCCGCGTGGCTTTAGCCTAATGTGTATCGCCTTTAACTGTCAGCGGATAAGGCTGTTCACATAATCTCACATACAGTCCTTCGTGCTGTCAAACATCAATGCTCGATCATATGAAGTCTAGAAACAGCCGTTTGACATTCACGTTGTACGAATTCAAAATTTTCTGATTTTTCAGCTAGCTGTTCATACAACGATGCATCCTGTGTGGAAACTAACTGTCAAGCATTATGCAAATTTTTCATTTTAAATACGATATCATGCTGTTAAGTTCGATGTGGATTCTTATAAACTGCAGGCCGTGTTGGACAGCATGAGGAATACTTCGTCATGTTATAAGACATGGCAAACAACAACAACACAGCTCTGTTACCTCAACCACCGTATTCGCCGGACAAAAACCCCGACAACTTCTTTCTATAACCGAGAATGAAGAGAACCGTAAAAAACGAAATTTTGCCAGCATTGATGAGATAAAAACAGAATCAGTGAAAGCGCTGGAGGCCATACCAAAAAGTAAGTTCCAAAATTCTTTAAGAGCAACGTAAATTTTTGTTATATACATCACTATACGTACCATGTAGTGGAGTACGCTATTTGCTCCAATTTTTGTCAGACGCATACTTCGAAAACAATTGGTCCAACGGAAATTATATGTAAGACCTAGCTAATTGCCTTAGACCAATCTTTTTCAAGTACGCGATATCGATGAGGAATTTTTACACGTTAATTGTGAAGACAAATTAAAAGTCCATGCAAAAATACAGCAAAAAATGTAATTAAAATTTAAAGAAACTACAAACATATAACGGGAAAGAAAAAGTTAAATTAATTAATGTCTATTATGAGTTTATTCAACACTTTTTCACAACGCCAGCTCATACGATTATCGCTTACAAAACTTACAACTTTTTTCGTTGTACTCGAATTCATATCGTATATTCATCAAATATTTTATATTAGCAAAGTGAAGTTTGTCCCAAATGTCCATCTAAGTTAAAAGTCCTGACCATTGACGTCGAAATTATGTTTTAAAATACATCATCAATAGATGATGAACTTCATTTTAGATTTATTATCATTAGTTTCTGAAAAGTAAAGAGTTTTTAAGTTTGAAATGTTTGACAGTTACATGAAGTGAATTTTTCCGTATTTCCGATACCGTACTTATCTTTTTTGTGATGTACTTTTCCGCTTCAACATTTCTTCTAATATACTTAAGTTGGTAAATAGCGAAATAGCTTTGCCAAGTGCTCTTCTTCATCATCATGTAGCTCTTCCAGCAACTTTTGTAGTCCTCTGTAAATTTGACGTGATATTATGATCCCTTTTTTTATCATTTGACCATGGTTATCTTGATAACTTATCTAATAACATGCTTTATGGAATTTTATGTATATGAAAAGATTGAAAAAATATGTTACGTATATTAGTATGAAAATGATTCTTCTAATTTGTCAATACGTTATGATAATTTTTGCAAGGTATTTTCTATGTTATCAAGTTTTCCTTATGTTAGAAATTATTTTTTCGAGAAATTATTTGAACGAAAAACTGGAATTACTTTAAAAGTGGAGTATTTGATAAACAATTACACCTTCAGACAAGATTCTTGGGATTAAAAATAGACGAAATCGGTTCACGGATACGCCTACCGTCCATATAAATCGCTTTATTGAGACAGTTATTTGATGTAGTGCAACCAAATTTCCCACAAATATTAAAAGTCTCTTTTATCCGATTAGTTTCACCAGCACTGGAAAAGATACGGAAAATAGAACAAAACAAAAATAATTAAAAGTTTTTATCTGTTATATATATATAGAAGGATGGGTCAAAAATCAAATATTTTTTTTTTAGATCCGACACACGAAAACTAGTTCCTAGGTACCTCTAGAAAGTACTTACCAAATCTGAGCTCTTAATATTAACGCGAAGATTATGCTCATCATAATTTTCTATTTTTAATTTAGTCTCATATAAAAATGGTTATATCTTATCACGAATAGATTGTTAAACCAGTTGCATTGTCAATAGTTATAGGAAATTAAATGCTCTACAAAAATGATCTCAAACACTTTTTTCATTAATCTTACCATTTGAAAGATATTCAAGGTCAAAGATTGAAATATTTTTTTTTTTGTTTTTTTGTTTTGAATTTTGTAACTTACTAAAAAATAATTATTGTCAAATGAGCTTGAATTATTTCTATAGAAAATTTAACGCTCTACATAAAAGGTCTAGAGTGGTTAATCAATTACTCTAACCATTTAGAAGATATATGCAGTAGAATCCCAATGCCAATATTTATTGAAAAACTATTAAAATCAATGGGCATTGGGATTCTACTGCAAATCATCTTTTAAACGGTTAGAGTAATTGATTAACCACATGTGACTTTTTTGTAGAGCGCTCAATTTCCTATAGAAATAATTGAAAATCATTTAACAATAATTATTTTTTTAGTAAGTTATTAAATTCAAAACAAAAACAATAAATTTTTCTTAAAATACTTCAATCTTTGACCTTGAATATCTTTCAAATGGTAAGATTAATGAAAAAAGTGTTTGAGATCATTTTTGTAGAGCATTTAATTTCCTATAACTATTGACAATGCAACTGGTTTAACAATCTATTCGTGATAAGATATAACCATTTTTATATGAGACTAAATTAAAAATAGAAAATTATGATGAGCATAATCTTCCCGTTAATATTAAGAGGTCAGAGTTGGTAAGTATTTTCTCAAAGTACATAGGAACTAGTTTTCGTGTGTCGGATCCAAAAAAAAAATATTTGATTTTCTTTACCCACCCTAATATATAGTTTAAATATCTAGCAAAATTTCGTCAATTTCAATAAAAAAAAGGTTCCACGTGATCCTCAGATGAGAAAGCGGTGCTCTTGCAGCTGTGACAGGAAAGGGTACCACAGCTTCGCGAAATGAAAACGGGCACGGATGCGGCGAAAGAAATGTTACCAAATCAAACGTCAAAATTAATCTCGTTACCGTCCAGACTAGTTTTTAGGATAAACTAGTTTATCCTAGGAAAACTAGTTTATCCTAGGAAAACTAGTTGATGTGTATGCAATTTATTTTTAATGCAAAAGCCACTGTGGATACTAAAGCCGGTGTTGCATACATTATAGACTGAACCGCGGCCGAATGCCGCCGCGAAGCCGGTATTGGGCATATTGGTTGAGCCTTTGCTTACCACTTGCGAAGCATAAAGTGAAATTTATAAATTTTATTATCTTAATTTCTTACTGTCTCATTCTTCACTAGCCACAGTGCTTTTGAATTAAGATTTCATTGCATATCTTTAGGCTTAGCGGTAACTAGTTTGGCCTAAAAGTAGTTTGACCGGTAACAGATACAACACAACGACGTCATTCTGCGTTTTTCAGAAGAACACAAGTAACACTTTCGCTTTTTTACAGCAGCGACTACTTGTTGGTCCTCCGTTTTTAAATCCAAAATATCGGCTATCATTTGTTGTGACTTAAGATAATGCAGTCATTGATGCAAGCAATATTTAGTTATCATAAAAAACGGAATTATTGAGCATTCCTCAAAAAAAAAAATATTAGAAAAAAAAACCTGACAGTAATACTAACCATTCGAAAAACTTACGAAATGTTCAAAACTTCGCGCGTGCTCGTACCGCTAATCAACCGCACTCGAACACAAAAATAACTTCACACCTCGAATAATGAAGCTATTCTAACTTTCAATTAGATCAACTGCGTAAGGTGTTGTCAGTAAAAACTTTTAATTTTTATTTGTAAAATTTACGAATAGTTAGTATTCTAGGGATGATATCCCTGTGTACTTGGTTTCGTGATTAAGCTAACCTCGTTGAGATAGTCTCTATTTTTAAACGTAGTATTAAAAAGTTAGACAAGCTCTGATGAAAAAGAGGGCGTGTCATCTCGTATGCAAGAAAAAACTTTAACAACAATTGCGAGAATTTTTTGAGGCAATTTAACCAAATTTCACGTAATGTGGGTACTAGGGTGTTTATTTTGAAAATTTTGCTGATGGTTATTCGCCTGTATTTCAGCTTGAGCCTTAAAAAAAATTATTATCACAAAATTTGGCTTCCTAGCTCAAGCCTGTAAACGGCGCATACAGAGTTTGTGTCCGATTTCATTGAAATTTTACGAAAAAACTGACTTACTAAATCGTAGAAAATATCTGCCGTAGAAGTCAAGTTATAGCGTTTCAGGTATTTAAGTTTTTGGGAAGTGCCGCACACTGTTGTCAAACCAGGCGCACATTTTTCGTAAGGCTAAAAATGCGGATGAAACGCAACCGATAGGGGTTTTTTTTGCGGTTCCATAGGCCTCTATTATAGAATCGAGTTTGAAGAAAGTTCTTCCATAATTTCATCTTCCTAGATCAAATCTGTGAACGGCGCAAGCAATTCGTTTCAAATTACAATTATTGTGAAACGTAAAAAAAATCTGCTATTCTTTTTTCTGCGTTTTCGTTTTTTCCAATTTTCAAATTCAAAATTCTGATGTGTTAGAGTTCAGACAAAAAATGCAGATGAAATTCAGATCAGTATGAGCTTCGCGCGAAAAATTTTCAATCTAAATTTTGAACCAGATTAATTATGAATGCTGGAATTTTGTTCACCAGTCGAAAATCACATCACTAAGGCTTTATTATAGTCCGGGAGTCAGGGTTGCAAATAACATAATCACTTCATGCCGTTGGAATCCCACTTTAAATTATTACTTTTGGATGGTAATATGTTGATCTAAGCGTTAGCTGCTTCAGCAGTGGTCGGACTGGTTGTGAGAGGAAAAAAAAAGTTCGCGTAATAGCTCGGAAAGTGAGTCATAATTAAAACTATTTATATATGTTATGACCAATGTTGTAGCGGCGATACAAGCATATCGATTTCATTTTCGAAAAATCTCCTTACGACAAAATTGGCCCCATTGACCATTGACCCATTTGAGCATAATTAGTTATTTCGGGCGAAAAATGCGATTTCCAGATTTGAACATGTGATAATACATTAAAACTTTCAATAAAAACCGTATATTTTCGAAAATATTATGAGGCTATTAGTAATTTTAAAAATATGAAACGTCGGTCAAATCTTATTAGTTGAAAATTCGGGTACCCGCTCATAAACTCAATAATCATAATCAATTTTGGGCCTTAAGTTAATTTTTTTTTTCGAATCCCCATTTCCTTTTTGGGCTTATGATCACTTCTTAGGAAAGATATAACCCCCAAAAATAGGGCGTACAACCCACTTACCCTAAATTTTATGTCGGGTTACTATGGCTAGCGACACCAGTGTTGGAAATACCGTAGGCTCAAGCCGCGAAGCCGGTGTTGGACACATTGGAGTATGCAAACGCTGACTCTAACTTTTATGTAGAATTACTGTGACAAGCAAAGCCGGTGGTGGACATATTATAAACTGTATTGCAGCCGAAGGCCACTGCGAAGCCAGTGTTGGACATATTGGAGAATGTAAACCCTGAGCTGCGACAGAAGGCCACCCAGTTACTCGAAGTTTTATGTATAATTACTGTTGCTAGAGAAACAGGTGCTGGATATACTTTAGAATGTAAAGCAATTTTCAAGCTCATAAAAAAATATATATGAAATTGGCCCGAGTGCGCCATTACTATTATTTTAATTTATTGAAAATAACAAAAATAAATAAATTTTTAGAAAACATACATCCAAAACTTCTGTTGCATTTCCAAGCAAAACAAAAGTGCTCATAGTACTCATTTGCTATGAGTGGTCATAATCCCCTAAACAGTCTTGGGAATCCTTATGCGCTTTTCATGTGGATTCAAGGCAATATGACATGGCACCGAAAAGTTCCAGTGCCTGAAATCGTTGTGCTTTCATCTCCTCTACCATATTGGTCTTATTGAGTGAATTTTTTTTTTTTTCGGCCTTTTACAACCAGCAATATCTTTATTCTGGCAACTGATGCCAGTTCATGATTCAACTATTAATTACAAAAAATAAAAAAATTTAAACAGCATGAAATGATCATGAAAAATGCAACGCTACCTCTCGCACTATTATCTTTTACCCTTGCTAGAATTCTGTCATTCTTTTATGATATCAACACTGTACTCATTAGTGCAGTGCTGCCATGCCAAGTATCTAATACTGGACGAATTGCGCAGCAATACAGCAATAAAGAAAACAAATAGTAAAAAACAATCTAATGAAACCATCAATGTTTTAGTTCGCGCTCTCAACTCTCACGAGCTGTATCTCGATATCTATACGAATTCTAATTGAATGTGAACAAAAAAAAAAGAAGAAGTAAATACAAAACAACAAATGAAATTGAAGCGAAGTGATAGAATTAAACATTTCAAGAAAGCCAAAAATAAATGGATTAATATTTGAAATAATTAAAGTTCAACATAACAAAAAATAATAAATAAATAAAAATCAATAAATTGCTTGATATTGTGGATTGTTGAGTGAAATAATTTAACACACAAAATAATAATAATTATCCAAAAAAAAAAAATACAAAAAAAAACACCAACAAATAGTTTTCGGAATACACAGAATGAGACAATTAGTTTTATTTTTTTTTTGTTGTTGTAGAAGCATCATTTTGCTTTATTTGTTGCCACACCTCCACATACTTTATACCAAATTTAATATGATTTCCCTAATTTACAACACATGAAGCTTCTGCTGCCGGTGGAGAATATCAATACAAATACAAGAATTTTAATTACAGTAAACTCAAGATAATACAAACCGCACTTACAGCAAATAACAGCCTATAGCTAAATTGAGTTTTTGGAAATTTTTAATAATTTTTTTTTATGTACTTCTTGCATTGCAGTAATAATGATGCACATGCAGCAAAAAATCACTAAATTTTACAGCTAATTAATGTAACTGCATGTAAACTGTTGAATAAGGAATCATGAATCTAATAAGAAAACAACTCACATCCTTGGCATAGGCTAAGCTAAAGAGTACTTGTGGCTATAATTTTGTGATGACTTGAGTTTGTCAACTCGGTATGATTTTTTTGTGCACTCTTATAATTCAGTTTTGGGCATATTAACTTAAAAACGTGAAGGAAAATTGAAAAATGTATGGGTATGTTTTTCAACGTTTAGCTATGTATTGAAACTTTAGTTTGGTTTGAAAGCAAAATCTTCGAAAGAAACAAAATCGTTCACAGTATCAAAATCGTTTATAAAAACAAAATCGGTTATATAAACAAAATCGTTTATAGAAAGAAAATCGTTTATAGAAACAAAATCTCTACTCGGTGGCACATTTTTAGAGTAATATCTTATCACATACGCCACTTTGCAATTGTAATACCTAGAAAAATTTTCAAAAACAAAAATATTTGTTTTATTTTTAAATTTAGGTCTTTTATCTTTTATAAAATGTACGCCAAAGGGTCGAATTTTAGCACATTTAAATAAATGCTAAAGAGATACACCGACATTCATGAATGTCATATACATAAGTACAACAGTACAATTCTGAGACGTTTACTTTTTGAAGCAAAAAAAAAAAAAAAATAAAACATTTCCGACTCCAGCATTATTTTAGTCAATAAAACCACCCTTCATTAGAATAATACGGCTAGAGCCATGTTTTTGTAAGAGTTTTAATATGTTAAGTTCAATGTTCAAAGGCCTTAGCATTTTAAATGACTTAACACAAGCTCAAAGCTCACAAAAAAGAACTTATTAAAAATATATCTTGAATGTTTGGGTATATAAACTACTCAAAGAATGTATCAAATAATAATTTTCAGCTCTACTAAGCGCAAACAACTCTCATATGAAGAGTTTCGAATGATAGTGCAGCGAGTCATCTTTTTCTTTTCGATATTGAGTTATAGCTAAGAATGTTTGTTGCTGTGCTTCATTAGGAGCAAGAAACAAAAGTTATATACTGTCTACTAACATGAGTTTCTTAGTTCAAATCTAATTAAACTCTTTATTTTGAAAATTTTAGCCGCTCGACTTGGTCCCAGTGGCATTCCAAAAACCCCTTATATACTACTATGCACAATAAAATGGCATAAAAAAAATTAATTTGGGATATAACAGTTTTCGAAATATTATCTACTGGCAAATAATTTTAGCTCTATATAGGGCCTTTCAAACGAGCTATATAACATTGGGAACAGCAACATAGATTGCGCTGTATAAAGTTCAGTATTCGAATAACTTATTATTTTAACCCGTTCGTGATAACTTAGTGCAACGATGTTTTGCAACTATTAAATCGCTTAAGAATATATATGTATATAGTACGAGTACAAGGCTCCCAAATGCGTAATGTTTTTTTTTTTTTTTTTTTTTTGTTATTCTTGTGTTCACATTATTGAAGGTGTGCTGTTTTATGTCTGTGTGTGCTTTTCTCGTCGTTATTGATTTAAGTTTAATACATTTGAAACAATCTAAAGTTTTTTGTATACTTTTTTTTTTTTTTTTAAATTTAATGTACCGAAATGCGTTGTTTTTTCACCTTAATCAAGAGGAAAAGCGTACATAAAAAAATTAATACTAATAAAGAGCAACATATTTGTATTTCAGTTAATTTCGCATTGTGGTGCTACCTCAATATAAAATGTAGTATCTCGTGAAAACTAACAATTTTTTGTTAATGTTGCTCTCTGCTACTTCACATACTCATCGATACATGTGTACATGGATGCGTGCAGTTTCTCAGATACAGCACACTTGCATAGATAGTTTTGACGCCAGTGCTACCCGATTTTAATGGTTGTTAATTCCTAAGCTTGTTTTCTGTTTTGCTTATAATGCTCATTTTAAAATCTGTTTATAGTATGATTTCTAAACATTGCGAAAATTCGGATTTCGGCATAGCTTAGAAATTTTAGCAGAATTTTATAGATATTTTCATTTATCGATTCAAATTGAATTTTTTGAAACTTTTTGTATTTTTTGATAAAAAACGGAAACATTGCGAAATTGTTGGGTATAAAAATTCCGAATTATGGCAGACAAAATTGACAGACATTTATTTGACTTGACTTTTGTTTTGTATCTTGGCATGCATACGCTGATGTTTAGCTGCGCGCTTATTAATTTTAATCTAAATGCTTAAGGAATTGTTTGAATAAATTTATTGCAGCGATATTTTAAACTATTAGACAGCCATATGTCCCATCTAACACTTTGTATGCAATGTTATAGATGAGTTTTTGTTTTAAAAAAAGTTACAGCCTGAGTTAAACAAAAATTTATATGTACATTAGACATGTTCAATATAACCATATGTTCTAGAGTTCTTCGGGAACACTTGAAATTCGTAAATTTACTCATTTTCGAGTACCTGCTAACTGAGCTGCAAAATTTTCCTTTTTCGAAAATTTGTTTAAGAAATGAAGAAAATTGCATTTTTTTTTTCTTATGCAAAATTATATATGTAATTTTATTTTCCATTTTCATGTTGTACACATAAGGCAGTATCGGAAAAACGTTTGACCGCTATTTTTGGCCCCATATACAGATATGGTGGTCTACTCAAGTAGACCGTTTATTTTTATACCCTACACAGTGGATATATTCACTTTGTCATTCCGTTTGTAACGCATAGAAGGGGGCGTGGCAGGTATGGAAAAGTATATATATTCTTGATCAGCGTCACCACCTGAGTCGATATAGCTATGTCCGTCCGTCCGTCTGTCTGTCTGTCTGTCTGTCTGTGTGTCTGTCTGTTGAAATCAAGTTTACGGAAAAACTAAGCAAGCTAATTCAATGAAATTTGGCACACAGCTCACATCTTCTTGCAAGCTGCTTGCATGTTAAAATGTGCGAAATCGGTTTACAGCCACGCCTTCCGCCCATATTCTATGTAAATATACCCAAGTCCATTTTGAAAAAAACTTGCTGCGATTTTGATCAAAATTGGTGATTTGGTGAATATGAGAACAACATTAAGATTAGGCTAGGTCTTAAGTTTGCAAAGGCTCTTAAAGAGGCGTGGCACAGCCCTAAATTTTAAGTTTTATGACGCCATTGCTCGTAAACTGTGCAAGATATTGTGATGAAATTTGGTACACGGATACAGATCTTGTGAGTTTTGAATTGCGCATAAAGTGGGCGGAATTGTAAAAGTGGGCGTGGCATTTCTTAACAATTAAAAATTGGATGTCGTATAATTCCAAATTAGCACATACGATTTTCATTAAAATTTTAGGGATGATACCACTGAAAGTAGTCAACAATACCAGCTACGTCAATATACTGAAAAATTTATTTTAAAGGAGTGGCATAGCCAACAATATTTATAAACGTTATAAAAAGAGAACTAACAACGCAATCGTTATGAAATTTAATATGGCGGATACACTTGCTAAAAGGTGTCTCCTGGGTGGGTGTGGCACCTCCCATATAAGCGAAATACGTTTAATGCTATAGATAGTGTGCTATGAGAGTAATCTTCATAAAATTTTGAGTGGAGGTGTCGGTTTCTATAAGCTTTGAAATAAAATGAAACATGACAAGATTGCATCAGTGGGCGTGGCACCTCCCTCATTAACATAAAGTTGTAAGTGCTATTTTACGTGAGCTATTGGTGCAATTGATCTGAAATTTGATTTAATTGGTTTACTTGGTATTAGGTACATATGTGTGGGCGTGGCACCTTCCATACAATTAAAATACCTTAAGTGGCATAACTATCGAAATATATGAGCCATCATAGTGAAATTTGGTGTAAGAAGTTTTTTTATAAAAAGCTATTTCTGGATCAAAATCGGAGTGGATTGCACCAGTGGGTCTGTCACCGCCCTAAATTTTAGGAATAATTACGGCACATATCGCAAACTATACAAGCTATTGTGCTAAAATTTGGTTTGTGCATGTCAATCACGAATGTCATTTATTGATACAAAAGTGGGCGGAATTGGAGAAGTGGGCGTGCCATATTTCGTGTTTTTCATTTCTATTCTATTTTTTTCAACATTTCCCATACTCTTTTGACATTTTCAGTTTTTTCCAACACTTTCCAACATTTTTGAACCTTTTTACATTATTTTCGACTTCTTCAACCTCCTCAACATTTTTTTAACATTTATTTAAAAAGTACTTTCAATGTAGTGTAGGGTATGTGAGATTCGGCCTGGCCGAAGATAACACCTTTACTAGTTCTTGTTCAATAGCTCACATCTATTGCTAATTTCACTATAATCAACACACTATAATTTGAAAGTGTCAATGCCACTATAGATCGCTTGAAAAATATTTGAAAGATTTTCAAAGTAATTACATTCTTTTGCATCAATAACAATTAACTTTTTGTAGTTCAAGTACTGTTCCCATTATATTTTTGGATATTCTGTTAGAATTCGAGCTCAGAATTGCTCTATCACGCAAAGTTTTTGAGATTTTCTAACCTAAATGTGCACAAAACACTGTTTTCGACATATTTGAGGCGGTACCCGGCTATAACCCCAATGATCATAATCCCATGTGGGTTATGTCCATCGTTATGAGTGGCTATATGTTCAACGCAAAAACTCAGTATAAATCAGTACAAAATTTTTTAACACATTCATTGTTTTTAATAAAAAAATGACAGCTTAAATCACATTACAAAAGTTTTTATTTGCCTACTAAAGAAAAAGTCAGAGCTTTTCATATTCAGCAAAGCCCAAAATATAACATATTTTTCACATAGCAAATTCCTCATGGGGCCCCTAAAATTCGCTGTTTTCATTTATTAATAAAAAAATGCACACAAAATTAATTAACAAGGACCATTTTACAGTTACGCTGTCAAAATTTTATGTTATTCAAATAAAGTCTAAAAATCCGTACAAATCAGTACCGATTGGTAAGAATCCGTAAATGTGCGTACTGAATTCAAAACCTTTAAAAATCATGTACTGATTGAACCAGTACGTATGTACAACCCTACTATAATCCTCAAAATTATTTTGGAGATAGTGACCATTTTTTAGGTGGACATAGCACCCAAAACTTTTTTGGGTATTATGACCATTGGATTTATGACATGGCACCATTTGAGGCTCTGTGAAGAATTTCTTTTTGTTTCGTAAAACTATGCGTGAGATGTTAAAGCACAAGAGTGGTCTTCTTTCAAATGCTGTTAAGTTTTGAACGAGATATCGAATTTTGAAATTTTCATATGCATTTGAGATTTTCCCTATAACTGAAAACTCATTAGAAACAGGTGTATATCAAAAGATTTGAAAATTTCAAAATGCGATTACTCGGGGAAAAATAAGATATTTCAGAAAACTCAACGGCATTTGAAAAGGGAAGACTTGTATTTTAAGATACCATACATAGTTAAAAAAAAAGATTTACGGTGCTACATAACCTCAAAAAGGTCAAAATCTGTGTTTTTTTTCATATATAGGTTAGAATATCTTGAAAACCTTGCCTAATAGAGTAATTTGGTTTCAGGGTATCCCAAAACCGAATAAATCAGCACTGAAGTCAAAAAAGGTGGAAAAAATTCGAACTTGTAGTGCTCCATAGCTAGTCACTCTAAGTAATAGTGCGTATATTAATGAAAAAAAATCATACATAAAAAAATTATTTTGAAAGTTTTTGCACAAAAATTAATTTTTTACAAGTGCGGCATAGCACTTCGGTTGTGTAATAATTTGGGGCTCGCATTAGCTACAGTAATTCTACATATAAGTTGGGTTAGGGTTAAGTGGGCCTTTAGCCACGGCTCAGGACTTGCATCCTATAATTTGTCTAACAACGTTTTTGCGGTGATCTTCGGCCACGGTTCAGCCTATAGTATATGCAAGAAATGTAGCTTGTTTCTGTAAAAGCTACCGATTTGCGTGACCTAGCCCTGTTTCGTTACTGAGCTACCGATTTCATGACAACTGTTGTTGCCATACGTTCAAATCATTAAAATTTCTGTCCGCAATGGAAAGGGATACAAATCGAGTTAAAACAGATTAAGAAATATCTGTCTTTTTGCGTTTGTTTTCTTTTATGTGCGCCAATAATAAATAAATAAATCATAAAAAATTATTGTGTTGAAGTTGAAGGAAACAAAATCATATACAAATGAAATACAAATACAAATAAAATTTAAAACATCTTGTAATGTCGATTTTCATTTTGAACTTTTTAATTTTGAATTATTTTTTTAACGAACGATAGTAATTTGACACTTAGTGATGTGAAACGAAATGTAAACAAATATTTGAAACCGGGTACTTTTGCGTTGCCATAACAAATATTTTTATTTGCTTAAGCTTCTAACTGTTATGCGTTGAACAGCATTGTGATGGGGTCGACAAAGCGGCAACGACTAGACGCTGTCAAAAAAAAAGTCTCGTCGCAAAATCGTTCGACTAAAAACACAATTGCGTCGGACGACGATCGACGGAAAACTCTGCCATTTTGTTTTCATTGACATTTCAAACGTAAACAAAAATATTGACACAAGCTGTTTGGGAATAATACACTGAACGTCGCCCGCCGACAGTGAAAATAGAATTAAATTTAAATCGACGGGTACCTGTCGGCAGGTTTCCAGGTCGTACGCCGCAATTCTGTTCTATTTCATACTATCAAGTGTGTTTTGATTTTTGACAACGAATAAATCGTTGACGATTTGGCGAGCCCGTTTGAATTCGGTTCAACGCATAAAACGATCACAAAAGAAATTGTTTGTTTGTTGGCACTTACAGTTTTGAAATGATATTTAACTATCAGCGCTATTATTTTTGAATAATATCTATGCTAAAATGGGAAAAGTGCTTGAGTCTGATTTTGTCGTTTTGCAGAAGATCACTTTTAAGCTTTAAAATTAATTTCAAAAAATTTATGTGAATTGTAGTAAAAGCTATTGATTTCAATAGAGCTTCTGTTAATTGAAGAAATAAGTTACTTTTTTTTAATATGAAAATTACTCAAATTAATGAGTTATGCGCGAAAATAAAACTTAAGCGGTTTTTCCCAAACTAAAGAATTCAAATTCGTAGAACCAGTCTCCAAATAAGCTGTTTTTCCTTAATAAATATAATATGAATTTTGTCATATGTATGTGCACATAAGGGGTCATCCATAAACTATGTGACTGAAAAAACCCTTTTAACCCCTACTCCCCCCTTTAGTGACGATTCGTGACTTTACACTTTTAACCCCCCCCCTCCCCCTATTTAATTACGTTGCAGCATGATTTTTAAAAATTTTTTCTACTAATGAATCTTAAAATAAAATACATGGTTTATTGACAATATTAAACATAAAACATTACATTTTATATTTTAATAGACATAACATATTTAAAATGAATAAATAATTTTCAATATTTAAATTTCTTCCAAGAAAGGAATTCCCTCATCTATCCAAGAAGGTATATCCTCAATTAAATTAATATTTTTCTTTATATTTAATTGTTCGTCTTACAGTTCAACAGTTTCTACATCTACTATATCTTCTACATCGATCCACTCTGGTGGATCGTCATTCGAAATGATACATAAACGTTCTCCTGATCGCTTACTTAATAATCTCGAAGGTCGAACTCTAGAAACGCTATCTTCAGATTTATGTATTTCTTTTCTAAAATGATACTTTGAGCTTCTTAATTTACTACTTAATCTGGACGTTGAATTTGAAGTCACGTAGTATTTCGCGAAACCCCCCCCGCCCGCCGCCGTTACTTTTCGTAGTATTTTTCATGACCCCCCATTCCGCCAAATCGGTCACGTAATTTATGGATGGCCCCTAAGATGTTATTCCAAATAACTTTATGCAGTCAATATTGGAAAAAAACGCTTATATCCATGTAAGCTATTTTTACGTTGCCAATAGCTGAGTGTTCAAACTCTTTATTTTGTTAAATTGGATAAACCATAAGTACACTTAAGCTATTCTTCCAAATGAGATTGTACGTTTTGAAGAGATAAGTTAAAGTTCCTCCCTTCATTACTTCAAGAAAAATCATCCATTGTGTTTGAAATTACGCTCAAGGCTACTTTTAGATACGGAGATCATCATGGCGTTCTTAACTCAATTTCCTGTTAATGTGTTATGTGTTATTTTTATTTTTTATAAATCATTTAACGGCATTAAGTTCAAGAATTATATAAATTATTCCTGATTTTATTATTAACGAATAAAAAAATTACACAAATGTACGATAACGACACCTAAGTAGCTATCACCTTACAGAGAACAAAAGTGCGAAAGTTGCAAGTCAATTATCAACTATTACCTTAGCGGATAGCACTCCAGGTTTGAACTATAATAGAGTTATACAGAGTGATTCCATAAAAAAAAACAAATAAAAACTTTTAGCAAGTTATAAGAAAAGTTTTAAAACAGAGTACGTTGTTAAAATTATCATCAACAGTCTATAAACACATTGAACAATTAAAATGCGATGACAGTGTAGTCCAATGGTTAGGACTGTCAGCTGATAACCCACAGTGCTTGGGTACGATACTCGTAAGGCCAATTGTTTTTATACCCTACACAGAGGGTATATTCACTTTGTCATTTCGTTTGTAACGCATATAAGGGGGCGTGGCAGGTGTAGAAAAGAACATATATTATTGATCAGCGTCACCACCTGAGTCGATATAGCTATGTCTGTCTGTCTGTCTGTTGAAATCACGTTTACGGGAAAACTAAGCAAGCTAATTCAATGAATTTTGGCATATAGATCACACCTGCTTACAAGCTGCTAACATGTAAAGATGTGCAAAATCGGTTCACGGCCACGCACACCGCCCATGCTCTCTGTAAATATACCCCCGCACATTTTGAAAAAAGTTGCTGTGGTTTTGATGAAACTTGGTGATTTGGTGGACATGTGAACAAAATTAAGATTGCGCGATAGGTTTCAAATTTGCCAAAGCTCTTAAAAGGGCGTGGCACAGCCATAAACTTTAAATTTAATAACGCCATAACTCGCTAACCGTGCAAAATATTGTGATGAAATTAAGTACACGGATACAGATCAGAAATATCTTGAATTTGGGTGGAATTGAAAAAATGGGCGTGGTACTTTTCAGTAATTGAAAATTTTGATTTTGCATAACGCACGATTTTCATGAAAATTTTAGGTAAATAATTTTCAATGTATATTTAACATTTACTTAGAAAGTACTCTCAATGCAGTGTAGGGTATGTGAGTTTCAGCCAGGCGGAAGATGACACCTTTACTAGTTTTCTATTAACTCATATGACAAATAATAAATAAAAATAAGAACATAAATTTTTAATATATTTACTTTAAAACAGTGGCGCCACTTCACCAAAACCTTGGAGGGGTCGAGAATAATAATTGCACCATTGTTAGATGACTTTATTGAATTAATGTATTGAATTATAGCTAGTATCAGATCCTTGGGGGGGTGGTTGGCAATGCCCTCCCAGCCCAATCGAATTGATGCCACTGCTTTTAAATTTGAAACGCGCTTGTAGAGTAGAAGCAGGTTTTATGTCAACTATAACAGACTTAACATAGTGAGAAATTTAAAAGTCGGTAAAGCCTGCTCTTAATTCGTTTATAGCTACGGCCCATTATCTTGAAAACTAAAATGTTCTATAATAATTAAAAAGTTTATAATCAGTAAGAAATTCAACTTCAGCGAAGTACCCGGTTCAAAAAATTAATTTTGAGTATTTGTTACTTCATATTTAGACAACATTACTGACATTCATAAGAATCGGTAAAATTCTCACTTACTGCGGAATCATCAGTGACAAAAGTGACATTTTAAATCGATTCACATTTCTTACAGAAACACTTTTTTAAAAGGTTACATTGAAGTGAAATGGGAGCATCTGACAACTTATCGATTTGAAACGAACGAATGAAAATAGAATTCGATTCAAATCTTTACAGAAACAGAGTAGTGCCGTCAAATCGGTAATATGAGTCGGTAACTGCAATCGTTGCGAATTTTTTTATTTTTTTTTTTAACAACTTCTTTGCGATCACGTGCGAGGTGAACACAACGCGCTCTTTGTGCGCATGCACTGCACTTTTGAAAAGAAGATCTGTTTATTTCTTTTCGATGATCATTGAAATAGTAACTTTTAAAGGTGTTATCTTTGACCAGGCCGAAACTCACATACCCTACACTGCATTGAAAGTACTTTTTAAATAAATGTTAAAAATACGCTGAAATGGTTGAAAAGGTTAAATAAAGCGAAAATAATTTAAAAGTCTTTAAATGAGTTGAAACGTGCTGAAACAGTTGGAAAAAACTGAAAAAGTCTAAGGTATATGAAAACCATTGAAGAAAGTTGAAAGAAATTGGAAAAGTCGCAAAAATATGAAAAATGCTGATTGATGAAAAAGTCAAATAAATAAAGGTAATAATAAAAGGTCGAAAAAGTTGAATGAGGTTTAAAAAAGTGGAAAAGTACATGTTGGGAAAAGTGAAAAGTTTGAAAAAGTCAAAAGAATATGGAAAAGGTTGAAAAAAATAGAATGGAAATGTTAAATACGAAATATGTCACGCCTACTTCTCCAATTCCGCCCACTTTTGCTTCAATAAATGATATTCGTGATTGAAATGCACAAACCAAATTTTAGCACAATAGCTTGCACAGTTTGCGATATGTGCCGTAATTATTCCTAAAATTTAGGACGGTGACACACCCACTGGTGCAATCCAGTCATATTTTGATCCAAAAATAGCCTTCCATAAACAAACCTCTTACACCAAATTTCAGTATGATTGCTCATATATTACGATAGTTATGCCACTTAAGGTATTTTAATTGTATGGGAGGTGCCACGCCCACTGTTGCTATTTCAAAAGCTTTTGATTCACATATACCTATTACCCAGTAAATCACTTACATCAAATTTCAGATCAATTGCACCAATAGTTCACTTAAAATAGCACTTACAACTTTATGTTAATGAGGGAGGTGCCACGCCCACTGATGCAATCTTGTCAAGTTTCATTGAATTTCAAAGCTTATAGTAACCGACACCTCTGCACAAAATTTTATGAAGATTACTCTCCTAGCACAGTATCTATAGCATTAAACGTATTTTGCTTATATGGGAAGTGCCACACCCACCGGCACTATTGTACCAAAATTTTGCAAGAAGACACCTTTTAGCGAGTATATCTGCGATAGTTCTCTTTTTATAACGTTTATAAATATTGTAGGTTGTGCCACGCCCTTCAACAAAATTTTCCAGAATATTGAATAAACTTGTATTGATGACTTCTTTCAGTGGCATCATCCCTAAAATTTTTATGAAAATCGTATGTGCCAATTTGGAGTTATAGTATACGAAATGCAAATTTTCAATTGTTAAAAAGTGCCACGCCCAATTTTACAATTCCGCCCACTTTATGCGCAATTCAAGATTTATAAGATTTGTATTCGTGTACCAAATTTCATCACAATATCTTGCACGGTTAACGAGCTAAAGCGTTATAAAAGTTAAAATTTAGGGCTGTGCCACGCCCATTTTAGAGCCTCTGCAAACTTCAAACCTAGCCTAATCTTAATTTTGTTCTCATCTTCAACAAATCACCAAATTTCATCAAAATCGCAGAATCTTATTTTCAAAATGGACTTGGGTATATTTACATAGAGTATGGGCGGAAGGCGTGGCCGTTAACCGCTTGCAAGAAGGTGTGACCTGTGTGCCAAATTTCATTGAATTAGCTTGCTCAGTTTTCTCGTAAACTTGATTTCAACAGACAGACACACAGACAGACAGACAGACAGACAGACAGACTGACAGACAGACGGACAGACAGACAGACAGACGGACATAGCTATATCGACTCAGGTGGGGACGCTGATCAAGAATATATATACTTTTCCATACCTTCCACGCCCCCTTCTATGCGTTACAAACGGAATGACAAAGTGAATATACCCTCTGTGTAGGGTATAAAAAGGAAATAGATCAGTTTGCAACTTTTGCTCAACAAGACCAATCTGTTTTTCCACCTTTTTGAACCTCCTCCTTCCCTGAGTCACAATCATATTTATCACATATATTGTTAATATTGTCACATATGAGCTGACCTCCTCCCCCCAACCTAACGGCGTTACGTAATATGTGAGCAGGCCCCTTACCAGTGTAATAAGAAAAGCAGAAAAAAGTCTGATTTAAATTTTAATGTACAAACTATAGTTTGATATATAAATTAAGTTTTTCCCCTTGGAATGAAACAAAGTACAATTACCTTCAAGAATATATAAAAACTTTTTAAATTTTTTGAAGCATAGAATTTTTATTAATTTTTAAAATTTAGCTTTCTAAACTGGAATATAGAAAATACATAGTTTTTAATGTGAACTTTCTTTTTCTTTAAATCGAAATTGTGAATTGCAAATTTTATATTTTTTTTTTTTTCAATATAGTAACTACATTTAACACATTAAAGCTCTAATTGAATGAAACTTTTGTGCTTTTTTAAGAAAAAAAATTCTTTATTCACAGGCGAGTAAAATTTTCACTTTAGTATTCAAGGGTTAATGACAAGCAGAAAGACAAATTATTATATATAACAATTCCTTACATGGGTTTATAAGAGCCATTTGGCGTATTACGTATAAAGACATGTTCCCCTCTTTATTGTCTTTCATGAGACTTAGTAAAGTATATTACTGAGTTACTTAAAAGACACCTGGTAAACACTTAAAAAAGCGTTGCGTTTTTTGTTTAGAGACTTCTTTAAAGATGTTATAGTGACCTTATATGCAAATTATAGAACTTTAATATATTTAAATTAATTTTATTATTAAATTTTATTTTTACTTACGATTTCTACGTCGAGCACGAACCCATTTCCCAACGTTCCATAGTCCTGCACGCTACTAAGCTATTTGTGATTTATTTTATTTTACGTTAAAGACGTATCATATCTTTTTCACATTTGTTTTGGTAAAGCGCCTTATAAAGACATAAAATGGCTTGTCTTGTGTCTCTTTCTACTGTACATAATAAAATGCTTATTAAAACATTAGACGGCATGTTTTTGAATTGTCTTTATTTCTATGATACAAAGATAAGCATTTTACACCTATTCCCCGTTTTACACGCAACGTTTTTAACACGTTTTCGATCTTAGGCGGTTCTTAAAATCAAAATCTCCGATTAAAAAATATTGCAAAAAATGAAAACACTTATTTCAAGCCAATTTTAAGCTATTCTTTTTCAACAATTTTAATTCGCTCATTGATTGAAATTTAATTATCATAGTGAAATACAAGTTATTAAAAAACTGACATAAAACAGAACTATTTTTTGTCATCTTTCCCAAAACCAAGCATCATGGTATTATGTTACCTTTTCCCTTACCTCTATTCTTTTCTTAGGTCTATTAGTTTAGCTGTAAAAATATATTTTCTTATTACAGGCTTGGCACCAACTACCTTTTCTCAGGGTTTAGTCTATCGTAGTGCCAAATTTCATAAAATCAGTCTATTAGCTGTAAAAGCATATTTTCTGATCGCCCATTAAAATATAAATATTTTTCTTCGTGTCCAATCTATAACTGTACCAGATTTCATCAAAATCTGAAAATATTTTTTCCTGCAAGGGCCATGGCACCGAAATATTTTTGCTAAGAATTCAATCTACCACCATACCCAATTTCGTCAAAATTGGTGCAGTGGCTCAGCCGTGACTCAGCTTTTGACATTAAGGGCGTTGCCATGCTCATTTTCATAAAGTTTTAAATATTCTCTCTCTCAATTTCTCTTTCATACAAACGTATTTTCCTGTTAGAGGCATGGCACCACCTACTATTAGAAAAAAATCATATTTCTGCCTCTCTTGACAACTTTTTCAAGAAAAGAAAAATGAAGCCATTACTGTGATATGGCAGTTAAAAAGTGGTTTAGCTTTTCTGCAACCAGCTATTCTTTTATAGATAATGAACATTTGTTTTAAAAAAAATTAAAACTGAAACATTTGTTTTAAATTTAAAACATGGGGACTTTTTTCCTTTATGCAAACTAATGCTACATGTGTGTCTGCTCGTGTGAATCAGCCAATTTAGTCAATTTTAAATAACAGAACAGCATTTTTTTTTAATCACACGTTTTCTTAATAATGTTATGTTTTTCTATGAATTAAATACTAATTATTATATTTTTTAATGTGTTATACTTTTTTTTTGTGCTCAATAAATGGCTGAACAAGTACATATGAACTTATGCATTTTATAATGTGCATACGAGATCACATAGTATCTTTATAATCAGCCTATTATGAGCTTTATAAATGCATATAAAAAGTATTTCCTTTATTATGATTTTATATCTTGCACTAGCAAGATATTATGAAACAAAATCTCGCTACATAGGTTAAGTATCTTATTAATTACGATATCAAGCTATTTTAAAGACATCACTACAGGTAGTCCCCGACTTACGACCGTTCGACTTACGACTATTCGCACTTACGACCAATTTTTTTTTCAATTTTTTTCATAGAAAATGCTTAAAATAGTTTCGGGGAGTGCTTAAAATATGTATATGAGAAAAAATTTAAAAAAAAAACAGTAGTATGTACAAGGATTCGATTTATTTCAGTACAAATAATACGTTTGTTTAAGTGAATAATTTTATATCATCCCAAAAATGGCTGGAACTAGTAGTACAGTATGTATGTAATATTTTTCTTTAGTTATTTTTTATGAAACTCGACTTACGACTTAATCGACTTACGACCGATGACTATGAACCTATCTCGGTCGCAAGTCGGGGACTACCTGTACATGCTAAACTGTATTTTTGTCTTCATGATTTCCCTTTATGCTACTAGGTATAGTTCGCAAACTATCGATAGTCAGGACAACAACCATCGATAATATCGATAGTATGGCTTACTTAAGCGAAAATCCTCCAATTTTTTTTAAAATTTTTTAGAGAAAGTATCGTTATAAGAATAAAATCATAATCATTGCAAAAAAAACTATGGCTCGGACTTACCTTCGGAAAGATATAGCCATCGTAAGTTGCGGACATAGCTTTTATAAAAAAAAGTATAGGTAGGGAACCCCTGAATATATTTCCAAAATTAAGGCACCATATGAAAGGTAATTTAATAATTTAATATTAACATTGACACATAAATATTAGAAATTCATTGTACAATTTTCGAGATATGATTATTTTTGTAAAATTTAGACATGTTTTATTTTAAAGTGCCGTTAATTTTTCTTAAAAAATTTTTGCCAACGTATAATTAACTTAGCATCACAAGAAATTTCAAATCTTTTACTTTAAAATTTTGTATCATATGTAGCAATTATTTTAATATTAACCCATTTTTTACCGAAATATAAAAAAAAAGAATATTTATTCATACACAACAATTACTATCTATAGTACACTGCTTAAAAACGAAATAAAATTGTATCCTGTAATCAATGCTGTTTTCGAAAAATTAAATCCTGTAAAATGACATTTCTTCTCCAATCAATCCTGGTTTCCCTAGCATGTGAGATCTAATTGTGTGCTGATTTAGATCCACCATTGTTCTAGGAAGCTTCGGCTTACAACAGCAAATATATCGTCCCTCAGAGTGAAAGTGTCCTAAGTTACTTTTTGACAACATTTTTTAAGTATGTCAACCTACCAAAGAAAATACACACTCTCGTTAGGTGTTATCAAAATTTGGCTACCTCTTGCCGTTTCAAATATCATTTAGGAACTGAGAATAATTCATAAAAGCTTATTTTTATACTCCCTAAATATGAGCTAAGAGGAGCGAAACACAGACGAAACGAAATACCAGAAAAATAATCGCATCTTATTTATTTTGATAAGATGATAGCAAATTTAAAACATGAAATTAAATGAGCCGTGACGGTTAACGCAAATGACGAATAATAGTGAGACGGATAATCGAGCTCCTACTGTATTCCGAAAATCACAAACATGAAAATTTCAAAATTCGCTATCTCAGCGAAAAGAAAAACTATTAAGGCAAACTCAACAGCAAGACTGAAAGAAGCAGACTTGTACTTTAAGATACCATACATAGTTCTTTGAAAAAAAAAATTTACGATGCTACATAACCTCAAATATATCAAAAAACAGTGTTTTTAGCAATTTAAGGTTAGCATATCTCAAAAACTTGATGTGATGCAGCAATTCTAAGTTCAAAATCGAATTTAGCTTTCCGAAAACCTGCGGTAACATATACATAAGTCTCAGGGTATGAAAAATTTCGGCCTGTGCAATTAACCTTCATAAGATCCTCAAAGTGACTGACACTAACGTTCTTCGGGTCAAATTTGACCCAAGTAGTAAATTTCTTATTTGGAGCATAATTTCTTTAAAAAAGTGCAATTTTACAGCTTATGTGTGTGTTATTTCCTACGATACCTAGGAAAAACTCTATTTTTTTGTCGGAATTTATTTTAAATTTATATCAATAGTACAAGGAACATACGTAAAACATACCAAAATCAATTTTATTTTGATAAAAGAACATAAAATAAACGTTTTAGAATGCTGCTTAGGTACAATTTTTTTACAAGGATGACAGACTTAGTGTTTTGTAATTCGTTTTGGGACATAATTGACTACGACTTCTTTTGGTTTCTCTTTTGACTGGTCCACTATTTCTTTCCGCTGATTTGGTTGAATTAGACGTTTGTTGATCTTGTTGAATCAAATCACGTATCGCGTCTTTGCAATTTCTCTTGATAGCGTAGTTCAACTTTATGTCTGAATTCTCTAAGGAGTGTCACATTATAGATAAGCAGCCTTCGTTTCAGCCACGACTATTAGCATGATATCAAACATATTACTAAATACCACTTGGGGCCATCGATTTGTATTTCTTTTGCAAGTATGACTAGACATGACTTTATCCAATATGGCTATGTCAGCCTTGCATTTATGGTTATCTAATATAATTTTTTGTTTCTTGTCAACGTGATTACTAACTACTGAACAATGATATAAAGTGCGGAGAAGCTTCGCTGACTTAATTTTTATACCCTACACACAGGGTATATTCACTTTGTCATTCCGTTTGTAACGCATAGAAGGGGGCGTGGCAGGTATGGAAAAGTATATATATTCTTGATCAGCGTCACCACCTGAGTCGATATAGCTATATCCATCTGTCTGTCTGTCTGTCTGTGTGTCTGTCTGTTGAAATCAGGTTTACGAGAAAACTAAGCAAGCTAACTCAATGAAATTTGGCACACAGGTCAAAACTTCTGGCAAGCTGCTAGCATATAAAAATTGGCGGTATCGGTTAAGAGCCACGCCTTCCGCCCATACTCTATGTAAATATACCCAAGTCCAATTTGAAAAAAAAATGCTGCGATTTTGATGAAATTTAGTGATTTGTTGAAGATGAGAACAAAATTAAGATTAGGCTAGGTTTGAAGTTTGCATAGGCCCTTAAAAGGGCGTGGCATATCCCTATATCTTAACTTTTATAACGCCATAGCTCGTAAACCGTGCAAGATGTTGTGATGAAATTTGGTACACGAATACAGATCTTATAAATCTTGAATTGCGCATAAAGTGGGAGGATTTGTAAAAGTGGGCGTGGCACTTGTTAGTAATTGAAAATTTGGATTTGGTATAACTCCAAATTGGCACATACAATTTTCATAAAAATTTTGGGGATGATACAAGTAGTCATCAATACAAGTTTATTCAATATTCTGGAAATTTTCATTGAAGTTCGTGGCACAGGCTACAATATTTATAAACGTTATAAAAAGAGAACTAACAACGCAATCGCTATGAAATTTAATATGGCAGATATACTCGCTAAAAGGTGTCTTATTGCAAAATTTTGGTACAATGGTGCCGGTGGGTGTGGCACCTCCCATATGAGCAAAATATATTTAATGCTATCAATAGTGTGCTATGAGAGTAATCTTCATGAAATTTTGTGTAGAGGTGTCCGTTATTATAAGCTTCGGAATTAAATGAAACTTGACATGATTGCATCAGTGGGCGGGGCACCTCCCTCATTAAAATAAAGCTGTAAGTGCTATTTTAAGTGAACTATTGGAGCAATTGATCTGAAATTTGATGTAAGTGGTTTACTGGGTATTAGGTACATATGAATCACAAACTGACGAAATAGCAACAGTGGGCGTGGCAGCTCCCATAAAATTAAAATACCTTATGTGGCATAACTATCGAAATATATGAGCAATGATACAGAAATTTGGTGTAAGAGCTTTGTTTATAAAAAGATATTCCTGGATCAAAATCAGACTGGATTGCATCAGTGGGTGTGTCACCGCCCTAAGGTTTAGGTATAATTGCGGTACATATCGCAAACGATACAAGCTATTGTGCTAAAGTTTGGTTTGTTTATTGAACCAAAAGTGGGCGGAATTGGAGAAGTGGGCGTGGCATGTTAAGTGTTTTTTATTTATATTCTATTTTTTTCAACATTTCCCATATTCTTTCGACATTTTTAATCTTTTACATCTCCCCATCAATTTCATTCGTAATATTCTTTCGACTTTTTCATCAATTTTTCAGCATTTTTCATATATTTCGACTTATTCAATTACTTTCAACTTTCTTTAATGGTTTTCATATATTTTCAACATTTTCAGTTTTTTTAACACTTTTGAACATTTTTGAACCTTTTTACATTATTTTCGACTTATTCAACCTCTTCAACATTTTTTTAACATTTATTGAAAAAGTACTTTCAATGCAGTGTAGGGTATGTGAGTTTCGGCCTGGCCGAAGATAACACCTTTACTAGTTTTTTTTTTTTTTTGGTATATTAGAAAAATTATGTCCTCGGTAAAATGGATTAGTTATGAAAATCTACATATATACTTTGATCTGCCATTCATTGCCAAAATTTGTAGTAGTGACGTAGACTTATTTTTACGTAATAGTTTTTCAACTAGGTGATGCGATGTGAAAAAAAACTATCTGTAGCAGCGTTATGACCCTTTATACCAACTGTTAAATCGAGCACTAAACGCATGCTTATTTTAGACATGTTTCTTTCTAGCATTCTTGTCTGAGCTGCACATCGACAGTTGTGTCTAGAAAGGATCATAAAGTTTGGGAAATTTACATATATGTAGCCATTTTTTTGATGTCCTTATCTGAGCAGGCTCAACTTCACTATCACTCTCAGAAGAACTATCAATGGTTCAGCATATTCTATATAAACTTCATTTTCTATATAAGGTTCTCTTACATCTGATACTTCATTCAGCATGATCTTTATTACACAATCCTTCATTTTCCAGTAAGAAATAGGTTGCACAGCTTTCAATCTTAGTCCCGTCATGTACGTTCTTTGTTTACTATACGACTGTAGAAATGTTGCAGTAAGCAAAAAAGAAGTACTTCTATAGAAGTTTCTTTTTACATCCATGCAATAGCTTGGACTTTAACTATTTCAAACACACTTTTGTATTGATATCAGTGAATGATGAAATGTTAGTATGATAAAATGATAATGGACGCTGTTCCATCAACGTTAATTTTGATATGACTTTGTGTCAAAGTTATTATAAAAATGGATTATTACACAAATCATTTCACGAAGCATCACGAAAACTTACATTTATACTCCAGACCTAATTTGACCCAAAGAACTTACGTGTTAAAAAATTTTAAGCACATTTTTTCTGAAACTTTATATTGGTAATTAGTCTTAAAATTAAATAAAAGTCAAAAAATATTAGAAATAGTAATGAATTATTTATAGAAAAAGAAACATTTTTTTCCTAAAATGGTTCAAATATGACCCAAAGACCATAGAAAGGTTAATAGAAAGTCAGAAGCATTGCTGTTAAATTTTTTTGGAAGCGAGCATTTTTTTTTTGCTAAATATTAACTTTGCAAAACCACAACTCGATTAGGGCACGGCAAGTTTCTTGATTTGTGACTGTTGTTCTTATTTTTTCGCTCGAATTACGAATGTCTGTTGCTTTCCAGACCAGTTTGCGCATAACGGCGTAGCCTCGGCCACCATGTCCATTAGGGTGGGTCAAAAAAATCAAATATTTTTTTTTTGGATCCGACACACGAAAATTAGTTCCTAGGTACCTCTAGAAAGTACTTACCAAATCTGTGCTCTTAATATTAACGGGAAGATTATGCTCATCATAATTTTCAATTTTTAATTTTGTCTCATATAAAAATGGTCATATTTTATCACCAATAGATTGTTAAACCAGTTGCATTCTCAATATTTATAGGAAATTAAACGCTCTACAAAAATGATCTCAAACACTTTTTTCATTAATCTTACCATTTGAAAAATATTCAAGGTCAAAGATATATATATCTGTTAATTTCGGCTCTGAACTGGCTTGCCTTTAACATTGCGTTGATACTCCCACTTATCAACGGTGTGCAAGAGTTTTATGATTTTTGTGAAGATCAGTGAGTTGTGCGAGTATTGCACTACTTTCAAAAAAAATATTGTAAATAATAAAGTTAATTTATTTTAAACATAAAAAAAAACAAAAATAATAAAAAATAAGGTAAATATCTCGATTAGAGAACCGTCAATCGGAGGAGATGTTGATGATATTGGATAACGCTAAAAAGTTGTTTGGGGGGGGGGACTAAAAATCGAATATTTCTCCAATTGAAAATTGTCATGGAATCTACATAAATTCCATATGAGATGGTAGGGTATCCCGCAGTTTGAATGCATTTTTTTCTTTTGATATTTCAACACTTCGAAGCAAGCATGTGTAAAGGCTGAACAGCTTAGACCTAGCGTTCGCAAATAGCGATGGCACTATCGTTACAATCGATAGTTTCGCACTATCGTTACAATCGATAGTTTCGAACTATCGTTACAATCGATGGTTTCGCACTATCGTTACAATCGATAGTTTCGAACTATCGTGACTATCGATGGTTAATAACAGACTGTCGATTGTATTAATATTAAATTTTCAGCTTCGAATTGTCGTCGTACTTTCGATAATGTTGAATAACACCACTGTATCAGTGTAATTGTCACGCGTTTGATTTAATTTTACATAAAAGTAAGCGTAAGCACTTGGGTCGTTTTTATTTTATGACCTGGATGACCTTACACATGTCAGTATAGGTCAGCTATTTAGTTTCATAACGAATTCTGGCTGGTTCAACGAGAGGGTATAGTCAAACACCCTGTGGTATCACAACGAATCATGTTTGGTCTAAGTGAGTCAGTTTTTCGTAACTGACTGCCACTCCTACCTAACCTAAGCGTAAGTGAATGGCCTTCAACCCGTTTAGGTCACTAAAGTTGAATTTGTCCATATGTATATAGTTTTAAAAAAAAATTTTGTGAATTAATTTTACATGCCAGTAAAAAATGGGTTAATATAAAAAAAAATTGTTACAGACGATATATAATTTTAAAGCAAAAGAATTGAGATTTCTTGTGATGCTTAAAAACTTATACGTTAGTCATAGATTTTTTGCAAAAAATAATGGTTTTTATAAAAAAGAAATGTCACAATTTTACAAAAATAATCATATCTCGAAAACTGTACAGTGAATTTCTAATATTTATGTCTCGATTTTATGCCCTATTAAATTACCTTTCATATAATGACCTAATTTTGGAAATCTATTCATAGATTCCCTACTTATAAAAGCTGTTTCCGCAACTTACGATGGCTATACCTCTCCGAAGGTAAGTCCGAGCGTTTTAATTTTAAAACGATGCTTCTTCTAAAAAACTAAAAAAAAATTGAAGGATTTTCGCTTAAGTAAACTTGGTGGATCAAGTCGATATTATCAATGGTTAGCGAACAAACTGTCGTCCACTATCGATGGTCGCGACTATCGATAGTTTGCGAACTCTACTTAGACCTAGGCGAACGGTAATTGCATCGCATTTCATGCGAGGATAACGTCAAACCAAAATAAAAAGCAACAAAATGACAAACAGCGCGCTGTTGTGGAACGGTTACCATAAATAGTAATAATGATGATGATGTTTATTAGGTTATAACAACAAAAACTTGTGAATGTCAAAATAATCGGCTAAGGGACACGCCTACCTCTCATGCAAAGGTTAGATGTGGCTGAAACATTTTCTTCAGAATGGTTATCAATTTTCAATAACTTGGCAATGTTGATTTCAAAAATGTTTAAAATTGTGCGATATCTTTTGTAGTTGTCAGGATATCAGAACAAAAAAACTCAAAATTGTGCGTTAACTTTTATAGTTGTCAAGTTATCAGAAAAAGTTTCAACACGGCGGCCATAAATAGCAAGTACCAGGAGACCGACCATGTTCGGTTTTTTCGTTTTGAGCTTGAAAATTTCGAAAAGATATGCAATTTGTTGAAATATTTCAAGAATATTGAAAAGGGTTGAAAAGCCCAACATAAAATAAAACTAGTTAAGGTGTTATCTTCGGCCAGGCCGAAACTCACATACCCTACACTGCATTAAAAGTACTTTTTAAATAAATGTTAAAAAAAAGTTGAGGAGGTTGAAGAAGTCGAAAATAATGTTAAAAGGTTTAAAAATGTTGAAAAGTGTTGGAAAAAACTGAAAATGTCAAAAGAATATGGGAAATGTTGAAAAAATTAGAATAAAAATAAAAACACGAAATATGTCACGCCCACTTCTCCAATTCCGCCCACTTTTGTTTCAATAAATGATATTCGTGATTGACATGACCAAACAAAATTTTAGCATAATAGCTTGTATAGTTTGCGATATGTGCCGTAATTATTTTTATAATTAAGGCAGTGACACACCCACTGGTGCAATCCACTCAGATTTTGATCCAAAAGTAGCCTTCCATAAACAAACCTCTTACACCAAATTTCAGTATGATTGCTCATATATTTCGATAGTAATGCCACTTTAGGTATTTTAATTGTATGGGAGGTGCCACGCCCACTGTTGGTATTTCAAAAGCTTATGATTCATATGTACCTAATACCCAGTAAATCACTTACATCAAATTTCAGATCAATTGATCCAATAGTTCACTTAAAATAGCACTTATGTTAATGAGGGAGGTGCCACGCCCACTGCTGCAATCTTGTCAAGTTTTTGAATTGAATTTCAAAGCTTATAGTAACCGGCACCTCTACACAAAATTTTATGAAGATTACTCTCATAGCACAGTATCTATAGTATTAAACGTATTTTGCTTATATGGGAAGTGCCACACCCACCGGCACCATTGTACCAAAATTTTGCAATAAGACACCGTTTGGCGAGTATATCTGCCATATTAAATTTCATTGCGATTGCGTTGTTAGTTCTCTTTTTATAACGCTTATAAATATTGTAGGCTGTGCCACGCCCTTCAACAGAAATTTCCGGAATATTAAATAAACTTGTATTAACGACTGCTTTCAGTGGTATCATCCCTAAAAATGAAATGAAATGAAAATCGTATGAGCCAATTTAGAGTTATACGAAATTCAAATTTTCAATTTCTAAAAAGTGCCACGCCCACTTTTACAATTCCGCCCACTTTATGCGCAATTCAAGATGAATAAGATCTGTATTCGTGTACCAAATTTCATCACAATATCTTGAACGGTTTACGAGCTATGGCGTTATAAAAGTTAAAATATAGGGCTCTGCCACACCCCTTTAAGAGTTTTTGCTAACTTAAAACCTAGCCTTATCCTAATTTTGTTCTCTTCTTCACCAAATCACCAAGTTTCATCAAAATCGCAGAATCTTTTTTTCAAAATGGACTTGGGTATATTTACATAGAGTATGGGCGGAAGGCGTGGCCGTCAACCGATTTCGCCAATTTTTATATGCTAGCAGCTTGCAAGAAGGTTTGACCTGTGTGCCAAATGTCATTGATTTAGCTTGCTTAGTTTTCTCGTAAACCTGATTTCAACAGACGGACACACAGACTGACAGACAGACAGACAGACGGACACAGCTATATCGACTCAGGTGGTGACGCTGATCAAGAATATATATACTTTTCCATACCTGCCACTCCCCCTTCTATGCGTTAGAAACGGAATGACAAAGTCCATATACCCTCTGTGTAGGGTATAATTAAGAAAATTGTAACAGGTTGATAAAATATGGAAAATGTTGAAATGCATTGAAAAAGCCGAAAGATGTTGGAAAAGTCAGAAAAAAATGCAATAGATTGAAAAAAGTTGAAAAATTTTTTAAAATTATGGTAAAGGCTGGAAGAGTCGAAAAAACATAGCAAATGTTAAAAAAAGTTGAAAAATTTTGAAACAGTTGCAAGAGGTTGCTAAACTCAAAAAAAGTTGAATGAAGTTGATAATTTCGAAATAAATTAAAAGAGGCTGAAAAAGTCAATTATATATGAAAAATGCTGAAAAAAGTTGAGAGAAGTTGAAACAGGTGAAAATAGCTGATAAAGTCGATAATATATGAAAGTGTTGAAAAAGTTGAAAGAGGTTGAAAATCTCCAAAAAGTTGTAAATCTCGAAATAAGCTTCTCCTAAATGCTCTTGTGGAAGCGTCTTCTGTCACGCCCATTAGTTAAGATGAGTGCACAACTCGTCAAGTGTTGTTTAGTCCGTACCCTTGCTAGTGTTACTTTGAAATTCTATTTTAATCCTTACATAACGCTCTTAGTATAGCGTTTTAAATGTTTCATTTGTATGGTTGATAGGCGTGTCCGTGAAACGATTTCGAAAATTTCAGTGTGCCCTATTTCATCTCATTATCTCGTGTCGCTTTCCCGGTGGATATATAGACAGGCGGCCATGACTACATAATTAGATCGTTTTAGGAGCTGGCGCTGATAAGGAATGTGTGTATATAAATGAATCCTATGATATATCCTGTGCTTAGGGTGTAGTTGTTTAGCTCGTGATCACAATTAAAAGAACCTGCCTACTTATCAAAACTTTTTCAAGAAAAATTTTACTAAAGCAAATTCAATATTTTTGCAGCGAATTTAATAAAAAAAAAACGATAAAAATTTTTGACAAGAATTAAGGAAATATAAGAAATTCTATAAACATGACTCTTGGTGAACAACAAAATGGTAATGTGGCAACACTTACAAAGGATAAACAAATTTCAGTTACTGCTCAAAGTGCAGCGATGCAACAAGAACAACAACAACCATATCAAAATAATGAACGAATTGAAAAAGGATTAAATGACAAAAACAGCAGCAGCAATAAAAATGCAAAGCAGGTGAGTGAAAATGTTTAACAAAAAAAAATTTATTTTTTGGGTTGCCTCCGATTTATTTTCATATCATAAATTTTGTCACAGAAAGGAAGCCATAATAACCATAGGAATTAAGCTGTATTAATTTTTGACACAGGATGTTTACATTGAAAATTTTGAAGAACTTTTTTTGCCTATGTTAACAAAATTTGAGCTTCCAAGCTCAAACCTTTGAAGAACGCGTGCAGTTTGTGTTCGATTTCGTTGAAACTTTACGAAAAAATCCGACTTACTAAATCGTAGAAAATATCTGCTTTAGATGTTAAGATGTGTTGTGAAACCACGCCCACATTTTGCGAGCACCTGTGTATACATATTGTTCGCATTTGACTTTGGCTAGCTCTGGAGCCCATAAAAATATAGCAATCGTGACCAGATTTTTGGAGATGGAGACCCTAAACACAACGCTAAATTTGCTAAAAAATCTCTCAATAGCCAACAATTTCAAACGATACAGTGGCCAGCTCAAAGCCAAGATCTGCACTCCATCGAAAACTTATGGTTTTTGTTAAGAAAACGACCGGCAATACAAAGCTCAGACGAGCTTTGGTCCTAGGTTCGAACTAAGTGGGGCAGTATTTCGTACTAATTCATAGATAAACTGGTTGAAAGCATGCTCAAACGTGTCAAAAATGTCATTAAGGCTTTGGAACGAAATATTAAAATTATTATTATTGTGAACATTTCATTTTTGAGCGTGCAAAAGTGAATACACTGAGTTTTTTCATTTAAAAGTAATGTTTTGCTTACATTTTTTTTATTTTTATACCCTACACAGAGGGTATATTCACTTTGTCATTCCGTTTGTAACGCATAAAAGGGGGCGTGGCAGGTATGGAAAAGTATATATATTCTTGATCAGCGTCACCACCTGAGTCGATATAGCTGTGTCTGTCTGTCTGTCTCTCTGTCTCTCTGTCTGTCTGTCTGTCTCTCTGTCTGTCTGTCTCTCTGTCTGTCTGTTGAAATCAAGTTTACGGGAAAATTAAGCAGGCTAATTCAATGAAATTTGGCAAACTGGTCACACCTTCTTGCAAGCTGCTAGCATATAAAAATGGGCGAAATTGGTTCACGGCCATTTTGAAAAAAACTTCCAGCGATTTTGATCAAAACTGGTGATTTGGTGAATATGAGAACAACAATAAGATTAGGCTAGGTCTTAAGTTTGCAAAGGCTCTTAAGGAGGCGTGGCACAGCCTTAAATTTTAACATTTATAACGCCATTGCTCGTAAACCGTGCAAGATATTGTGATGAAATATGGTACACGAATACAGATCTTATGAATTTTGAATTGCGCAAAAAGTGGGCGGAATTAATAAAGTGGGTGTGGCATTTCTTAAGAATTAAAAATTAGGATTTCGTATAACTCCAAATTGGCACATACGTTTTTAATAAAAACTTAGGGATGATACCACTGAAAGTAGTCAACAATACCAGCAACGTCAATGTACTGAAAAATTTATTTTAAGGGCGTGGCACAGCCTACAATATTTATAAACGTTATAAAAAGAGAATTAACAACGCAATCGCTATGAAATTTAATATGGCAGATATGCTGGCTAAAAGGTGTTTTCTTGCAAAATTTTGGTACAATAGTGCCGGTGGGTGTGGCACCTCGCATATAAGAAAAATACGTTTAATGCTATAGATAGTGTGCTATGAGAGTAATCTTCATAAAATTTTGTGTAGAGGTAACGGTTACTATAAGCTTTGAAATTCAATGAAACTTGACAAGATTGCATCAGTGGGCGTGGCACCTCCCTCATTAACATAAAGTTGTATGTGAACTATTGGAGCAATTGATCTGAAATTTGATGTAAGTGGTTTTCTGGGTATTAGATACATATGAATCAAAGGCTGGCGAAATAGCAACAGTGGGCGTGGCACCTCCCATACAATTAAAATACCTAAAGTGGCATAACTATCGAAATATATGAGCAATCATACTGAAATTTGGTGTAAGAGGTTTGTTTATGGAAGGCTATTTTTGGATCAAAATTAGATTATATTGTACCAGTGGGTGTGCCCTAAATTTTATGAATAATTACAGCACATATCGCAAACTATACAAGCTAAACAAAAACAAAGTGGGCGGAATTGGAGAAGTGGGCGTGACATATTTCGTGTTTTTCATTTCTTTTCTATTTTTTTTAACATTTCCCATATTCTTTTGACATTTTCAGTTTTTTAAAACACTTTTGAACCTTATTACATTATTTTCGACTTATTCAACTTACTCAACATTTTTTAACATTTATTTAAAAAGCAATTTTAATGCAGTGTAGGGTATGTGAGTTTCGGCCTGGCCGAAGATAACACCTTTATTAGTTTATTTTTTAAACGATTTTCATGTAGAGGCGTTGACATTTTCAAATTATAGTGTACTAAGGTGAATATAGTGAAAATAGCAAAGGATTTTAGCTATTAAATAAGAAACGTCAAATCTTTATTAGCGCAGAGATCATGGATTTTTTTCCTATATATAGGCTTAAAAATATCAGTAAAAAAGGTAGAGATCGTTAAAAATTTTTTCGGATCTTCCATATGCGTTGAACAGAATTGGGACGGGGTTGGGAAAGCGGCTGTCAAAAAAAAACAAAATAGAATTAGATCTAATTGGACGGGTACCCGCCGGCAGGTTATCAGTCGTACACCGGAATTTTGTTCAATTTCATACGATCAAGTGTGTTATAATTTTTGCAACCCCGTCCCAATTCTGTTCAACGCATTAGGTGTCCAAACAAGAATATGGACAAAAAATTAATTCTATAAAAGAAAAATATGCAGTTTTCTTAATTTTTTATTCAAATTTTGGCATATGAAAATTTTGCAGCTCTGGTAGCAGCGTTAGAAGAATTTTTTTGCTTTGGATTTACTCGAAAATGTGTAAATTATTGGATTTTAAGCCGTCCCGAAGAATTCTAGAGCAAGAGGATCGAAGAATTCTAGAGCAAGAGGATATTTTGAACACGTCCATTGTGCTGGTAAATTTCACACTAAGAAGCTCTATTGTGAATATTCCAATGCTTATTTTCAGTCTTATTATGGAAGCGGTAATTGATATCACCAAATATCTTATCATACAATAATATTCATAAGCGTGAAATTGCATAAAAAAGGCCGCACCTGTATCACATATATATATAATAAACAAATTGAGCATATAAGTGGGTTATATTGTAGTTATTTGCAATGCAGTAAATCTTTTATTCGAGGTTTCATAGATCAAAATGTGTTGCCATTTCTTACTTTCGTAATCTTGCTGAAGACTTTCCCAAAATAAGAAAATTAAAAAATGTTCACTCTTAATTTCATTTCAACAACTGAGAACTATTACGCTGATATTTTGCAGTTGAATGAATATGCATTACTTCCTTCCACTGCATTTTTAAATGCTAAGTAAATGCTTTATTTGGCAACTCTGCTTTGCTTTATGCCAACCTGTTACCCGATGTTCAACTTCCATAACGATTTAAATAAGTAGATTATTCTCTTCGAATAAAATTGCTTTACATACAAAGTTTGTTTTGAAATATGAGGTCATGCTGCCGTTGTTCTGTTAATTTTATGAATGTATCTTCGTTTATTATGTCACACCATATAGAAGGGCCAACGGTTGGACATTAGAATGAAAACAAAAATATATACATCTGTGCATAGCAAAGACAATGTCGACAACACTGCTACATACATATGCAGAATGATTCAATGCACGCGTACAAGTATATTTTACTTAACATACGAATTGAATTTGTAAACTTTAAATAAATGACTGCTTGTATGTCTGTTTGCGCCATTAAACTATACCGATGACGTCAGTGGTTTGGCTGAATGCTGATCAATGATCAAATTTGGAGAATATAATGTTGGGCACTCCGGATGTGCAATGATATGGTGAAATGAACTCTTCGTGCTCGTATGAGAGCACGTAAAATGTCAGAAGACTATTTGTTTCAGGTTGGAAAGCCAAAACTTCCTATGTGGATAGCGTAAGCAAACCCAAACAATTTGTACATCCAAGCGGCAGCTGTAAAAAAGTGTTTTTTTTTTATTATTTTCATGTAGCTTACCATGGAAGCTATGTATGGGGCGGTTTTCCATAAAAATAGTTGTGTGTATTAATTGCGTAAGCTTAACCGTTCAACCGGCATTCAAGGTTTTGATTTTATATTGGTTTTTATTAAAGTCTCGCTTCAATGTTATCAGTAAATAGCTGATATAAATACGCTGTACAAATATGAAACCGGTAATTTTTTATTCAAAAAAACACGTTCATTTTGCGAAAATAGTTCCAAATTTAATCTTCAAAGTAATTCCCCTCGCTAGCTACACATCTTTTCCATCTTTCAGGCAATTTATGGATTCCTCGCCAAAAAAAATTCTTTGTTTTTTGAGGCTATCCATTCATCGAGCCATTTTTGCACTTCCTCGTAAGAATTGAAGTGCGAATCGTTGAGTGCGTGTCCCGTCGATGAAAACAAATAGTAATCGGATGGCGCCAGGTCCGGTGAGTACGGCGGGTGGGGCAGGGGCTCCCAGTTGTACGATTCTACCAAGTTTTCATTGACCGCTGCTCGATGTGGCGATGCGTTGTCATCTTAGAATACAATTTTGTCATGGCGAAGTTAAAATTCGGGCCTCTTCTGACGTATATCACGGTTCAAAGCGATCAATTGTTGATGGTAACGTGCACCAGTAACTGTTTCACCTGGTTTTAGTAGCTCATACCAAATAACACCACGCTGATTCCAGAAAATACACAGCATTGTCTTTCGGCCGAAGCGATTTGGTCTTGGCGTTGATTTGGGTCGTTGGCCGGGGCTCAAATATGATTTTTTTCGTTTGGGATTGTTTAAATAAATCCACTTTTCATCGCCAGTGATGATTCGATGGAGAAACCTTTTCTGTTTTGCCTGGCGAGCAGCAATTCACAAGTGCTCTTTCGGTTTTCTTGCTGCCTGTCGGTCAGTTCATGTGGCACCCATCTACCGACCTTTAAAATCTTTTCCATGGCCTTCAAATGCAAGGAAACGGTTTGTTGTGTCACATTAAGTTGTTCAGCGAGCTGTTGTTGCGTTTGACCATCATCTTCGTCCAATAATGTTTGCAATTCGGTGTCTTCAAACTTTTTTGGTGGCCGGCCGCGCTCCTCATTTATCACATCAAAATCACCACTTTTAAATTTATTGAACCACTCATTGCACTGTGTACGACCAAGAGCATGCTCGCCGTAAGCTTCAACAAGCATTCGATGCGATTCAGAAGCGTTTTTCTTCAAATGGTGGAAACAGAAAATCAATGCTTCCCGCAAATGAGAGTTTTCAGGCACAAAATTCGACATCTTTACGAGCGGAAAAAATGCGTTGTTGTATGAAACTTGACAAATTGTGAACTGAATATTGTTGACAGATGACAGAATGAACAATTAAGACATTTGGTGCGGTTCGGAAGCTCATACATATACGGCTATCGACCGCTAGATGTCATTACCGGTTTCATATTTGTACACCTATAGTAGTTTATCTGATGTTCTAGGAAAAAAAATTTTGACAATATTTTACTTTCATGATAATGGTAAAATAATTTATTCTATAGATAGATTCGATATCATAATATAACGTCAGCTAACATCCAAAAAGGCGTAACCACACTTTTTAGTTTTAAACGGGAGAAGCCAAAAACGTCATATACTGAAAAATATTTGAGATTTAGAAACCATTTTTTATTAATTTCTGAAGGAAAGCTAAAGGCGGTTCATGTTCGTCATTCATAAATTCATCAGTTTTGTATGATTGTTCACAGCGGTCATGTTCGAAGCTCAAACCGTCATTCAAGTGGTACAATTTAACATGAGGAATACGAAAATTGGGCACACATCTATTCATTTATATTCAACTGCCGTCTGTAGAACGACTGAATTGTGTTGGTCCTCAAAAGAACAATTTTTTTATATTTTTTTCATAATATTTTAAAGTCCTTCATATGATTTTCTTTTGATATCACGTATCATGTAATCTGAACTAGTTAAATCCCAGAGACAACGTTGCATATCATATACCGCTTGACTGACGCTTTTTGGTACACACTAACAGTCAAAACAAAAGTGGCCGGTGCATCACTGTTTTGTAAGCTGAATTTTTGTCCTTATAACTTTCCCTCATGGCACTAGGGTATCTACTACGTTTTATACTTAGTACCATGATTTAACTATTAAGGTTCTCGCAAGCTGTCAAACTCACATCTGTAAGTGTTAAGTGTCAGAAAGCTGGAGTGTCAAAAATGATATCGAAAGAAAAAAAAATCTAATACAATATGAGACTGAGAGAACTGATGAACATGACTGCTAGTGTGTACAGGCTTTTATATTCCTTTGGGATTGTTTTTCCAGAAACAAAAATGCGTAACAACAATAATCGTGGATTTTTTTGAAACGCGGTTACCCGCTTAAAAAAAATTTGGCATGAGAAATTAGCCGGCGATAAGTATCGCTGTTAAAGGCCCCAAACCCATAGAGCCCGTCAAGTTCGTTGCGTCAAAGTTTACAACTAACAGCTGAGTTGAAATGCATGCAATCGTATGAAGTGCGGCCTTTTCGCAACTTATCCGTCAACGCAACGGAAGAAGTTGGGCAATTTTCAACTTTTGACGTACGTTGAATACTTTGACAACTGCGAATTTGTGTGAAATATAAAAAAAAATAAAAGATAACAAAATTAAAACTGTTTTCATATGAAAAAAAATATAAAAATGCAGAATGAGAAATAAAGAAATTTATCTATCAAAAAGCTGTTTGTTAAATTTTTGTTTGACTTGATTCATTGGACCGTCTGTTCCCTTCATTTCCGTCTTGACAGTTGTATACGTTGACGCAACGGACTTGACGGACTCAATGGGTTAAGGCCTTAGCTATCACTCTAATAGAAATTTTTTTTTTTAGCGGATAAACACCGTAACATAACATAATAAAACAAAGGTTAGGGGAAGGCTGGGCACAAGTGGTATACCTAACGAGTTAAACAAGTTTTCACCAAAAAAAAAATTTTGTTCGCACAATTAAACGTTTAGGTTATTAGTTCGACCTATTTTGAATTTTAAGATTATTAGGCTCATTATTTTCTCAAGAGAAGAAGTTTATTATTGCAATGCAAAAAAAAGTATGGTTCAACGGTCTTGCATGTAAACATACAGACGCGTGAAACAAAAACTTATCAACATAAACAAATCACTGTCAACAGAAATGAATATCACTAGTATGTACTACGACGTGATACCTGGCCTTTTTTTTTTTTAAATGATCTGTATGAAATTAATTTTTTTAAGTCAAAAATCCTCGAATTTCACAACGACCTCATTCATTTTGATGAGCCTCGTGGCTCTCGACAACGGAAGGTTGAAATTTCACTGTAACGTGGCATTTGCATGAGCACTACTCAAACAGAAACTCCTTTTAATTATATTGGATGGCGTTGTAACGTAAGAATAAATATAAATTTTGTACTGCTTTGCCCCACATATCGCTTTGCCCCGCCTTCCCCTATATGTATATAAATCTAAAATATTATTTGATTTAATAGGATATTTCTGCCTGAATTAAGATAATATCAAGTTTTTAGTAAACATTTGAAAGAATTTTTTTTTCGATTTTAACAAAGAATTTTCGAGACATTTTTGAAATTAATACATTAAATAATGAGGAAACAAATTGTTATGGAGTGCTTATGTAAAATATTGAAAAATGTCAAAGCTTACTTAGCTTACTTTAGATATCTAAAAAATTAAAATATTTAGGCAATTCACAAGGTGTTCTAACATGCTACAATGTCTTAAAAAATTTGTTATTGCCTTCCATATCTTCTCTCAACAAAAATTTTTTGTATTCAAATTTCACTCTCTTTAATCATACGATTCTCTCACCCAAATAGACAACAAATACAACTTGCAAAATACATATAAAGCGCAAAGTTGTATTTTCTTAATTTGTTTTCATATGGAAGACAACAACAACAGTTTAAGAGAATCATAAAATTTTTAAAGATTATGACATTATGACATGTTAGCACACCTTGTGAATTGCCTAATTATGTTTCTTTATACCCTACATACTCACTTTGTCATGCCGTTTGTTACGCATAGAATGGGCATGGCAGGTATTGAAAAGTGTATATACTCTTGATCAGCGTCACCACCGGAGTCGATATAGCTATGTCCGTCTGTCTGTCTGTCTGTTGAAATCACGTTTACAGAAAAACTAAGTTAGCTAATTCAATGAAATTTGACACATAGGTCACACCTTCTTGCAACCAGCTAGCATATAAAAAAATGGGCGAAATCGGTTGATGGATACGCCCACTGCCCATGCTCCATATATATATACCCAAGTCCATTTTAAAAAAGTTGCTCCGATTTTGATGAAATTTGGAGATTTGGTGAACATGAGAACAAAATTAAAATTAGATTAGGTTTTACATTTGCAAAGGTATGTAAATATATTTAGGTATAACAAGATATCAAGAGTGTATACATATATGGGATGGTTATAAGAATTCAACCCCCCCCCCCCCCCCCGCCCCCTGGAAATGTACTGAAATCATGGCTATCGACATGAAAGTTTGAATGTATCCACCGTGATGATGACTAATGCCTTATTGCCAGTAAAATGAAAGAAAGAAAAACAAAACTAATTCATTTTCCACACTATCATCACTACTATTACTGAGCGCTGAATTATTTGTTTATGATATCATCATAATTAACATCAATGCTGTTCGCTGCTTTCAGAACTTAACAATTACGCGCACATTGAATTATGCGCAATTTTTGCTTTTGTGGAAAACACATGCGTTTGCTTTGAAAACATTGGAAAAACGTCAACGCAGAAACTGGCTCAAGAAGAAGCCAAAGTGACAAAACCGCATACCATACGCAGCTTGTTAAAATAGTAAAATATTCCAGATATTACGAGTATAATATTATATTTTTCAAATCGTGCTGATCGTAGAATACTGTCAATTAGTCGCTGTCATTTTTGATTTTTATACCCTACACGGAGGGTATATTCACTTTGTCATTCCGTTTGTAACGCATAGAAGGGGGCGTGGCAGGTATGGAAAAGTATATATATTCTTGATCAGCGTCACCACCTGAGTCGATATAGCTATATCCATCTGTCTGTCTGTCTGTCTGTGTGTCTGTCTGTTGAAATCAAGTTTACGGGAAAACTAAGCAAGCTAATTCAATGAAATTTGGCACACAGGTCACACCTTTTTGCAAGCTGCTAGCATATAAAAATGGGCGAAATTGGTTAACGGCCACGCCTTCCGCCCATACTCTATGTAAATATACCCAAGTCCATGTTGAAAAAAAGTTGCTGCGATTTTGATGAAACTTGGTGATTTGGTGAAGCTGAGAGCGAAATTAAGATTAGGCTAGGTTTTAAGTTTCCAAAGGCTCTTATAGAGGCGTAGCACAGCCCTAAATTTTAACTTTTATAACGCCATAGCTCGTAAACCGTGTAAGATATCACAAAATTCGGTACACGAATACAGATCTTATGAATCTTGAATTGCGCATAAAGTGGGCGGAATTGTAAAAAAGGGCGTGGCACTTCTTAGCAATTAAAAAATTGGATATCATATAACTGCAAATTGGCACATACGATTTTCATTAAAATTTTAGGGATGATACCACTGAAAGTAGTCAACAATACAAGCTACGTCATTACACTGAAAACTATCTTTTAAGGGCGTGGCACCGCCTACAATAGTTATAAACGCTATAAAAAGAGAACTAACAACGCAATCGTTATAAAATTTAATAAGGCGTATATAATTGCTAAAAGATGTCTTCTTGCAAAATTTTGGCACAACAGTGCTGATGGGTGTGGCACCTCCCATATAAGCGAAAAACGTTTAATGCTATAGATAGTGTGCTATGGGCGTAATCTTCATAAAATTTTGTGTAGAGGTGTCGGTTATTATATGCTTCGGAATTAAATGAAACTTGACAAGATTGCATCAGTGGGCGGGGCACCTCCCTCATTAAAATAAAGCTGTAAGTGCTATTTTAAGTGAACTATTGGAGCAATTGTTCTGAAATTTGATGTAAGTGGTTTACTGGGTATTAGGTACATATGAATCAAAAGCTTTTGAAATAGCAACAGTGGGCGTGGCAGCTCCCATACAGTTATGTCGCATAACTATCGAAATATATGAGCAATGATGCAGAAATTTGATGTAAGAGGTTTGTTTATAAAAAGCTATTTCTGGATCGAAATCGGACTTGATTGCATCAGGGGTGTGTCACCGCCCTAAGTTTTAGGAATAATTACGGCACATATCGCAAACGATACAAGCTATTGTGCTAAAGTTTGGTTTGTTTATTGAACCAAAAGTGGGCGGAATTGGAGAAGTGGGCGTGGCAACATTTCCCATATTCTTTTGACATTTTCAATCTTTTACATTTCCCCATCAATTTCATTCGAAGCATTCTTTATTCTTTCGACTTTTTCATCAAGTTTTCAGCATTTTTCATATGTTTCGACTTATTCAATTTATTTCAACATTCTTTAATGGTTTTCATATATTTTCAACATTTTTAGTTTTTTTTAGAACTTTTCAACATTTTTGAACCATTTTACATTATTTTCGACTTATTCAACCTCTTCAACATTTTTTTAAATTTTATTGAAAAAGTACTTTCAATGCAGTGTAGGGTATGTGAGTTTCGGCCTGGCCGAAGATAACACCTTTACTAGTTTTTTTTTGTTTTGTGAGATATTTCCGATTAACTTAATCATCAATTTAAACATTAAAAGATACTATCCCTTTTGTAGACAAAATTATATCACAAATCGGTAAACAAAAATTAGTTCTATTGTAGTATTTCCTAACACTATGGGAGTCCACACAACAGCAAATCGGTTTAACTTTTTTTGAACCCAAAATAGTTCCCATACTTTTTAAGGCCCATATTAATAAAATTTATGCCTCAACTCAAAAAATATGCCAGATATAACGGCAATATGCCAAATTATTACTTTTTTTAAATTTTTGTTGGTTTTCTCGCAAAAATGAGATTGAAATGGAGCAATGTGCATTCAAAATTGTGTTAGGTGCGCAACTAAGTTCTCGTTGGTTTTTGTTAGAAAATGCAACTTTATTGTCAAAAAATAGTTACAGATGAATAATCAAAGTATTGCTCATTGCTAGATACCACTTTTCCCCATCTTTCTGGTGGAGCTCAAATGCCATCACGGTAAAGTGTTCATCTCTTGAGGCTATCCACAAATCAAGCCATTTTTTGAGATCTTCATAGGAGTTGAACTGCTGATCAGCCAGACCATGTGCCATTGAACGGAACAAGTAATAGTCTGACGGGGCAATATCTGGAGGAATACGGCGAGTGGGATAGGCCTTCCCATTTGAGAGTTTCCAAGTGTGTTTTCACTGGTTTAAAAACGTGAAGCCTAGCGATGTCATGCAATAGGATTACCTTATCGTGTTCCATTTCGTATTGGGGCTGTTTTCTACGCATACAAATGCTTGGAAATAGCTTGTCGGGTAACTACCAAAACTCAAGCAAGCTCTTCTTGCATTTGGGCCGAATTCTCATCGAGCAATGTCTCCAATTCCGTTTGATTGAAGGTTTTTGGCCTTCCTTCACGTGGTCGATATCGAAATCATGGTCTTTAAAGCGACGAAACCAATCTCGGCACGTTGTTTCGCTCAGAACACCATCTACGTAAACTTTTTGGAGCTCTCGATGCGCGTCAGCCGCTGTTTTCTTCGATTGAAAGAAGAAAATCAACATCTGCTGCAAATGACGATTATTTGACACAAAATCAGTCATTTTCGAGCAACCACAAACAGACTATGAAAACACAAAATCTTAAAAGTTTCAAATCGGTTTGTTTACCATATGTTTAGGTTGAACTTATAACATTTCGATATGAACCTAATCGAACAGCTCTTAACGCTAGCGCCATCTATTGACAAACAGCGAAAACTTAGTGGCGCACCGAATATTTTTTAACTTAAAGCATTTTTTCCGACAAAAGTAACAACAATTGAAGAATGAATATTTTTTGCAAAAAATGAGAAATTTAGAAATTTGTGCACAATATATAGTTTTTGAAATGAGTCGTGGTTCTAGTAAGTATATGAAACATTTCATTTCATTTCATTTCATTTCTTTCATTTATTGTCTATGGTATAACCTTACAGACTAGCACAATTCATTTTAAAAATAAAAGAAACTTATATATTATAAACTAAAATATAATTAAAAAATAATTAATACAATTGATTTTGGATCACAGATTTGAAAACATTTTTAGACATAGAAAAATCAATAAAGCTATTCTTATACAATTTATTTAAAACTATGAGTGTTCTATTAATGGGCTCATTAGTGGCATAATTGGTTCTATGGCATTTAATATAAAAATAATCATAAGTACGTAAATTTCTCGAGGGAATATTGAAAGCTATAAGATCAAGTAATTCAGAACAATTTATATGACCATTAATTAAATCATATATAAACATTATAAAGGGTGTTTTTTTTAGAAGTTTGTTTTTCGAATAGAGATAAAACTGGCATTTTATGGTCAAATCTGGCAACTCTAATGTCATTTATGTTCAGTTTGGTTTGCCATTTCATCATGAACAGGTTGACAAAAGAACAACGCTTGCAAATCGTGCAAATTTATTTCGAAAATAATGGTTCAGTTCGCGAAGTTTACCGCAAGCTCCGTCCATTTTATGGTCGACATAATCGTCCATCAGAGCAATTAATTCGGTTAACCATGGATCGTTTTCGCACTACGTTTACTCTATGTGATAATACGCATCCGCAGAGACGTCGAACAGTGCGCACCGAAGAAACAATTGCCGCTGTAGAGCAAAATGTTGAAGAGGACCCGAATGAATCGATTCGCCACCGTGCACAGCAATTGGAGCTTTGTCCATCAACTTTATGGAAGATTTTGCGCAAAGATCTTGGCTTGCGACCTTACAAGATCCAGCTTGTGTAAGAATTAAAGCCGCGAGACCATGCAATGCGTCGTGATTTTGGTGTATGGGCCGAAAATGAGATTGATCTCGATGCTGATTTTCATCGCAAAATTTTGTTCAGTGATGAGGCTCATTTTTGGTTGAATGGCTACGTCAACAAGCAAAATTGCCGCATTTGGAGTGAAGAGAATCCACATGAGACCCTTGAGACGCCATTACATCCACAAAAACTGACTGTTTGGTGTGCTCTATGGGCTGGTGGAGTCATTGGGCCATACTTCTCCCGAAATAATGCTGGAGAGTCAGTTACCGTTAATGGAGACCGGTATAGAGCCATGATAACCGACTATTTTGTTCCCGAATTGGATGGCATGAATGTGGATGAGTTGTGGTTCCAACAAGACGGCGCTACATGCCACACAGCGCACGTCACAATCGATTTATTGAAGGAAACATTCGATGAGCGCATAATTTTGCGGAATGGACCTGTCAATTGGCCACCAAGATCGTGTGATTTGACACCATTGGATTATTTTCTTTGGGGATATGTGAAGTCGCTCGTCTACGCCAACAAACCAGAAACGTTAGGGGACTTGGAAGCCAAAATTCGTGGCGTTATTGCCGACATACGGCCCCATATGCTCGAAAAAGTGGTTCAAAATTGGACCTGTAGAATTGGCTTTATTCAAGCCAGCCGCGGCGGCCACATGCCCGAAATCATATTTAAACATTAATGGCATAAAATTATCCTTCCAATAAAGCCAAATTGATGGACATTAAAACGATTTTCTTGTGTTTTATTTCAATTCGAAGCTCTATACCTCTAAAAAAAACACCCTTTACTATGAAGCAGCCGTCTATTTTCAAGAGAGTCGAGACTAATGAGCATGCAACGAGCTTTATAAGAAGGAACTGGTTCAGTGAAAGGAACCACACGCAACGCAAATTTGATAAATTTTTTCTGAACACGCTCCAAACGATCAATATGTACTCCATAGTATGGATTCCATATAAAGGATGCAAATTCTAAATTTGAACGTACAAAAGAAGTATATAGCAGTTTCAGTGTATATGGATCTACAAAAGCAGAACTATTACGTTTAATAAAGGCAAGAAGTGAATATGCTTTTGGCAAGATTCTATTAATATTACCATTTAGACTGAACTGAGAGTCGAAATAAACTCCAAGATCACGCATTTCATTGACTCTAGTTAGAGGTTTACCATCAAAGGAATATGAAAAAGTAATGAGCGAATTACTTTTTGAGAGAGTCATTTGGCAACATTTTTGAAGATTCAGAGATAAATTATTATTTTTGAACCAAGCAAAAACAGCATTCAACTCAGTTTGAAGTTCATTAAAATCAGATAAATTTTTGATTTTATAGAACACTTTAAATCGTCAGCATACAAAGAAAAACGAGCAAAAGAAAAGCAAGTGCAAATATCATTAATGAATATTATAAAGAGAAGTGGACCAAGGATACTGCCCTGTGGCACCCCAGATATAACTAGAAAAGAACTAGATTTGATATTGTCAATGACTACAAACGAAATTCTATTAGAAAGGTAAGAACAAATCCATGAAAGAAAAGAATAATGAAAACCAAAATTACATAATTTAGAGATTAAAAGCTTATGTGGGACCTTAACAAAAGCTTTTGAAATATCAGAATAGATAACATCTACTTGACGACCTTCTTCAAAAGAAGATATGCAGAAATTGGAAAAAACACTGAGATTCGTAGCAGCCGACCTTCCAGGAACAAAACCATGTTGGCTTGGACATATCAAATTTTTGATAGAAAAGAAAACTTTATTTTTTACAACTTTTACGAAAACTTTGGATATATTGGTAATCTTAGAGATTGGCCTATAATTTTCAATGTTATTTTTATTTCCAGATTTAAAGATAGCGGTTATAACTTCCATTTATCAATGAAAACACCACTAGCAAGAGAACTATTGAAAATTAATAGAAGGGGTAACGAAATTGATTTCACACATTTCAACAGAAAAAAACGAACTGAGCCCATCAAGGTCACATTTAAAGGAATTATTCAAATCGGATATTCCGTTCTGTACATCGTCTATTGACAAAGTAAAACCGCCAAAGCTAAGCGAAGAATCACTATCAAAATTTGAAACAAAAAATTTTGAAAACAGATCGACAGTGTCGGATAAACAATGAGAAACCTTTTCACCATAAAACATAGAAGAAGGAATATATGAAGAACCTTTTTTTGATTGAACATACCTTCAAAAAGATTTCGGATCCGATTTCAAACGATTTTCAAGGTTCAGTACGTACTGCTTATATAGAAATTTATTTAAGAAATCAAATTCTCGTTTGTAATGCAAAAATTTTTCTTTAAATTCTATATTCATGCGATCAAATCAGTATATAAGCAAATCTTCTATTTAAATAGAACATTTTTTTGAAAATTTTATTCAGGAGGTCGGTGTTTCTATGACGACATGCGAGAACACACTAAATTAAGTAAGTACCAAAAAGCTTAGTACAGAAGAGTTTATTATTGACGTTCACACAAATTTGCTTACGTGCTTACAAGCGTGAGTTTAGAACCTGCAGTGAGGAATACCCTTTGTGTACCGCTACCAATATTAAGATCTATTGTGCCGAACTGCACTAAGGCTTTCAGAATTTTTACGAAATGAAGTGAATGGTCCCTTGTCAGCTATTTACAGAGGCTTCACTTGCATGGTCTGGAGATTTAACGTCCATGTTATAAAATATGCAGTCATCTTCATCATATAGCTCCATTTTCTTTAGTTGGTATCTGAGTTTCCAGTGTTCTTGTTCTGCACTGCGTTCATAGCTTCAGTGATGTAACCTTTGCTGGTGTTAGTAATCTGTTTGTCCGTCTTTGTTGTTTGCTCATATTCTATTAGGAATGGAATTTTATTTAATTTTATTAACTGTTCAGCTTTGGTTTGTGCATGCAGATGTATATAGATTCAATTAAGGATCGCTTTTGCTTCGCTTTTGGCGAAGCATACATTTTATTTGCCTGTGTGCACTACATGTCGTAAAACCCTGCTGAACCCTATGGATCTACATTTTCCTAATTTATTGACATCGATGTCAATCGGTCATGAGTTTAGACACAAATTTTGATTGATTTTAGAGCACTAAGAGCCACCTGACTGTCTGAAAAAAAATGTATCAAAAATCTCAATATGTCAGTCAAAATAAACTAGTAAAGGCGTTATCTTCGGCCAGGCCGAAACTCACATACCCTACACTGTATTAAAAGTACTTTTTAAATAAATGTTAAAAAAATATTGAAGAATTTTTATATGCTAGCATATGTGAACTGTGCTGAATTTCATTGAATTAGCTTGCTTAGTTTTCCCGTAAACTTGATTTCAACATACAGACAGGCAGACAGGCAGACAGACAGACAGACAGACAGACAGACAGACAGACAGACAGACAGACAGACGGACACAGCTATATCGACTCAGGTGGTGACGCTGATCAAGAATATATATATACTTTTCCACACCTACCACGCCCCCTTCTATGCGTTACAAACGGAATGACAAAGTGAATATACCCTCTGTGTAGGGTATAAAAAACGTAAGTTTTTTCTGGGACAGTCCTTATATGCACACTCATTGTAGCAGCAGTTTTGAAATATGGTGCTGAGATGTATATTGTCTATACTCAGCACCTCATGAAACATAGATGGAATTAGACAACGGGACCTAATACGTTCCATACAGCAAAAACTTAAACGCTTAACCTTGGCAACTATGGCGCTACAATTATGAAACTTGCAATGTAGATGTACATTGTTTGTGCCAAGCTACAAGCTTGTGAACGTGATTGAGACAATAAGGCGTGGTAACTCCTATAAAACAAAAACACTTAAATTGCCACACTTGGTACTTACATATATCAAGGTGTAAAACTGTATAACGGGGCGTGCGCGGATAGAGCCGCAAGTAGAGCTAATTAATGCAAATTTTTGGTTTATTGTACTCAATGCAGTTAGAGATCACAAGGTGTTCCAATCGTATTTAAAAAGTTCAAAGCTACTTATACCTGAGAACATATGCGCTTTCTTAAAAAGATTGAGGCTTAATCAGTTGAGGGTTCCAACTTCAGTAAATCGAAAGTATCTAAAAGGAGGATGTATTTTACGAGAAGGCGCTATTCCTCATTCACAAGTAAAAAATTTAAAATGCCATGCTGAGTAAATTATTTATATAAAGCTACCAAATTTTAGTCAAATACTGGGAATATTTTGAACTAAAAAATGATCACAACAAACAGATCTTTAAAAAAAATTTTACTTTATTTCAACCAAATTAATAATCATCTATACTATATAAGGCTAACTAGCTCAATTTTTTATTTTTTTAGGTTGATGCTACGATATCTTTTCTTCGTGCTGCACGCAGCGGTGACTTGGAAAAAGTTATAGAATTTACTGAAAGTGGTCAAATCACAGATATCAACACATGCAATGCTGTAAGTAAATAACATTTTATCACATCCTGGGTAACAAGTTCTCTTGCGAAAGTTTTGCATTCTGTCATTCTATGTATGTTTAATATAATTCCGATGATTAACAGCTAGCTCTGCTGATATTTATTTAAATAAAGCTGGTAAGTTCAATCACTCGCGCGGAGTTATCTAAATCAGCGGTGGGCATGCAGATATAGCAAAAGGGCGCAACAACAAAATCAAGCAAGGAAAAACGAAATTTTAAAATTTTTTTGCTTCAAATTTTCAAAATTCGCCAGCAGCTCAAAAAAAAAAACAAATTGCACTACAAACAAAAACAATTGCTACATTCGTCAAGAAACAATGCCGCAACGTCACTAATACCGTGGTTTTTGTTTTCAATTGAACTCAAGCCAAAGCTATGTGGCGATAGTTGAAATTCTGCGAATTGTTTTTTGCTTTATTGTGCGTCGAATAACGGTTCGGGCCATGAGGGCGAAAAGTGCCACTACATGCCTATCGCTGATCTAAATGATTTCTCGTTATCCCAGTAGACATAATATGGAAAAGTGCTGCAAATATACAAAAAAAGTAGCATAACATTAAAAAAGAATGCTTATGAGCAATGTTGAAGAGGTCGAAGCTGTCGAAAAAGTCGAAACACTCTGGAATAAGTTCGAAGGTATTGAAAATGTGAGCAAAGTTGACATTGAAATTTAAAGATTGAATAAGTCGAAAAAATTTGTAAGACCTTGAACAAGGAGAAAAATTTTTAAGGAGTCGAAGAGAAGTTGAAGTCTTCGAAATATATTAAAAAAGTTCAAATGATAAACGGTCAGCAAAGTTAAAAGTAAACTTTAAAAATTTTTTAAAGGTGCAAAATAATGAAGAAGTCGAAATAATGTTGGAAAGTTCGCAAAAAGAAGAAGTCGACACATGTTGAAAATGTCGAAAAACATTGAAAGCAAGAAATATTGAAAAAGAACAGTTAAGAAATGTTGAAAAATTCGAGAAAAAATCGAAAAATGTTGAGTAAATCTGGAAAAACGTTGAAAAAATTGAAAAATATCGAGATATATAAATAGGTATGTACATTAGGGTGGGTCAAAAAAATCAAATATTTTTTTTTTGGATCCGACACATGAAAATTAGTTCCTAGGTACCTCGGGAAGATTATGCTCATCATAGTTTTCCATTTTTAATTTAGTCTCATATAAAAATGGTCATATCTTATCACCAATAGATTGTTAAACCAGTTGCATTGTCAATATTTATAGGAAATTAAACGCTCTACAAAAATGATCTCAAATACTTTTTTCATTAATCTTACCATTTGAAAGATATTCAAGGTCAAAGATTGAAGTATTTTAATGAAAATTTATTGTTTTTGTTTTGAATTTTGTAACTTACTAAAAAATAATTATTGTCAAATGAGCTTCAATTATTTCTATAGAAAATTGAACGCTTTACAAAAAAAGTCACATGTGGTTAATCAATTACTCTAACCATTTAGAAGATATTTGCAGTAGAATCCCAATGCCTATTGATTTTAATAGTTTTTCAATAAATATTCGATTTTTTTGACCCACCCTAAATGTACATACCTATATTCGAAAAGTCGAGAGATGATAATAAAGTTTAAAAACGTGTAAAGGGAAAAAGTATATATATATTACCGGCCAAACCAGTTTTTAGGATAAACTAGTTTTTCCTAGGCCAAACTAGTTCATCCGAAGCGTGTTATGATGAACCAATTTAGCGTATGATGAACTAGGGTTATGATTTATTTTAACGGCCTCACTCCCGGTTTTCCTGAAATTTCAATATGTTAGGGTATGTGTTTACATTCTCCAATATGTCCTATGCAGGCTTCGCGGCGGCCTTCGACTACGGTTCACTACACTATGTACAACACGGGCTTCTCTAACACACCAGCGTTGGATACAGCGAGGGCCACCGCGATGCTGGTGCTGGATATATTAGAGGATGCAAGCGTTGAGGTGCGGCCGAAGGCCGTCCACTTATCCTAACAAAGTAAAAATTTCCAAGGCTACGCTCGTTCATACTAACATGCTTCGGATGCTTTCTAACATGCTTCCTAAAAACTAAGTAGTTTGGCCAGCAACATATACACGAAGAGAAAGATTCGCTCTCATGCCATGTACATGTTGCTGGCTAAAGCGTTTGGAATTAAGGCAATCTCCATTTCGCAAACAGAATTTCATTCAATTCCGTTTCAATTGCGCTATTTCTGTTTCGCTCAGCTTCGTTCGTCATTTTCAATTATTTTTACTGCAAAATTCGGAAGTCAAATGACGAGCTCTGTTTGCGAAATGGAAATTGCCAGCAACATGTGTATAGCGTGAAACTAAGTCTTTCTCTTCATGTATATATACGTTTTGTTAAAAGTTGAATGAATCGGAAAGAATGTTGATAAGGTCATTCAATGTTAAATAGTTCAAAACTGTTGAAATGCTCGAAATCTTGATAAGGGCGTAAAGTTATTAAGATGTCGAAGATTTTCCTAAGAGCCGGAGAGTATTCAAAAAGCCTAAAAATGCTTAAAAGTTGAATAAAATGAGATGGTGGAAAAAGTTTGAGAAATTCAAAATGTATTTCTGCAAAACTAAAAAAAAACTAGTAAAGGTGTTATCTTCGGCCGGACCGAAACTCACATACCCTACACTGTATTGAAAGTACTTTTTAAATAAATTTTAAAAAAATGTTGAAGAGGTTGAATAAGTCAAAAATAATGTAAAAAGATTCAAAAATGTTGAAAAGTGTTGGAAAAAACAGAAAATGTTGGAAAATTCTGAAAACCATTGAAGAAAGTTCAAAGAAATTGAATAAGTCGAAATATATGAAAAATGCTGAAAAATGATGAAAAAGTCGAAAGAATAAATAAAATGTCGAATGAAATTGAAGGGGAAAAGTAAAAGATTGAAAATGTCAAAAGAACATGGGAAATGTTGAAAAAAATAGAATAGAAATGAAAAACACGAAACATGCCACGCCCACTTCTCCAATTCCGCCCACTTTTGATTCAATAAACAAACCAAATGTTAGCACAATAGCTTGTATAGTTTGCGATATGTGCCGTAATTATTCCTAAAATTTAGGGCGGTGACACACCCACTGGTACAATTCAGTCCAATTTTGTTTTTTATAAGCAAACCTCTTGCACCAAATTTCAGTATGATTGCTCATATATTTCAATATATATGCCACTTAAGGTATTTTAATTGTATGGGAAGTGCCACGCCCACTGTTGCTATTTTACCAGCTTTTGATTCATATGTACCTAATACCCAGTAAACCACTTACATCAAATTTCAGATCAATTGCTCCAATAGTTCACTTAAAATAGCACTTATAACTTTATTTTAATGAGGGAGGTGCCCCGCCCACTGATGCAATCTTGTCAAGTTTCATTTAATTCCGAAGCTTATAGTAACCGACACATCTACACAAAATTTTATGAAGATTACTCTCATAGCACACTATCTATAGCATTAAACGTACTTCGCTTATATGGGAAGTGCTACACCCACAGGCACAATTGTGCCAAACTTTTGCAAGAAGACACATTTTAGCAAGTTTATCCACCTTATTAAATTTCATAACGATTGCGTTGTTAGTTCTCTTTTTATAACGCTTATAAATACTGTGGGCTGTGCCACGCCCTTAATAGAAATTTTTCATTACATTGAAGTTGCTTGTATTGTTGACTACTTTCAGTGGTAGCAACCCTAAATTTTTAATGAAAATCGTATGAGCCATTTTGGAGTTATACGAAATCCAAATTTTTAATTGCTAAAAATTGCCACGCCCACTTTTACGATTCCTCCCACTTTATGCGCTATTCAAGATTTATAAGATCTGTATTCGTGTACCAAATTTCATCACAATATCTTGCACGGTTTACGAGCTATGGCGTTATAAAAGTTAAAATTTAGGGCTGTGCCACACCCCTTTAAGAGCCTTTGCAAACTTAGAACCTAGCCTAATCTTAATTTTGTTCTCATCTTCACCAAATCACCAATTTTCATCAAAATCGCAGCAACTTTTTTTCAAAATGGACTTGGGTATATTTACATAGAGTATGGGCGGAAGGCGTGGCCGTTAACCGATTTCGTCCAGTTCTATATGCCAGCAGCTTGCAAGAAGGTGTGACCTTTGTGCCGAATTTCATTGAATTAGCTTGCTGAGTTTTCCCGTAAACTTGATTTCAACAGACAGACACACAGACAAACAGACAGACAGACAGACAGACTGACAGACAGACAGACGAACAGACAGACGGACACAGCTATATCGACTCAGGTGGTGACGCTGATCAAGAATATATATACTTTTTCATACCTGCCACGCCTCCTTCTATGCGTTGCAAACGGAATGACAAAGTGAATATACCCTCTGTGTAGGGTATAAAAACTGTTATTTTGAGTTTATGTTACTCCCCTAGTAATTAAAGAGTGCTATGTCTAATCTAATCAAATTTTCTCTTGCGCCAAAATTTGACAGTGGTGTACTGGCATCGTAAATCAAGTTTTTCAGATTCGCACACTTGTAGTTGATATCATCGGGATGCAATCGGGAGATGTTACTGCTTGTTAAACTCGCAGAAATTAAAGATTTCTAACTGTTTTGCCTTTAAAGAATTCCAAAATCTGTTGGCTGTTAACTATAATATACAATTATATTCTATTTTATTTTAATTACCAGAATGGCTTAAATGCTTTGCATTTAGCTGCAAAAGATGGCTACATAGACATCGTTGGTGAATTATTGCGACGTGGCGCCAATGTTGATAATGCCACAAAAAAAGGAAACACTGCGCTGCATATTGCCTCACTGGCGGGCCAAAAGGATGTCATTAAACTATTAATTCAGTACAATGCCAATGTAAATGTACAGTCTTTGAACGGTTTTACTCCACTGTATATGGCTGCACAGGAGAATCATGATGTTAGCGTACGTTATCTATTAGCCAAGGGTGCTAATCCGTCACTGGCTACTGAGGTAGGTTTCAACTCGACTACAACTACAAGGAATCATATGAACTACTTAGTACTTAAGATTTAAAAAAATTACAAATCTTTAATTAAAAACACGAATCAAATAATCAGTACAGTTAAATCAAAACAGTTGAAGTCACACCGACACACATATATATTATATATTTTTCAGCCTCTTTATTACACTAACTTCAGGGCCGCATTATAATTTTGCTGCCGCTACGGCAACCACATTATCACGATGTATGCGAAGCAACGGAATACGTGATTTTTTAAAAACTTTTCGCTGAAAATTTTTTTGTTCTCAACAATATTAAAAACTACAAATTATATTAACAACATACCATATAATTTTTATTGTTGTTTTGTTCTGCAGCTCACAATTACTTGATAAAAATAAAAAAAAATCACCTTTTCCCCAGAGGAACTGCCGCCCCATAGGGAATTCCGTTGCTGCCGTTGGCGGTTATGCGTCTCTGCTTATATGCATTACAAGCGGAGCCCCTTCTGTGCTGTTTTTGTTTTATGCTCAAGTTTTTTTCTGAAAAAGCCGGGAATCAAGTTATTTTTGTGATAATGAGCATTTTTTCTTTAATAAGCACAAAGATCATTACGTTTTTCCCAATATTTAATTTTTAACATTTTATAAATATTGCTATATATGTATTAGAAATATCCTTTACGCGCGTTTTATGATGTGGCACACGTGTTGCATCCTTTGCAGCTGAGGTGGTATAGGCCCTGATTACAAGCCATTGGACAAAATGGAACTGCTTAGTAAAATACCAAAGAGTTAACTATGTTCCCAATTAAAATCATTTTTCAACCACTATGCAGCTAAAAACATTTCGTTTAATTAGAGACCGTCACTTATCAATATTAGTTCATGCCAAATTGTTTCTTGAGACCCAATCAGGTCTTCCTTAAAACTTTACAAATACATTAAGCAAATAAATTACACTTGAGAAACCCTTTACTTTCATGACATAAAATCATATTTAGCCCAGATGCTCAACAATTTACAATAGCATTTCTGTATAAAAACCCAATAGAGATAGAATGGGTAAATTTAAGCCTCTAATCAAGATATTAATATTTTTGCAATTTTTGTCATACTGTATAATAGGTGTATTAAAATATTGTTACATTAAATTTCGATACATCAACTTACAATTCATATACAGTGAAAGTCCAGTATAACGAATACCGACTCAACGAAATTGCGATATAATGAATGACTTTGAATCTACATACATTAACTTTTCTAAATAGCAAACAAATTTGCTATCCGATATAACGAACACATAAGTGTACAGAGTGCGACAATTTTCAACCCAAACTTTCTTTCTTCGCCTAAACGCATAACGCCATCTGCCGACATTATCTATCGTTGAAAGATTTTACATTCACTTTTTCCACACGCTCAAGTTGGCTGCGCTAGCTTGTCAAATGACATTTCGCGAGACCGTCTGAAAAAATTGTGTGGGCAAATCAAATTGGAGCAGTGCACTTTCATAAAATTCTAAGTTAAATCAGACCTTAATGTCATAAAACGATACGAATCGTTGCAAAAAGCTTGCGGCAATATGTGCATAGGCCGAGCAACAGTTTTCGATTGCTAGAAATGTTTACGCCCAAGATCTGCCTGCAAGATACCTGGATAACCAAAAGTCTAAGAAAACGCGTCATGTATATCATCCTCGATGGCAAGGGTTTGGTGCATTTCGATTTTCTTCCAAGTAATGACAGTATTCTGCCTTGAAGCTTAGAGCGTTTGGTTTCAAAAAATCGAGGTTTGCGGCCAGAATACAAGTTCCGGCAACCTGATGCTTGTTGCACGACAACAGAGCTGCTCACAATGCCATTTTGAAACACGAATTTCCAAAGAATGTTACGGAATGTCTGGTTGCTTATCAACTCGACGTATTCGCCTGATTTAGCACCTTGAGGCTTTTTCCATTCCCGAAAATGAAATTGTTGTTAAAATGTTTTTTTTTTTCAAAGACCTAGATACTATCAAGTGAATCTGGATATAACTGACAGACGGCTTTAAGATCACTTTCGTTATGGTGAACGACCTCAAATATTATTAAATTCGTTATATTGGACGTCCACTGTACATTGATTCTTACTCAATAATATAAAAGCTGTCGCTCTGTTAGACGGTTTTAGACTAATTCAACTTACTTATTTCATAGGACGGTTTTACACCACTTGCTGTTGCTATGCAACAGGGTCATGACAAAGTTGTAGCTGTGCTGCTAGAGGGCGACTCAAGGGGTAAAGTACGTCTACCAGCTCTTCACATTGCTGCCAAAAAAGAAGACGTTAAAGCGGCAACATTGCTTTTAGAGAACGAACATAATCCAGATATTGTGTCAAAGTCCGGTTTTACACCTTTGCACATTGCCGCCCACTACGGTAATGTAAAAGTCGCCAATTTGCTGATCGATCACGGTTCCGATGTTAACTATATAGCCAAGCATAATATAACACCGCTGCATGTCGCCTGTAAGTGGGGTAAAACAAATATCCTTAAGCTCTTGCTTTCGAAAAATGCTCGTATCGATGCTACGACCCGCGATGGTCTAACACCGTTACATTGCGCTGCTCGCTCCGGACACAAAGAAGCTATTGAAATCTTGTTAGCGAACAATGCCCCCATTCTATCGAAGACCAAAAACGGACTTGCACCGCTGCACATGGCTGCTCAGGGTGAACATGATGAAGCGGCGCGTATTTTGCTGGAGCATAAAGCGCCTGTTGACGAAGTGACTGTTGATTACTTAACCGCCCTGCATGTGTCGGCGCACTGCGGACATGTGCGCGTGGCTAAGCTGCTGCTAGACTACAATGCCGATCCTAATGCACGCGCTCTTAACGGCTTCACACCGCTGCACATCGCCTGCAAAAAGAATCGTATCAAGGTTGTTGAGCTGCTGCTGAAGCACGGCGCCAGCATTAGTGCCACAACAGAGTCCGGCCTTACGCCGTTACATGTAGCCAGCTTCATGGGCTGTATGAACATTGTAATCTATCTGCTGCAGCACGACGCAAATCCCGATGCGCCGACGGTGCGCGGTGAAACACCGTTACATTTGGCGGCACGTGCTAACCAAACTGATATCATACGAATTTTATTACGCAACGGCGCACAAGTGGACACAAAGGCGCGAGAGGGACAAACGCCGTTACATGTTGCGTCGCGTCTAGGCAATATCGATATTATTATGCTGTTACTGCAGCATGGCGCCGATGTTGATGCTACCACAAAAGATGTGTACACTCCGCTGCACATAGCAGCAAAGGAAGGGCAAGAAGAAGTCGCACAACTGCTTGTAGAGAACGACGCGCAGCTCGACGCTACTACAAAGAAGGGTTTCTCTCCTCTACACTTAGCGTCCAAGTACGGGAAAGTGCAAGTGGCTCAACTGTTGCTACAAAAGGGCGCGAAGGTAGACTGTCAGGGCAAAAATGGTGTAACGCCATTGCATGTGGCAGCACACTATGATCATCAAAACGTTGCGCTGTTACTGCTTGAAAAAGGCGCATCACCACAAATGAGTGCCAAAAACGGACACACTGCACTCCATATTGCAGCTAAGAAGAATCAAATGGAAATTGCGCAACATTTACTACAGTATAACGCTGATCCTAATGCTAAAAGTAAATCGGGATTCGCACCAATACATTTGGCCGCACAGGAAGGACATATTGATATTGTCAATTTGCTGCTTGAAAATGGTGCTAATGCCAGTATTACAGCTAAAAATGGACTCACACCGTTGCACTTGTGTGCGCAGGAAGACAAAACTGAAGTGGCGCAAGTGTTGCTCGATCATCAGACAAACATTTCGGAGCGCACCAAGGCAGGCTATACACCGCTGCATGTGGCAGCACATTATGGTCAGATCAATATGGTTAAGTTTTTGCTCGAAAATGATGCGAACATTGAGATGAGCACCAACATTGGCTATACGCCCCTTCATCAGGCGGCACAGCAAGGACACACGCTGGTAATTAACCTGCTCCTGACTCATAAGGCGGATCCTAATGCTTTGACTAATGTAAGTACACCAAGAAGAAAGTAAATTTTAATTAGATTTTATTAGGCTGATACACTAAAAACTAAACATTTTAAGCTAGACTTTTAGATGAGTTGAGAGCAAAAGTTTTATCTTCTGCAAACTTGATGATACTCTCATCAGCATTTTTACACTAGGAATATCTATGAACAGCTATCGTATTTTTAACGAGTGCGCATACATGCAACTAAATAGTTGTGCGATTCAGTGTCATCTGTAAAAATGTATTTTTGCGAATACTATGAAAAGACACCATTAAAGCTCTAAACATAATTGGAACGAGATGCGAAAGCAGAAAATGAGCAAGATGAGCAATAGAAGCTCGAACAAGATCTATTGCGTATTTTACTCTTAGAAGGTATGTAAAAAATCATGTTGTCTCATTATTTTTTTCTCGCTATCGCATCTCAATCTAATGGTGTTTAACGCTTAACGCTCAGTCTCACAAATATTTATGCTCACGTACGCGCAGGCTCTCATTACGCAGAAAGTATGACAATTAAAAAACTCTTTTTTCACAGAGCAGGTAAATCATCAAGTGTGCTGGAACCCGAAATATCTATTTGTTAAGGAAGCTTTTGAGTTCGCCTAAAAACACAATCAAATATGGGGCAAAAACATTTCTATAATAAAACCATTGTAGCCTGCTTTTAGGATGAAGTGAGTTTAAAAAACTATTTTCCTCAGAACATTGAGAATAGTTTTCCTACATAGGGGAAAAACAATTTTTTTTCAAGTAAATTTATTTGGTATTTATTGACACTCATCGTCAATGTTGGCTTAAAGTAGGGTAAGAAGGGGATATAGCCCCGGACTGCAGGGGGCCTGAAAGCAGTGGAAAATTACTGTATAAAGTTTGGGTAAGAGGTAGGGCAAGGATTTCGAGCTCAAGGTACCCATGGAAAGATATTAATTTGCTTCTTTTTTTTTTGGATCACGCCTTCAATGTTAGTACTGACAAAAGGCCGCCTTTCCAAATTAATGCATTTTCTCCTTTTATTTTTTGTTGTTGTTATGTATAACTTTTTATTAAAATATTATGCAACAGCTGAAGGGTTACAAATAAAATCTCTCTAGTATGTAGTCAAAATTATGCAAGAAATTGTGCATGTGATCACATTCACAAAGACTTCTCACCAAATGAGGGATGAAAATTTGGATTTTTACGCAACCTATCGAATTTTTATACAAAAACACAGCGGCAATTTTCCATTCAGACTTTCCTCATAAGACCCAAAAAATTCAACATTTTTCAAAGCTCCTTATTTTTTATTTAAAGTAGTCCCCTCCCGCTCATACACATTGTTAATAGTGGCTTAAAAGTAATTCAAACGAGTGGCACATATTGTCAACCGGTGCTGCTTTCAAATACCGCATCGTCGCTGCTTTAACCCTACGAGGTTCAACTGGGTCTATGCAAACCTTTGTATATAAATGTGTGTGTAACTTTTTTGGTTTGCGTGTTAGAGACGAATCCTCTTTTTCCAAGCATTTAACACATTTACACACACTTTTAGGATACCTGCCTAAACAAATCTCATTTAGGTCTGCGCAGATCTAGTTGTACCAATTAGCGCAAAAAAATCCCTGAACCTCGTAGGGTTAATGAAAAATGATGTGGCCAATTTTTTTTTTTTAAATGAACACCAAATATTTTCTTGCAGCCCAAGAGCCCGCTGTAGAGAAATCGAATGTACAAGATTACAGCCAGGGCCGTATCTAGCTGGGGCGCATGCTAGGGGATAGAACCCCCCCTCTCGAAATATTTCACGGACACTATATAGAAACGATTTTGCAAAGAATATATACTACGTAGAAAAAATCGCAAATCCACAACCCCTCCCCGAAATAAAATGCTGGATACGGCCTTCATTACAGCATAAGATATACGGGAAAGATAGTAATGCATTTTGGTGAAATGAAGACTTGTCAAAGCCCTTTCCGATACCTGAAAATTACTGAATTTTGTTATTTTAATTAAAACTATCGTATATTACAGCTCGAAATGCATGCCAAATGATAGAACTCGAAAAGTCCTAAACATAATAAATGGGGTTACATTGTTGGATTCTGTTCCAAACATAAGTTTTCAGCGGTTTTTTGGCTCAATTTTCATTAATGAATGATAACAGCTTGAAATGTTTGCCAAATGATAGAGCTTAAAAAGCCTAAGCAGAGGCCTTGTCGAATCCGTTCTTAAACATGAATTGAAACTCGTTTTTAGGGCCAATTTTTCTTAAATGAGTTGCAAGCCATTTTTAGAACAGAATTTCACAAGGCAACCTTTCAACTCTTCAAGCTCTATAGTTTGGCATACATTTCAAGCTGATATCTTCATTAATGAAAATTGAGCCAGAAAAAGGGTGAAAACCCATATTGAGGGCTGGTTTCAACAATATAACCCCCATATATTATATTTAAGCCACTTCGAGGTCTATTATGTGGCGTACATTTCGAGCTGTTATATTGTGCAGTTTTAATTGAAACAGCGAAATTGGACAAAATGCGGTCATTTTCGGGCATAGCAACGAGCTTTGACAAGGTAACCCTTGTTGGTTAGTTTCTCTAAAATGCTTTACTATCTCTCCCGTATATCTTCTCTTGTAATATTATACAGCGGGCTCTCCGTCCGCTTTCGACGACAGGACCGGTTCCATGCCAAACAGTCTACAATAATGTGTCAGTTAATTTTACTTGAAGTCGCGCTAGATTTACCACACTGTGCGATACGATTGCGTCGTACTGAGCGTATGAGCACTTGAGAGCTATTTTTAATTCAACATAAAAATGGGAGTGAAAATAAATTAAAATGAAATGGAATACATTTATAAACACTCTGCTAGATCAAGAAAACCAAACAGAAACAGATTGGAAACACTAGCACTTGGTTTTATACGACGACGGAAGAGTGATACTTCTTCTTTTTTTACGAATATTTAATTTAAATGGAAACTATTGCGCTTCACCACCACTGTTGCCAATAGTCCACTTGTTTCATTTAAAAGAAAAACAAAACATTTGGATAATCCTTTTTTCAAAACATATTTACATATAAAACTAAAACTAGAGTTATTTTACACGAAACATATTGTTTTTATTTTAATAATTAATTGGTAAGTTTTATGAAACAAAAATATAATCAAAGTGATTTTTTTTTTTTTCATTTACAACTGGAAAAAATACTGCTGTGCCGCATTAAGTTTTTTGCGTGTTTTTTTTTTCTTATTTATCTATAAATATAAAAAATGTGTATCGAAACATAAAAAGAAAAAAAAACAACAGCGATTTTCGCTAGTGATCAAGTAATACACCGCCCGAAAAAATCCCATATCTACAAGAAAACAAATTTTAAAAAAAAATCTGTCAGTTTGTAAAAACTTTTGGCAAAAATGTTTACATTAACATTAACCAGTTAGTTGAAATAATAATTTTGGTATCAATTTAAGCGCGTCTGCCCGCATGTTTATTTGGCACTCGACTACTTGAACAGCTCTAATATATTTTCATTAAAACTTAAAAACTTTTGATCCGAACAGCCATATGGAAAAATTCAATTTCTTCGATCATTGCAAGCAAGACCGTATCCAGGATTTTATTTCGGGGGGGGGGGGGGGGGGCGTGGTTGTGGATTTGAGATTTTTTCTACGTAGTGTATATTCTTTGCAAAATAGTTTCTATATAATGTCCGTCAAAACATTTCGGGGGGCGGGGGCTATGTCCCCTAGCACCCCCCCCCTAGATACGGCCCTAATTGCAAGAAAAAAATTGTATAAAAGCGGTGGTCTATTTTGAACACCTAATCAGTTACATTACCTTTAAAAAGTTTGCTTTTGAGTAGTACATACAAACATATCATAGCTCTATAAATAATAGCGACAGAGCTATGAGAGGATTTCTAAAGCTATTTAACTTAATATTTTCTAATTGCTAGACATGTTCTTAGTTTAGAATTATCGTTTGTTTAAGTGAAAATTAATTTTATTTTTTAAAATTAATGTTTTTCCAAAATATATTATACTTAGTTTCAGATAATGAAAAAAAAAAAACTCTTTCGTATGATACGATTTCGTTCTGTTCCATGAGCGTGAACTTTTTCTCTCTGCATTGCGTATTTCACTCATTGATTGCAACACTAACACAAACCATAGCAAGCGACATGAGAGAGCGCAACAGTATGGTAACGTTCTGTTCAACGCACATAAAACATTATTCGCTTTGTTGTGGTTTTGATTCGCGATTGCTATCCGAACACAACGTACCAAATGCAGTGAACGTTTCAGTTTCAACGTTTCCTGAACCTTTCAAATGAAATCTTTCTGACACATTGTAAATGAACTCTTCCACATGTTATCATTGTAAAGTGTTTTAGAAAGGTTCCAAATTATTTGTTCACTGAATTTTTGTAATAAAATCTGTGTAATGTTATATGATTCTCCGTTTGATGCTATGTTTAAAAGCATAGTTTTTTGTCAACTGGCTGACCCGAGCTAACAGTTGAGTTAAACTATCTTTTACATATTTTTCATGCATTTGTATGAGTACCCTTAGTAAATTTTTTTCGGCCTAAGCTGTGCCTCTTAATATACCAGCCACGTGCTGTAATTTACACGAGAATGGACAAGGTGGCCTTCGAGAAAATTATATTCAAAAAATATTTTTGTATGAGGGCCACCCTAAGTATGCACCCTTCATAAGAGTTTTGTGAACATAAAAGCTACGTGGTGCGAATTCGGTATTGACCGGTATTCGTGAAAATTTTATTTTAAAAATATTTTTGTACGAGGGCCACCCTAAGTAAAAGTTTTATAGCCTAAGCTATTACTCCTATTATAATTAAAGCCACGTAGCATAAATTTCATGTGAATGAATTGGCCGGTATTCGTGAGATTGGCACTTTATAAATATGTTTGTATGAGTGCCACCCTAAATAGAAGTTTTGTCACCTAAGCTATTCCTCTTAACATAAAAGACACGTGATGTAGGTTTCATGTGAATCAATTATGTTATTTTTGTTAAAATGCAATTCTAAAAATAGTTTTGTATGAGGGCCACCCTTAACATGCACTCCAAATAAAATTTTTATAGCCTATGCTCTATTCGGTGCAGAAACGAATCCAACAAATCAGAGAGCATTAAAATCGGTCAAGCCGATTTTGTTTTATATATGTGGCATTATTTCTCAAATCAGCCATCCCCTTGCGTATTTTATTTTTGAGGATAAAATATTTTGCGCGCAATCAAAATGATGTATGATATTTTTTATTTTCTTGTAAGGATTGGGATATATGATCAATAAATCGCTCCAAATCCAAGTATCCAAAATTTTTCGAAAATCAACCGATTTGTACCAGATTCGCGAATCTGGAGTTAAATTTCCGAAACACTCAAATTCAAGATAGCGGATCCAACATGGCGGACATACATATTGTTTAAAAACCAACCGATTTGGTATACGGAAGATTTTCAAAATTCAAAATGGCGCACCCAATATGGCGGAACTCAATGACCCAATCTGCCATATTGGCTCCGCCTTTTGAGTGTTACTGATCACTGAATTCGAAGTTACATTTTCCAAATTCAAAATGACGGAGACTTAATAAGCCAACCCGTCATAATGCGACCGCCATATTGAATTTTGAAAATCTGACTTCGGATTCGCAATCAGTGACCTCCAAATCATACGTGTACCAAATTTATCGCAAATCGGTGGATTTCTAATGTCCGCCATATTAAATTTGAGAATTTTGGAAATCTAACCCCAGATTCGCAATTGGCGACCGCAAAAGTCACGGTATTACAAATTTGATACAAATCGAATGGTTTTCAAATATTTTGTCCGTCATCTTGGATCCGGCATTCAGCCACCATACCTATTGGATATTGGAGCGATATATTGATCATATTACCCAATCTTTAAGAGGAAATAAATAATACCATAAGGCATCAAAATCGGATCGGATCGGATTAAATGAAACAACAATTCAGAGTACGGATGACGCAGTAAATGAACAGCGCAAGTGATGCAGAATAAAAATAATTCGATGAAGTAATAAAAAAAGTTTTTTTTTTCACTTAATATTTTAAGATTTCTGTAACGTTGCAGAAACGTTTCAAATGAAATCAAAACGTTATAAATCACTGAAATTTAGTACCAAAACTCTATTGAAAAGTCAATTTTTTGGATGCATCCGCAAAAAAAAAATTTGCAAGCTCTTCAAAATAAGGATTTGAAAGAAAAGTTCAAAAACTTAACCCCCTCCATCTCAGTACATATTTGTCCAACAACAACAATTATCCCAAGTCTTAGCCCCTTTGGAACAACTTTTTTTTTCTGGTCTAGGACACTTGGAAAATTATGCCCCATATAAAGGACTACTAGGAGATGGATAGAATTTTTTTTTTTTTTTTAATTGGTTAAATTAATTTATTTATTATAAAAAATATTTTGTTGCCATGTTAATATATAATTTTTATATTCTTCCCTGTCCCTGCAGAATGGACAAACTGCACTTAGCATTGCGGATAAACTTGGCTATGTCACCGCTGTTGAAACATTGAAAGTTGTCACAGAGCAAACTGTCACTAATACGGTTACCGGTGTGCTGGAAGAAAAATACAAGGTGGTTGCACCTGAATCAATGCATGAAGCCTTTATGTCCGACTCTGAAGACGAAGGTGGCGACGATCACTTAGATCAACATCAATACAAATATATGGCTACAGACGATCTGAAAACAATGATTAATGACGATACCGAACAGCATAATTACGATACAACCGATAATGAACATGACAATGTGCATGGGCATAATAATGTTGGGCATGATTTCGAAAGAGATAACTTAGGATATATCTCTGCTAAACGTAAGTGAAATGAAAATAAACTATTCTTAGCTTAGATTTTTGTGCCACATACAGAGCTTCAAATAAATTTTTTAAAAAGTTTATTTTTAGGTAAAAGTTAACTTTTATATTCTTGAAATAAAAGTAAAAGTTTCCTTAAAATTTTTTCATAACAAAATAAGAGTTTTTGTTTAGCTTATAAATTTCAAAGTTTTCTAAAACTTTAATTTATAAAAGTTTTTTTAAGTTTTTCTTGACTTATACTTTTAAAAGTCACTTGTAAAAAAGATTTTTTTTGACTTTTATTTTCAAAAGTCGAAAAGTTTTTTTTTGGTTGAAAAAAAAAACGAGGAAAATCCTAAAATAATATTAGGATTACTAATTTAAAATTTCAAATTAAAACACTTGAAATTGTTCATAATAAAATCCAAAGGAAATTTCTTACATAATTTTCTGAGATGATAAACTTCATGTGTTTTGGACCCTTTTCACGAAAAAAAAATTTAGTGTACGAATCGATGAGAAGGTAGAAAATGGATTTTGAAAGTAACAGGAAAGTCCCCTACCTTTTTAATGGAGTGTTTTGGACCCATGATGTGAAAAGGTTGAAGATGGATTTTAAAAGTGACAGTTTAAGTCCTCGACTCTCCGAAAACATTGATTTGGACCCATTTTTCGAAAAATGTTTTATGCCACAAATCGATGGGAAAATGTTGAACGACCCTCTTAAAAAGGTGTTTCCGACCTCTTTTTCATAAAAAAAGTTAACTCCACAAATCGATGGAAAAAGGTCGAAAATTAATTTTTAAAGTGACAGTGAAGGTTTCCGACTCTCCTAAAATAGTGTTTTGGACCCATTTTTGAAAAAAAAAATGTTCTTGCACAAATCGATGGGAAATTGTTGAAAATGGATTTTGGAAGTGAAAAGAGAGTGTCCCGACCCTCTTAAAAGGGTGTTTCCGACTCATTTATCAAAAAAAAATTAATTCTACGAATCGATGGGATAATATCGGAAATGGATGTTGGAAGTGACAAAGGAGTTCTCCGAACCTCTTAGAAGTTTGTTTTTGACCCATTTTTCAAAAAAAATTTTGTTCCACGAATCGATGGGAAAAGGCCGAAATGGATTTTCAAAGTAACAGAGGAAGTCCTCGACACTCCTAATGGGGTGTTTCGGCTTTCACAGCCCACAATATATATAAACGTTATAATAAGAGATTAACAACGCAGTCGTAATGAAATTTCACATGGTAGATATACTTGCTATAAGATAACTCAAGAACAAAAATGGGTGCAATAGAACCAATGGGCGTGGCAACTCCCATACAAACAAAAAACGTTTAATGTTGTATGAAGTGTACTATATGTGTGATCTTAATAAAATTTGGTACAGAGATGTTGGTTGCTATAAGTTTTGACGTTAAATGAATTTCGACTTGATTTCGTAAGTAGGCGTGGCACTCCTATGCATACGAAACACGTTAAATGTTATATTTAATGTACTTTGGGAGTAAGTCTCCTTAAATTTGGTGTAGAGCTCTAGGTTATTATAAGTTTTGAAGTTAAGTGATTGCGACAGGATTTCGTTAGTGGGCGTGGCACCGCCCATATGTATGAAAAACGTTAAATGTTATATATGTATTTAGTGCACTATGGGGTTATTTTTTCTTAAATCTTTTGTTCCAATCGCTAAAGAAAGCTCGCAAAATAGTTTTGGACATCACTTAGGTTGGCTCCAGACCTTGGAAAGGAGCGTTTTTGAGCTATTTTCGCGAAATTTTTTTTGTTCCAATAGATTTTTAATTAGTCAGTTTTAAAATTTGACCGCTCAGTGCATCCTGAGCGATTTGCGGAATTTTTTATAAGTATATTTTCCTTGTGCTTTAAAGTATCCCAGTCACTTCATAAGTGACTACTCATAGAGGCGGTTTACTCCGAGCCACTTTCGGTCACTTGGAGTCAGCGATTGCGATTTTGTGACTTGCGTGCGATTTTTATAGAATTGCACTACAACACCTATCGGCCACGTTGGTGCAAAAATTTATCAAAACGCTCAGGACACACAAAGTGATTAAATATTAAAAATGACCACTTTAATATTAATACCACACCACTGTACTTAAAAGTCTATTGGAACAAAATAAATTTTCTCGAAAACAAAAATAAAAAAAAATCTAAAAATGAAAGATACAAAAAACGGTAACTCTGTTTAAAATATGCTCAAAATTTGATATTACTGTTACAGGAGCTTTGAATTTGTTTGTTGGGCGATTTTTTCACAAATTTTGGGCATTTCCATTAAATTTAGATATATTCGGCCAAAATACTTGCTGAAAAGTACGGAGCTCATGTTTATTTAGATCTATTTTATTGGTTTAATTTAGACATAATTTTGCATAAAATACGGCCCGAAAGTTTTGGGCGATTATTAATTTTTCCTGTGCGCAAATTGCTGTAATGCTAAACAGAAAATAACATTTTCGATTACAAAATAAATTGCATTCTTACAATTTAAATGTCTTTTATTTTCAGCTGTCAATGAAGTTCTATGCAGTGCCTATGTCAATCATCATATCTCCGCAAGCAATCCATATGCACTAAAACAAATTGATAATGTAACCATCACACGTCCTCCAATACATCTGGGGTAAGTAAGGATAATATTTGTTCTAGCACTAAGTAATATTTGACATTATTTATTTTGAAGAACGTAGTGTTCAGTAGACAAACAAAAAAAATTAAGAGAATACAAGACCGAAAATAGCAATATCATTAAACAGGAATTCGGACCATGTGTTCAGCTACCGCTAAAAAAACACATTTGTAGCTTCATCAGTGTGCTTAACCCCTTGACGTATTTCCACAAGTCTGACTCGTGGTACAATTTCTGTGCCTAACATGATTATCACGAGTCTGACTCGTGGTGTGTAGAAGTGTACATTTGATGAAAAGAGAATTGAAATTTTCCCGTTATTTTCAGCGAATAATGTAAAGTTGTGTGCGAACAGTTGGAAGCGAACTTCGTTGCGCTAATTGATACGTCAAGGGGTTAACCTGATGCAATGATAATTTCCAAGCTGCCGCTGTCTTGCCTTTTTCATAGCGGTTTTGAGATAAATGGCTGAAATCTAATTAAGTCACTGGTGAAATTCCTCTCTTGCATATTTTTGTTCATGTAACTCTTTAGTTTTTAGTTAACCTTATTTTGAAAACATTAACAATGTAGCATTTGATAAGACATTTGTGTTGTTACAACAAATTTTGTGGGAAGAAGAACACAATCTCTAAACGATTTTTGTAGTAATTCACTCAAAATAATAAAGGGTCTTTATTTTGGAAACTTCGTAGATTTTTTTCTTTTTTATTTTGCTTTTGTTTTAGCAAGGGGCGTAAACGGCGCGTACAGAGTTTGTGTACGACTTACTAAAACGTAGAAAAAATTTGCATTAGATGCATAGTTACTGCGTTTTAGTTATTTTTAAGTGGCACTTCCACCACGCCCAAATTTTTCATGTGGCTGTAAATATGAACAATATACAAAGGGTTTTTTCCGGTCCCATAAGCTTATATTATAGTATTAGGTTTGTTGAAAATTATACAGAAATGTCAGCTTTCTGGATCAAAGCTGTGAACGGCGCAAGCAGTTTGTTTCCTACACTGAGAAAATAATATGTTTGAATATAAAAAACGTATATTTCATATAAAGCAATTAAATGTTTGATTGAGGCAAACATAAAATACTTCAACCACTATTTGATCCAAATACAATATGTTTGGCTCAAATAAATATTTGATTGCTCTATATGAAATATGCGTTTGTTATATTCAAACATATTGTTTTCTCAGTGTACTACAAAAACATATTTTTTCTGAATATTTTAATTAATTCTAAGAACTTTTTACTAAGTGTGATTTCTACTGATAGTTTCGGCGAGAAGAAAAACTTTCAGCTGAAGCTTGCGGAGCGAGTTCAGTGGAAAGAGTGCGCTATCAACTCAAATTTTGATACCACCGATGGGTCTAAGATGAACTCTGGAGTAGACGCAGAAGTCTACTCAAAAGACCCAAAAATCTCTTAATCTTTCCATTTATTTGATTCAGCTAGCATTTTCTAGGCTGAAGTTTATGCTCTTATTGAAGCGTGCAGATTAGTGGGCAGTATTAATTGAGTGAAGATAGCAATTTTCTATTATAGCCAAGCCGCCATCAAAGCGTTGAGCGCGGCACTTATAAAAACGAAGCCGAATCCAGCAAAGAACTTGTTAGGCTAGGACGCCAATTTGACATTACTCTCACATGGATTCCAAATGAACATTGGGGCAAAAGAGAAAGCGGATGAACTAGCAAGACACTCGGGAAGGAGTTAACACTTCCAGCGGTTTAATTAAGTAGAGAATTATTTTGCACTTTTTTGTCTATAGCCAGAAACCAATGGAAGTCTTTAAAAACCTGTCATTTTGGCACTCTTATAATAACATGAGAACCATCAACTTACTGTCTAGGAGCCGGTCTGACATCGCAACAATCATCGCGTTCTGCAATGGACACTGAGCAATCGGCAAGCATGCTAAAAGATTAGGTATACCATGCAATTCTTCCTGCCACAGCTGCTTGAATGCAAGCGTGTTTATATCACTCGAGCACTTTTTTTACAGCTGTCCAGCCTTAGCCAGAATCAGGCAAAGATGCATTGGAAAACCTTTCCTCAATGACATCAGCGAATTTGCCCAAGTTGAAATGGGATCTTTGCTTAAAACAATGGCACTTTTAGTACTTCCTATGCCTGCTGCACAAAGCCACCACTCTAACCCAATCTAGGCTTCGGAGAGAAAAAATATGAAATTTCGCGCATTTGGTTACTCGTCGGTCAATAGTTCAACTCTAATAAATTTGCCACTCTGAAAATTTGTGATCTAATAGGAAAAAAGTTCACATTACCTTTTTATTTTCAAAATTGAACCTTACAATTTTTTATTTTTAAATAGTTTTGACTTGCTGAAATTTAATAAAAACAATCTATTGAGAACTACTGAGAAGAAATTTTTCTTATGAACTTGGAAAATGTTTAAGAACTTTTGAAACTAGGCTTCAAAGACTCCAGAAAAAACTTACGTTTTGTTTTTTAGTTATAAAAAAAAATACCCAGTAATTTTTTTGGTCTACTTTCGTTTTTTATTAATTATGGCTAGTGTCCAAAATATAAATAATTAAAAACTAATTATTTTTTCTATAAAAATTTCTTACTTTTTCCCTAAGGCCCTTCATTAAATTTTACACAGTTATTTCATCGACAGTGCGGTGCGAAATTTCTCTTTTCTTTAGAGCCCAATATCTTTCAATTGAGCGAATCTCCGGGCAGTTGGGCGGATTTGCTATTTTTGGAACAAAATTGATCATTTTACTTGCATACCATTCCATCGTAGCTTTAGCGTAATGATAGGTTGCTAAATCTGTCCAGAACATCACGGTATAGTCATGTGCATGAATAAATGGTAGAAGACATTTTTCGAGGCACTCGTCTACTCGTCACTCGTCTACTCGTACTTGTACAATAGATTTTGATGTATCTGCTCTAGCCGCCATATCTTGCACCGAGGTGTTTGAATTCTGCTTAAAGAGGCGCTTCACCTTCGTCGCTACCTTTGGGTTTGGAAATTCTGGTTTTCTGCCTGAATCGTTTTTCGTGAAACAGGTAAACTCTTCTTTAATTAGAAATAACCGTAAAGACAGTTCTTGGACCAAATCAGTTCGCGGACTTTTTGTTGCTTGCTAGAAATCTTTGTCGTCAAAAGTGCTATCTTCAAGTGGTATACATCATATTAAACGTCACTTTATATAGAATAAATATTATGTCTTTTTAGACCTATAAGATTATCAGGTAGAGCATAATACAAAAAGTAAAAAAAAATGTAAGTTTTTTCTGGGACAGTCCTTATTTGCCAGCATAAATATTAGGTTTTGTTAACTGGCATCGTGCTAACTACTCGCTCCTCTAAGACAACGACTTTCCTAGATTCTTTTTTGCCTGTTTGAGTTCATATCGTTCAAGCTTCTTCCTCTGGTATTGTCTAAACATATGAATATCTTAGGATACAGCAAACAGCGCAAAGTCCATGCAGAATGCCAACACTAGGCCTTGTTCTTGCTCTTGATTTTATTTCTTCAATGTACCGCAAATTTTCTTCACTATATCTATGGAGGAGTGGTGAGCTTAGTACAGCACGCTTACCCAGTGATGTTGAGCAAATGGAGCTACTGTTGTTCCTGGCTGTCTCTTCTGGATATTGTTGCTATTCACAAACCCAACCCCATTGACATACATTGATTACAATGATGCCTACCACAGGAACAAAAGGTTGGGCTGTTGGGTGTTGCAATGCGCTATACATCCCGGAAGTAACTGATGTGTACATGTGTCACTAGTTGTTTCTCTGAAAAAAAAAAAAAAATTATGTAATTAGGGTTTAATAGGTGACCAAATTCTGCTACAACATTTTAAGCGAGGTGGAGCACAGTACCGCCATTTGCGAAGCAAAAAATGATAATTTTCTTACTCTCAAATGCAGGATATTTGATAATGAATCGAATAACGTTGACGCTTTGTTAAGCCTTAATGGTAGCTACGATCCTTTCATTAATTCTGTTATGCTAATATCTATGAATTGCTCATCCATGATTGATTTTGTATCATTACCATCCAGAATTTTTTAAAGCCATCCAACGTTTAATTTTCTCATTAAAGTTCCTATCTGGCACAGCAACTGTGTGGGGTTGATGTTCAGTGAAAATTTTAAGGTCTTTTATCCCTTAGAGATACTGACGATGATTTTTTAAAGCCCACACTATGGACAGAAGTTTTCTTTCATTGGTTGCAAGATGCAACTGCCTATCTTTCAAGGCTCTGGAAATCATTGTCTTTGGTATGCTGTTCTAGGATAACACTCCACCCAGACTCAATGACGAAACGCCGATCGTTATATTAAACGATTTTCTGAAATATCTGTCTGGAAGAATAATATCTTTTGATGTCAAAAAATTAACTTTAATATGTTAAAGGCTTGGAGTTGGCTTTCATTAAATTTAATAACAACTTTATTGGATTGCTGGAGCATATTCTTCCATTATTACCTTAAAAAAAACGAACAAGGCTTTTGCTATGGATGCAAAATTCTTTACAAAACATATATAATAGTGGGCTAACCATAGAAAAGATCAAACCATGGAGGAATCAATGTAATAACGTATAGCTTTCCGTTTTCAGAACTTGTTTTTGTGCTCCCTAGCGATACGATAATGCCGAGGTACTCTAGAACTCAAATTTAAAAAAAATAAAACCTTAAACTTTATTTTAAGGCTTTAACGCTCTAAATACCTTAAGTGAAGAGAAAAAATTCAGCCATTTCTTTGTGCAGGCTACGCCGATGTTATAGAGAATAAAATGCCCTAGCACCCTATCAAAGTTATTATTTCAAAAGTAGACAGCCTATGGACCTAATCGCTATCCAACAATAACATAGAACATTTTTGGTCGCATGACAATCATAAGAAATTCAAAAATTTAATTTCTCTTAATCGAAGCGAGTGGTGCCTGTTGTTACAGCGAATCTTTTGATTTCACTCATGTGGACTCTATATCGTTCCTTCAGGGGTACAAAAAATGGTTTGGCATTTTAATATATTACTTACCAAAGCGGTGCAAGAGCAAAAGAGATGTTCCATGGTTTCCTCTTCATCGGGTTCATAACAAATTTCTACACCAGTCGTTGGATACTATACCCAACCTAAAAGCATGATGCCCAATAAGGCAGTGGTCAGTCACAGCTCTGATTGTAAAATGTTTGGTTATATTGCTAGTGGAAGAGCAAACATCAATCACAGCTTATAGCCTTTTTGGAATAGACGCAATAAGTTTTTGTATATCATGTCCTTCCGTTCTCATTTTGTCCACTTCTCCTTAATAACTCTTATTAGAGCATTTTTATTTGTTGGAGCCATTTTTTCAAGTTTTTTTTTTTTAAGTGTGCCTATTAATTTTCAATTGTGTGCATAACGTGGCCTTGAGCTGATATGCCCATCACCTTACTGTAATTATGCAGCACCAAGGATCTTTTGATACAATTTGTAGCTTAACTTTTCGACCTTTTCAGTGTCAGTGAAGCTGATATTGTGAGCAACTTTTTTTAATTCGTTTTGAAGAGTGTTAAATTATTACTCCTTCGTCATGATGTCGATAAAAACTCGCATTTCATTAACGCCTTCCCATGATGCGAGTATGTGTCCCCATACCATAACGAGCAACGTTCCACACTTCACAGTGGATATTATGCTCTTCTACAGCAGGGCTGTGTTCGGCCTTTATTAGGATCATCGTGATAATATAAAATGGTTTTAGATTTTCCATAGAAAATTACTCCTCTCTAATTCTCTATTGGCCACTGAAGAATACGATCAAAAAAAAAAAAAGCTCAAAAATAATATGATGGAGGTTTTCCACCCCCAACTTATATGAGTTTCTTGATCCGCATGCGGAACTCTACAGCATACTAAAATTAAAAGAAAATCAGAGGGGTGTCGCTTAACCCTCTAACCGGCAAGAGTGCCTCAAGGCATGCTTCGCAAAATTTGAAATTTGTCGATAACTAATTTTTATTTTTATTCAAACTGATAATGGTGCCTTGAGAAACATATCTAGTGACCTTGGTTTTGTAGATTTGCGCGCACTTAACGTTTAGTTTTGTTTCTATTAACGGTTTAGTGTGAAAGGTCAGACTTTAGCACGTGAATTCTTGTGCTTGAAATTTTAAATTTTTAAAACCAAATTACACCGATTTTTAGTTGTCCAAACTAAGTGAAAAATTGTTTATTGATAAGGTAAGGCTGTCTACTTTCTATTTATATGCTGGTGAATGTGAAAAAAAGAATAAAATTTTGTTGAGAACCTAAAGGCTGAAGCGTGCCTTAGGGCACTGTTGCGGGTTCTGGTGTAAATTTATCGATTTATTCCATTTCATTTTTGTTCACTTTTTCCTATGGTTTTTTTCATTGTTTGTCGCCATTTATCAATTAATTTTATAAAATTATGTAAGGATTGTCCCAGAAAAAACTTATGTTTTGTTTTGACTGTAACAAAAAATCTGCTTCTGAGACCACAGGTGCATATTGCCTGCCAAACCATATATTGCTTCGGAAATTTCGAAATTTTTATTTCTTTGAATTTACTAGACACATACCCCTTTTTCGGTGATGTATAATATTCGTTCCCAGGTAGCTGCCTAAAATGTGCTTTGACATAAGTTTCGTCGTCCATATCACAGTAATCAAATTTAGTCAGGTACCTTTCATATAATTTTCCTTTATTCTTTGTACAGTAGATTTTGATGTACCTGCTCTAGCCGCCATATCTCGCACTGAGGTGTTGGCATTTTGCTAACCTTTGGGTTAGAAAATCCTGGTTTTCTGCCTGTACTTTTTTTTCGTGAAACAGGTAGACCCTTCTTATAATTAGAAATAACCGTAAAGACAGTTTTTTCCGATGAACCAAATTTGCAGGTATGTGGACAAAATCAGTTCGCGGACTTTTTGTTGCTTGCTAGATATCTTTGTCATTAACAGTGCTATCTTCAAGTGGTATACATCATATTAAACGTCACTTGCGTCTTTTTAGACCTATAAGATTATAAGCTAGAGCATAATACAAAAAATAAAAAACGCAAGTCCTTAGAAATGGCAGGTAGACGGATCAAACTATACGATATGACCGATGCTCAGATGTTTGAACTTATGGAATCAATACGCCTAGAAGTAGATTTCAGTAGCGAAGATGACGAGAATGGTCCAAATTACGTACCAGAAGTAATTAGCCCGGAAAACGAAGAATGCATTATATTAGATATGCAAAATAGCGATTCGTTCACTACCAATGAAGTGAATGGTGCTTTGAACAGTGCACTTGACGCACCTTCGGGACCATCCACATTGAAACCAATAATGGGAAACGAAAATGTTGAAAATATTTAGGCCGAAGAAACAGTGACTAGAACAGCAAAAAAATTAGCAAAAAGACCCCGCTCTCCATTACCATTGATGGAAAGTACTGGTCCAACATATGTCCCTTCTGCTGGTAGCTTCATTGGAGCAGGTAAGAATTGAGAACTGCCAACCGGCTTCAAAATACATAACTTGATGTTTCACAGGCATTGAATCAATAAATAAAGATGCAAAAGATTTCTCGAAGATCACATGGCGGCAACGGTCCATGAAACTACATGTCAATGAAGTAGCTTTCCGAGGAGACTCATCCCTGCCATCAGAAATAAAAGAATTAAAGACGCCAATGGATATTTTTTGTTATTTCTTCACAAGAGATATAATGGAAATAATTGTATTCGAAACAAATCGAGCAGCTAGATAGGAAAATATCAACACCCCCACCACGCCACTTTCCAATGTGGTTAGTTAAAAAAGGCGGCAAAAAATGGTGCAAACTATGCAAAAAATCACTAACATAGTGTGTATGCTCAAAACGTGACCTGCATTTGTGCTGCTCAAGTGCAAAAAACTGTTTTCATGATTATCATCATAAAAAATAAAACATATTCTTATAGTTTTTCCTAACTTTCATAACATTTTTCAATAAAAACTAATAATAAATAAAAAAGTATACCTGACTTTTTTTTTGACGTAAACCCGCAACAGTGCCCTGAGGCACTCTTCACCTTTTTTCACCTGGCTGTTACATCAAAATAACAATTGACTTTCTGTTAATTTTTTTGAGTTTATTGGGCCATAATTACCCTAGAAAAAATTGTCCGACTATTTTTTTTTTAATTTTTAGAGATTTGCCGGTTAGGGGGTTAAGCAAAAGTATAATCCTTTCTTCTTTCAAGTATAGTTATCGTGGCATCACTATATACCCTTTTAGTCAATATGTGGCAACATTGCCGCCATTTAAAACTAACCTTGATTTAGCATGGAAAAACCCATGGTACAAAAACATGGTAGAACTATCTTGTCAAACTCAAATTAATGCAACCGTGAAAGTAGCTTTATCGCTGTCAAAAATAAACAAAGAGAAGATGAAGAATCATTATTTAGAAATATTGCTATCATGTTAATTGTACCATAGGAAAAATTTACAATAACTTTAAAACAAAGGTCCTCAAAGCGTCAAGCTGTAATTCGAACATATAGTATGTAAATATATGTTAACGGCTGCACTAGTTTTTAGGATAAGCTAGTTTTCCGAGGCCCAACTAGTTCATCATAAGCATGTTAGGATGAATCAGCTTAGCCTAAAATGAACTAGGGTTATTATTTGCTTTAATAGCCTCACTCGCGATTTTCTTGAAATTTTACTATATTAGGGTAAGTGCAGTGCTGGATTTACATAAGGGCACTACGGGCACGTGCCCCTGGGCCCCCGCCAATAAGTGCCCCCACCAATATAAAAATAACGAGCGAGCGAGGTATGACGCTAGTAAAAATAATTTATTGAAGTAATGACTCAGGTTGCGAAAGAAAGAAAAGTCCAAGGGTACGAAGTAACCGAATCAATTATAAGTAATCGTATCGACACAGCAGGCACAATTTTTTAAATAATTAAATATGCAAACCCAAGTAACCCAATTGACACAGGTCATGCATTTTTTAAATAATTCAATATGCAAACCCAAGTAACGAGCTGGGTCTTTTCGGATTCAAAAAAAAAACAGCTGGTGCATTTTTATGTATGGGTTATTCCATCTATAATGGGCCTATAATTACCCTCATGTCTTTTAAATAGGCTGAAACTTTTTTCAGTGATTGGTCTGTCATGTAGAAGCTATAAAAAAATTCGATAAAATTTTTTTGACCAATATTATTGCTTAAAAAAAAAGTTTCAAATTGTGTTAAAAAAAAACTCGTAAGTAAAACAAAAAAATTCATTGATGAATATAAACAAACCAACACAATCAAAATTAGCTTTTATATCATTTTTAGGTAGTTGTGTCAAAAAAATTTTATCGAATTTTTTTATATCTTCTACTAAAAAAAGTTTCAGCCTATTTAAAAAACATGAGTGTAATGATAGGCCCATTATAGATGGAATGACCCATATATATATTGATATTGTGGAAAAATCAAATATAGACAATATCATCATACAATTTGCTGAGAAGAAAGCAAGAAAAGTGTTTTTATAATTACATTTTTATGTAAATGTTTTTTTAATTTTAAAATTATATTTAAACTTTTAAGTTTCAGCTTTTTTAATAAACTAATTTTTTATGAATAAAAATTTCTATAATTTTTGAAATGTTAAAGCTCATAAACGAGTCTTCGATAGTGTCGATTCGGTTACTTCGGTTTCGTTTTTTCAGTCCGGATAGGCCCCCATCACTCTTGTGCCCATGGGCCCCTTGATTTGTAAATCCGGCACTGGGTAAGTGCTAGGCCTGCGGCCGCGGCTCAGGGCTTACATGCTCAAATATGTCTAAAGATGACTTCGCGGCAGCCTTAGGTCATGGTTCACTATACTATGTCCACCACAGGCTTTGCTGGCGTTGGATATACCACAGAGAAACGCGTTCGAAGGTCGCCGCAAGGTAAGCGTTGGACATATTGGCGGACGTAAACTCTGAGTCGCGGCGTAGTTTAGCCTTGGCTAAATTGATTCTTCCTAACATGCGTCGCATGAACTAGTTTTACCTAAGAAAAACTAGTTTATCCTAAAAACTAGTTTGGCCGTTAGTACACATGCAATACGATTAATTCTGATACACCTTGGATTACAGGACAGAATTGGCAAAACAGAGTGCGTTTTATGTTCCAGGTCAAAGTTTTCTTATTAACTTATAAATCAGATACAATTTTATAATTTATATTATATTGAATGATTATATTGTCTTCAACATTATGTGCGATACCAAGATCGATCAGATCCTGTCACTGCTTTTACAAAAAAAAAATAATTAAAACTAATAGTATTCTTTAAAATGCTGAAAAGTAAGAGCAAAACAACTGTTACATGAAACGCACCCTGTATAATTATTTGAGTGAATTAAAGTGACATTTGAGGCGTCCAGTTGCAAACCCCGTTTTCATGCTTTTGGAAAAACACCGATTTATGTTCATTGCAAAATTAAAATTTATTTCCCACATAGCCTACAAAATTTCTTACTCAAAACACGTCAGTTCAGATCTTACGAGTTTCATCTGCCCATGTTTTTGAGTAAACAATTTTGAACTTGGCGGCTTATGAGCCATTGAACATGAACTTGGCTGGTTTTGAAATAAGGACTGTCCCAGAAAAAACTTACATTTTTTATTTTTTGTATTATGCTCTACCTGATAATCTTACTGGTGTACAAATATGAAACCGGTAATTTTTTATTCAAAAAAACACGTTCATTTTGCGAAAATAGTTCCAAATTTAATCTTCAAAGTAATTCCCCTCGCTAGCTACACATCTTTTCCATCTTTCAGGCAATTTATGGATTCCTCGCCAAAAAAATTCTTTGTTTTTTGAGGCTATCCATTCATCGAGCCATTTTTGCACTTCCTCGTAAGAATTGAAGTGCGAATCGTTGAGTGCGTGTCCCATCGATGAAAACAAATAGTAATCGGATGGCGCCAGGTCCGGTGAGTACGGCGGGTGGGGCAGGGGCTCCCAGTTGTACGATTCTAGCAAGTTTTTATTGACCGCTGCTCGATGTGGCGATGCGTTGTCATCTTGGAATACAATTTTGTCATGGCGAAGTTGAAATTCGGGCCTCTTCTGACGTATAGCACGGTTCAAAGCGTTCAATTGTTGATGGTAACGTGCACCAGTATAGTAACTGTTTCACCTGGTTTTAGTAGCTCATACCAAATAACACCACGCTGATCCCAGAAAATACACAGCATTGTCTTTCGGCCGAAGCGATTTGGTCTTGGCGTTGATTTGGGTCGTTGGCCGGGGCTCAAATATGATTTTTTTCGTTTGGGATTGTTGAAGTAAATCCACTTTTCATCGCCAGTGATGATTCGATGGAGAAAACCTTTTCTGTTTTGCCTGGCGAGCAGCAATTCACAAGTGGTTTCTCGGTTTTCTTGCTGCCTGTCGGTCAGTTCATGTGGCACAAATCTATCGACCTTTAAAATCTTTCCCATGGCCTTCAAACGCAAGGAAACGGTTTGTTGTGTCACATTAAGTTGTTCAGCGAGCTGTTGTTGCGTTTGACCATCATCTTCGTCCAATAATGTTTGCAATTCGGTGTCTTCAAACTTTTTCGGTGGCCGGCCGCGCTCCTCATTTATCACATCAAAATCACCACTTTTAAATTTATTGAACCACTCATTGCACTGTGTACGACCAAGAGCATGCTCGCCGTAAGCTTCAACAAGCATTCGATGCGATTCAGAAGCGTTTTTCTTCAAATGGAAACAGAAAATCAATGCTTCCCGCAAATGAGAGTTTTCAGGCACAAAATTCGACATCTTTACGAGCGGAAAAAATGCGTTGTTGTATGAAACTTGACAAATTGTGAACTGAATCTTGTGGACAGATGACAGAATGAACAATTAAGACATTTGGTGCGGTTCGGAAGCTCATACATATACGGCTATCGGCCGCTAGATATCATTACCGGTTTCATATTTGTACACGCTAAAGCTACGATGGAATGGTATGCAAGTAAAAAGATCAATTTCGTACCAAAAATAGCAAATCTGCCCAACTGCCCAGAGCTTCGCCCAATTGAAAGATATTGGGGTCTAATGAAAAGAGATTTTTGAAGGAGTGGCAAGAATGCAAAAAATCCACAAGACTTCAGACTTAAGTGGAAAAAATCGTACTATACTTTCGATGAAACGACTGGACAAAATTTAATGAAAGGGCCTTACGAAAAAAGCAAGAAATTTTTATGAAAAAAAAATTCTTACTTAGTTCTTAGTTATTTATGTTCTGAACACTAGCCATTATTGATAAAAAACGAAAAAAGACCAAAAAAATTACTGGGTATTTTTTTATAACTAAAAAGCAAAACGTAAGTTTTTCTGGGACAGTCCTCAGTAATCAACAAATTTTGTTTGAAAATAAGTGGTTTTGAAATCTATGCATCAAAAATAAATTTTAAAAATGTAATATTTCTGTCAAAAATTTTTTTTTTAATCTGAAAACATAGTAGAAAAATAGAGCATGCTCTATATATATTATATGAGAATATCTCAAAAATTGTTATTTTTTTTTTTTTTTGGACTTGGCCTGGCTTGCAACTGAACGCCTCATTAAGGTACTTAACTTTTTTTATGTTTTGTTTTCTTTGTAAATTTTTCTTTTCGAATTATTTAAAAAAAAAAATACTTTAAAAACATTAAGCACATTTATTTGGCATATTATTTTTCACTAAAACATTTAAATATAAAATTCATGGACTTATGCTAATAATACGTTTTATTTTTTACTCGCTGCCGCTATTTTTATGCATTCATCAATTTTAATTGAACTTAAATTACATGGACTTGCATGTGCGCAACAAATATTTCATCAAACATTTCCTCAAAACAAACATATTTACATACGATGCATATACATACATACATTTGTATCAATATATGTGTACTTGTGCTTACACGATCAAAACATAAAGTAATGACGTCTTAACAAACAGAAACATGGAAAGTGCCAAAAAATCCCGAAGATACAACAAAGATGTTGATAGTTATTGTTTGTTAAGTGTACTAGAATATTGCCTTAAAAGTTTCGGTGGACGCATGATAACACACCCTATGTGCCGGGAAAGGTATACAAATATTTAGGGGTATTGCACACGAGATTTTCGAATAAAATCATGGTAACGGGATGAACAACTGTAGCATTGCTAAAACAAAATTTTTATTAGATGTTCCTCCTGATTGCATTGCTTTACAAAGGAAAAAAAAATTGCAGAGCTCCCTTTCTTACGTGATTCTGACATTGAGTGTGCTGAGGAAAAAAAATCTTTTTTTTTCTTATACCGTGAGAAATTTTTTTAATCGAAAATTAACGTTCTTGGAGTTGCGACTTCACTTAAACTGATCCAAAGCGAGAGCAACTGGTTCTATTCCAAAAAGTAAGATATTTTTGAATAAGCAATTAAATTAGCTTTACAACAATCTATCTTGATTATTGATAAGCTATAGTAAACCAAATTTCAAGTTTCATGCAAATTTCAGTTACTGGTTTGGTTCTCGTTTATATTTTTTGATTTGATTCGAAACCTAACCAAAATCGACCGAAACTACATTTGCATTTTTATCAAATTTTGTCCCACATTTGTTTTACAAATGCAATTTTGTTCTTAGAAATTTTATTTATTACGAGTGGTACCCGGAAACACCGTAGTTTTCTATATTCTCTCTTCAAAAACAACAAACAATTCAAAGAAACTTTGTGTTTTGAACTTCAAGCTAAATACAAATGAGAGAGAAAAAAACCACGTTAACAAGACAGAATTAACTCCTTGACGTATTTCCACGAGTCTGACTCGTGGAACAATTTCTGTGCCTAACATGATTATCACGAGTCTGACTCATGGTGTGTAGAAGTGTACATTTGATGAAAAGAGAATAGAATTTTTCCCATTATTTTCAGCTAATAATGTAAAGTTGTGTGCGAACAGTTGGAAGCGAACTTCGTTGCGCTAATTGATACGTCAAGGGGTTAAAATCCGCATTAGCATAAACAACGAAAAAGCAAATCGAAAATTTTTCTGTGAGGTTTTGCAAAAACTTAATCCTAAAAAAAAGGGATTTTAAAAAAATTAGCACGCAATATTCTTCTCAAGCACAAATATGTTGCTTTAAAGCAGAAATTAATAATATCGGCTCTGTATATTTTGCGCCAAAGCGTTACAAACCATTTTCATCTAAGCAATTTTATACAAATATTAGTTAATTAAAGAAAATAATTAATAAAAAATATTTGTGTTTTAATTAGTTTTGTAGTTTCTATGAATCGTTCCACTTGCTCGCTGCATCTTAGTCTTATTGGTGGCGCTGTTTTGGAATAAGACTCTGCATTTTTGCTATGTCGAATCTTCATGTATGCGTAATCAATAGTAATCCGCCATCATAGTTAGATCACAAAAGTCTTTGTATCGACTATTACGTTCATATCTAGATGAAAACGTTCGCTACCGTTCATCAATCTCGGCATCTAAGTTTGCTGAGAAGGAATCAAAATGGCTAAATAGAAAGTGCAATTTCAATTGTCATATTTCTCCAGCAATGTGTTGATTTTTCGAAATAATCTGAGCTTCTGCAGTTGCCGCAAAAGTTGTGAGCTCCCTTTATGCTTCCCATGCTTTCAATTCAAGAACAGTTAAACAATCACTGCCTTGATACAGCGTCCTGATTTGAGTTCAGTCTAAAACGCCACATGCAATTTTATTTGTTGAAGTCTTGAAATTCTGGCTTAGATATTGTACCGCTGCTCTATGTGACGGCAACGTTTTTTGCGAAATTTCTCTAATGCCAGCGCTTGATCTGCAAGGGCAAAAGAAAGATTTTGTCTCATGATACGAGAGGCGCGTTGATGATTTTGAATTCTGGTAGGGTGTTTTCATATCTGGTATTGATGGCTTTATGGAGCCAAACAGCCTTCAAGCTGGCTTTGTCTCCGTCAATAAGGAGGCGCCATTTATCTGGAACGTATTCTTGTCCGAGTGCAGCTATAAAACTAATGAGCTGCCAAACAGTAACAATAATTGACTGTTCTGGCAAATAATTCTTTGAGTTCTTTTTTTCGGTTACGAAAATATGTCACTTTCGTCTCAGGAACCAAATTGCCACTTTGCTACAGTCGAGATGCATGCTTTCGACAAATAAAGCTCGCAGACTAACGCTTTCAGTTCGGCCGGTTTGCAATTTTCTTAAACGGATTTTCCACTCCTTTCGCTCTCACTTTCTGCTGTATTTTTCACATCCTGTAAAACTTTGAAAAACAAAATCAATTAAAAAAATTTCTCAAAGTCAAAAAAAAAAAAAAATATTTCGCTTAACACACTCGATCTGATAGAAAAAATTATGATTCGTTCGATTGGCAAAAATTAGTCTTCAATTTTGTAATTTATTTAATTTCTAGAGCTCACAATTTCCTTTTCATTTTTAATTTATTACCCCGTTACCCAAAATTTTACTTTCTCGCGTGATATACCCTTTTATTGTAAAAATTATGCATATTTACTCTAGTTTATAATAAAGGTATTTCTCTAGACGAGAAAATCAAGTAAGACTCGAAAGTTTTCAAGCTTAATCAGGGGAACACCCCAATCTATACAAGCATGCAAACGAATGAGCAATTTGACAGTTTGATCAGTGTTGCCACAGCCATGAAAAAAAATGTATTACAACATATACAGAAGATGTACTAAAAAAAAAAAAAAAGAAAAAAAAAAACACACAAATAGAAAAAAAAATAAAAATGCTGATAAAAATGGCAATGTTAAATTTATTGCGCAAATTTCAAATTGCAGCAAATTGTGACAAACGGCAGCACTGAATTATTTTACGACTTTTCGAGGCTGCGTGCGTAAATTATGTTTCATACACACGAAAGCATATCAGTTTACACAGTTTTCGAGGCATCTTTGCGTTTAGAGAAATACCTTCAATATGTTGTTGTTTTTTTTTTTTTCATTTTTGTATTACCGTGAGTCTAAAAACTTAATAATTGTGAAACCTGTTTTAATTTCGCTAACACATTAAACTACTACTAAGTATACTTAGTGGCTAAAGTAGCATTCATAAGCTTTATTTGTTAAATACGCTTAAAAGAAATATATTCAAACTTCTGTTTACAAAGGAAATGTCATCCATAGCATAAAAAGTGATATATCGCCCAAATTAAAATTTTATATTAATTTTGAGCATTTTTTATGCCAATTTTTATGAAGTTATTTGGGCGGCTTTCCAAAACTTTTTAAGCTACTGGTGTAATATTATTATATGTATCAAAATTTTCTAGAAAGTTTTCTTTGTTTTTATATTATAATTTAAATAATATACAGCTTTGGACAGTACCGTGCCCGCCAGGTATAGCATAGGACTTATGGTTTGGCCATATGTATCGGCGGTGTATAATAGCGCCCTAACGCCCACATTCAGTTGACATATAACACCCAAATATTTTCCATCTATAAATTGTTGTTGCGGAATTATTTGGGCATTGTGACATTTCCGATTTGAATTTTGAGTGTTATGACATTTTTCATAATTGCGCACATTCAAAACATTACTGGTTAAACGGAAAACGGCACACCTTACTGACAATCTTTAATTTTTGTGGTTTTGCTAAGCAAGTGTATATACATTTATATGTAGAGCGCGATGGGACTTTCTTCGGGTTTTTTTTTTTTGACCTTGGAAAACGAATTTTTGAACTTCTTGAATTTATTTCGACTTTTTGACTTTTTTTTTCAACATTTTTCAAATGTCTCCGAATTTTTGAGTATCTTTTACCATTTTAAGACTACTAAAAAGTTTTCAACTTTTTTCATTTTATTCCGTGTTTGTCATATCTATTCGACTTATTCAACCACTTTCATATTTTTCCACACTTTTTCTAAATCATAGTATCAAAACGAAAAACCGTACACTGACCGAAAAATAGTACGACCAAGCATCAGACCAATTCCTTTCAAAATCTTTCATGTAGTGTGTTGGAAAAAATACCCTTGTAATAATATTTTAAGACTTACTTACGTGCATATGCGGTGTAGGGTACTGAATTTTTGGCGAGGCCAAAGTTAACACTTTTTTTTGGTTTTTTTTTTTATATTTATTCACAGTTTTTGAAACGAAACATCTCAAAAACTATGTGGAATAGATTTAAAAAACCACCCAACAGCTTTTATGGCTTAAAAATGCTTTAATATCATGAAAACAATTTAAATATTTATATTTGCTGAAACCTTTTTATACCCTACACAGAGGGTATATTCACTTTGTCATTCCGTTTGTAACGCATAGAAGGGGGCGTGGCAGGTATGGAAAAGTATATATATTCTTGATCAGCGTCACCACCTGAGTCGATATAGCTATGTCCGTCTGTCTGTCTGTCTGGCTGTGTGTCTGTCTGTTGAAATCACTTTTACGAGAAAAGTAAGCAAGCTTTCTCAATGAAATTTGGCACACAGGTCAAACCTTCTTGCAAGCTGCTAGCATATAAAAATGGGCGAAATCGGTTAACAGCCACGCCTTCCGCTCGTACTCTATGTAAATATACCCAAGTCCATTTTGAAAAAAAGTTGCAGCGATTTTGATGAAACTTGGTGATTTGGTAAATATGAGAACAACATTAAGATTAGGCTAGGTCTTAAGTTTGCATAGGCTCTTAAAGGGGCGTGGCACAGCCCTAAATTGTAACTTTTATGACGCCATTGCTCGTAAACTGTGCAAGATATTGTGATGAAATTTGGTACACGGATACAGATCTTTTGAATCTTGAATTGCGCTTAAAGTGGGCGGAATTGTAAAAGTGGGCGTGGCATTTCTTAACAATTAAAAATTTGGATTTCGTATAACTCCAAAATGGCACATACGATTTTCATAAAAATTTTAGGGATGATACCACTGAAAGTAGTCAACAATACAAGCCACGTCGCAGTAACTATGACTCTCTTAAGTAACTAAGACTATCTCTCTTGGGTGGTAAAGACTACCTCACAGCTGGAAATAGTACTGAACCTCACAATACTGACTAACCACAGTATGAGGGCAAGTGGGCTGCTTTTTTTAGCGTATGACAGTCCCACAAAATAAAGCGAGCAATTAGAAGATAAAGCGAGCAATTAGATTACCTAGCTGTGGGAAGTTGATATCACTTATTTGGGAAGTTGGAATTACTTATTAACTAGTTCGTGGGTCCCTTGCCGTTGAACATCAGGCTCACAGCTTTATAGCAAGAACTAGGGATTATAGTTACTCGGGTGATAACGCACCTCAAATAGCCTCTTATCGCCAAGTGGAAACTTTACCATTCTGTGGTACCGCTATTGATGATCGTTTTTACGGAACGCTCACTGAAATTGTTTCTGCGCGTCAGAACTCTGGGTTACCAGCCCGCAGTTCAGTGTAACTATTGGTGCAAATCAAAACAACCAGCCTCGGATACACAGCCGGTCCGCTGATCGCGCTGACCAAAGTTGGGATTCTGTACCTGAAGAAGCACCTTCTGACGTTATGAGCTTTGCTTGTCGAGCTGCTGGATGCTTGAAAGCATTTTCCAGTAAACGTGGTCGTGGCGTCCACGAAAACAGAGCTCACCCGGATTGGACCGATCAGGAAAACCTGAAAGCGAAAAGACGGGTGGGTTTAAAAGATCGCTGGCATCCTGAGGAACTAAGGTCTTTAGCCCTTAAGGAAGCTGAGCTTATTGCTGGTAATAGTAAAATTTTCATTAATATTGAGCTGGCTAAAACAAGTGAAAGAACTTTAGAGTCCATTAAAAAGCAGCGCCAAAGTGCAGAGTACAGAGCTCTGGTGGCGAGATTTCTCGGCGAAATAAGGGAGCGAGGGAGTGGGAGTTTAAACACAAATGAATCTATGACATCCCCCCCACGCTCTCACACAGCAATAAATGCCGAATCCATTGAATATTTTAGAAATCTCCAACCTTTAGAGTTCGATACGTACGAAGCACCTAGGTTAAATCGCATTTGTCAAATGATTTGCTGCACAAATGGTCACGATGGTACTGATGGTGAGATCTACAGGGCAGATGTCTTGTCAGAAATTGCATTATATATAGATAAAATATTTCCCGTCAAACGGAAGCAGTCAATTTCAGAAACACCCTTGGCTGCAGCAATAACAAGTAATCGGCAAAAGAGAAGGCAAAAATATGCTCTGGTGCAGAATATGTGGGGTAAAAATCCAAGCCAATGTGTGGACAGGATTCTCTCCGACCAACTGGAAAGGGAGAAGCCGATCCCCATGGAGGTTATGGTTCCATACTGGTCAAATATAATGACTAGGAATTTTAAAACCGCGCCCGAACTTCCTCCCGCTGAGACTGTCTTGCATAGTACTTGGCACCCGGTCAAAGCGGAGGAGGTAAAGAAGGCAATTCCACCTAACAGTTCTGCACCGGGGCCTGATGGCCTGGTTGTAAGGGCCTTGAGGAAGGTTCCAGTAGAGATTTTATCAAGAATTTTTAATATTTTCATGTGGCTCAGGGACATCCCTCTGAGGTTGAAGGAGAGTCGTACTGTCCTAATTCCAAAATCAGGGGGGGTCACTGATCCCGGAAAATTTCGAAAAATAACTGTGTCCTCTACTCTGCTGCGAACATTCCACAAGGTTTTTGCCAACCGCTTAAAGTCCATCGTGCTGGATCCGAGGCAGAGAGCTTTTATTGCAACAGATGGATGCGCTGACAACACCTGTCTTTTGGATCTTACTATCAAATACCATCATGATAACCATAAGAGTCTGTTCATTGCCCAATTGGATATGGCGAAAGCTTTTGATTCAGTAACTGTAGAAGCGCTAAAATCAGCTCTACAGACTAAAGGTCTTCCACCACAATTTATAGATTATTATATGAAGGTTTATGAGGGTAGTACAACCACTTTGCAGCATGGGGGTTGGGAGTCTAACAACGCAATCGTTATGAAATTTAATATGGCGGATACACTTGCTAAAAGGTGTCTTCTTGCAAAATTTTGGCAGAATTGCACCGGTGGGTGTGGCACCTCCCATATAAGCGAAATACGTTTAATGCTGTAGATAGTGTGCCATGAGAGTAATCTTCATAAAATTTTGTGTAGAGGTGTCGGTTACTATAAGCTTTGAAATAAAATGAAGCTTGACAAAATTTAACCAGTGGGCGTGGCACCTCCTGTACAATTAAAACACCTTAAGTGGCATAAATATCGAAATATATGAGCAATCATACTGAAATTATATGTAAGAAGTTTATCTAAAGCTATTTCTGGATAAAAGTCAGACTGGGTTGTACATTTGGGTGTGTCACCGCCCTAAATTTTAAGACTAATTACGTCATATAGCGCAAACTATACAAGCTATTGCGCTATTGTGCTAAAATTTGTGTGCGTATGTATGCTAATTACGAATATTATTTTTATTCCAAAAGTAGGCGGTATTGAAGAAGTGGGCGTGGCATATTTCGTTTTTTTTTTCATTTCTATTCTGTTTTTTTTAACATTTCCCATATTCTTTTGACATTTTCAAGTTTTTACCATTCCCCTTCAATTTTATTCGACATTTTCTTTATTCTTTCGACTTTTTCATTAATTTTTCAGCATTTTTCATATTGTTCGACTACTTCAATTTCTTTCAACTTTCTTCAATGGTTTTCATATTTTTTCAACATTTTCAGTTTTTTCCAACACTTTTCATTATTTTTGAACCTTTTTACATTATTTTGGACTTATTTAACCTTTTTAAAATTTTTTAACATTTATTGAAAAAGTACTTTCAATGCAGTGTAGGGTATGTGAGTTTCGGCCTGGCCGAAGATAACACCTTTACTAGTTTTCAATTGAATCAAATTCTCGAGGCATTCGCGATTGATATTTTGTCACTTACAAACATATACGAGTAGCTTATATAGCTATATTTTTCTTATATATGTATGTAGAATAAGACATCAAAATCGAATGAAATACGGTATGTATGTTTATATGAACCCACTGGCGTTACGTGCGTCAACCGCCGGAATTCTGTTTGACGCATTAAGCTGCATTTTCATCTTGTAAATTTAACCCATGATCATAGAGTAATAACAAAGGTTGAGTAATGAAACAAAATTTTGCTCAATTAAAGCTGGGGTAATTGCAACCTCTATTTCAACGTTTACACGAGGAAATTCGGTCAGACAAATTCTTGTTTATTCTCTTTTGTGAATTTGTTTTGCGTTTACACACGAAAACTAGAATTTCTTTGTGGAAGAAAATTTCAAAGCAGTTACTGCGCTAACCCGCCACAACAAACATAAATTCAAAGCATAATATCAGCTAAAGAATAAAACGAAAGAGATTTCGCGTGTACGACAAATTCTGTGCACCACCCTTTCGTTTTTCCCTTCTTGCCAACAAACAGGAAAACTTTCTTTCAAGAGTTTCCTCGTGTAAACGTTGACTAGCAGTGCGTGCTGCTCAGAGAACGAGCAAATGTTCGCAAAGCAAATTTAAAGTTTATTGTGCTTTGAAAGCTTTAGATTATGGAAGATATTAAGACCCTACCATGTGCGGGTATGTCGTAAGAATTCATTAACTAGCACGTATGAAAAAATGTCGCTGCAACTATCAGGTGGATGCTAAAAGTTATGTGCTTGGTTTCAAATTGCTTACTAACGACGAAGTGGAACGGGTGATGATGTTATAGTGAAATGCTTGACACCGCCACCAAGCGTAAGCGGCATAATGCCGCTGCAGCCTAAGGGTCACCCTATTATTAAGTTTTTTGAAACTTTTAAATGTACAATTAGCGCTTAGCGCCAATCGACTATCACGTAATGGCGCCATGCGTCCGCCTCTGCCTCCTCCTGCTGTTACTGAACTATTCGGTGTTTCTGTTCCTCCACTAATGTTGTGTACAATCTCATGTGTACGCTCTCTAGGCGAATGTGATACAGGAGGTCGCGAACCAGCTACAAAAAAATTGTTAAACTTCGTTTTAGCCGCTTCAATAGCAAGACGTTGGCTATCAATAATCAAGTGATCGAGCTGATCTTACGGAACACCGCTCAATAAAGCATTATGGACTTCAGCCTCTTTGTCCGCAAATTTGGAACAAACCTCTGAAACAGCATAAGTATCGATGACATTGTAGTCTTGTTCAATGCTCGATTACTCGATGGAAAGAGATATGACGGTAAATTCTTCGATATTGGGGCGCTTCGATATTTGGACGCTTTAGTGGATCGACTTGTAACATTTGACATTTTAAGCTTACCACTTCTTTGCTGATGTACTCAGGAATTGTAAGCATGACAGATTTTATTTTGCGATAGTGTTGTAACATGCTCATCGTCAAAAAGCAATGTACCACAGAGTAGCGCAAGCAAAATAACACCACAAGACTAAAGGTCTACCACAGGTCCAGCATATAGCTTGCCAGAAATAACTTCTGAGCTGCAAGAGGTACGCAAGAATTCACCATTAGGAAGAAACTGTTAACTATAAATTTTATATCGACACTTTGTTGTTCGCGCAATTCACAAATTCCAATACACTGACAACAGCTGGTTGTCATTCCCTTATGTTGTCTTCTTCTCCTTAGCAAAAAAATCGCACGAAAATTAAAATTTGTTTAATCGCTCTGCGACAGCTTTTTGTAAGTGACACTGACATTTCTGGTTAAAAAAGCTCTATTGCGTAGCTTGTTCTATAACGTGCCGGTAAAATCATGTGGTCTCGTTTTGTTTTGTATTTTGTCGCTATCGCATCTCGTGCCAGTTGTGTTTAGAACTTTAGCACACGATTAACGTTCGTTTATTCAAGGTGCGTTGTGTGCACAAAGAGAATTTTTTTTCAACTTATTCTATGCCATTGCCGACATGCAATGTTTATGTGTTATAATGTCATTTCATTGTAAATACATTGTTTCTTTTTAACTGCATATAACAAAATAAACATTGCACTTTAAATTTTAGACTATAAATTCATATTCTAATCTTTTTTTTTTTTAATTTTTCACTTACTGCCGTAAATTTCTTTCGGTGCAAGCTCTCTTCTCACACCAACACACTCACACTTTTAATTTTGCCGACCCCCGGTCTAGAGCAGTGTCAAGCAAACCTACACAGATACATCTAATCAATGTGTGCGTGAACTACTCCAGAAAGGATAACCCAATGTGCACAAAAACGGATGCGGATCCGAAACGGACCTCAAAAACGGAAAAAAATCCGGAATCCGCTTTTTCGTATCCGTAACGGATCCAAAACGGACGTCATATACGGATCCGTTTCGGATTCGTTTTTCATGTCCGTAACGGATCCGAAACGGATTTAAAAAACGGAAAAAAACCGGAATCCGCTTTTTCGTATCCGTAACGGATCCGAAACGGACGTCATATACGGATCAGTTGTCGGCTGAAATTCTTTTGAAAAAACGGAAGGATCGTCCGTTTTGTCGGATCCGAAACGGACGTCATAATCGGAAAAAAAACGGAATCCGCTTTTTTTTATTATTAATATAAAATGCAGTTTTCAAGATATTTTCAATAAACAAATACAGTTCTCTACTCTTTTTTTGCTTTTTATATATCTTTAAATTAAAAAAAAATAAAAAAAAATTAAAAAAAAATGTGTCGTCACCGGGGGGGTTTGAACCTGTATCTTCATCTTCCCTCTGCTTATCCAACAGTTGTTGCATGCGTAGCTTAACAACATCAGCCACCGCCTTACATATTTTCTGCTGGCTAAAAGTATAATACTTGAATTAGCAATCGACAACTGCTCAAAATGAATCTTCACTTTTCATTTTGATAGAGAAGTAATTAAATTTAAGTATGTCATAGAAATAATGGAAGTAGCTGAGTTGGTTAAGATGAGCATATTTGAACAGTGGCATGGCGCAGGACGCGCAGGTTCGATTCTGTTCGGTGACAGATAAAAAAAAATAAGTTGCCTTAATGCAATTTACTAATTAAATTAAGTTGATGAAATAGCATTGAAAAGAAATAAATAGATGGAAAATAAGTAAAAATTAAAAAACAAATTAGATTTGGGAAGAGTAAAAAAAAATTTTTTTAATTGCGTTAATTTTTTTGTACAGTAAAATCCGCATTATTAAAGAAAAAGGTCGTCTCGAATCCGTTTTATTTAGAAAAACGAATCCGAAAAAGCGGATTCCGGTTTTTTTCCGTTTTTGAGGTCCGTTTCGGATCCGTTACGGATCCGGAAAAGCGAACGAACCTTCCGTTTTTTAAGAGGAATTTCATCCGACAACGGATCCGAATAATCCCCAGGAACGGATCCGTAACGGATCCGTTTGGCACATTGGGTAGGAACGAATATAAGCAGCTTAGAATGTCTAACTTTATTTTTTATGTTATTCAATCTCAATGTGCACAAAAACGGATGCGGATTCGTAACGGATCCGAAACGGACCTCATGAACGAAAAAAAAAACCAGAATCCGCTTTTTCGTATCCGTAACTGATCCGAAACGGACCTCATAAACAGAAAAAAAAACCAGAATCCGCTTTTTCGTATCCGTAACGGATCCGAAACGGACGTCAAATTCGGATCCGTTTCGGATTCGTTTCGGATTCGTTTTCGTATGATCCGAAACGGATGCGTTTGGCACATTGGGATGTCACTAATATGAAGATACATAAGTTAAAACTGCCGCGGATGACTGCAGCAAAACTCAAACATAGATTGTATCGTATTAAATAGCGTACATAAGAAAAATACGCAGCCGCTGCTTGAGCTCTTTCGCAGTTGCCCGCGGGCGGCAGAATGTTTGATACTGGTCTAGAACAATAAAAAATTATATACTTACTTTTAAAACAAAATCATAATAGCGGGGGCTCGAAATCAATTTTAGATATATGATTTCATCGCTTTTTTTACTCGAGAGTCAGCCGTAGAATTGTGTTTTACTATACGTTTTGGCTGTAAAAAAAATTAAACTACCACAAAAATGCATACATATATATTTTAATTTCACTACTTTTTACACAGCTTCCTGATTTCCTTTTTGGTTGATGCTCGCGGCGGTGCTATGCGTGGTTGTCGTCACAGTGGTGTTCGCGTCATAGTTCCACCAAAATCATGTGCGCAACCAACAAGAATAACATGTCGGTATGTAAAGTCACAGCGTGTGCCAAATCTACCGCCGTTAATGGAAGGAGAGGCACTGGTAAGCCGCATAATGGAGTTATCACCAGTTGAGGCTAAATTTCTCGGGTAAGCAACATAAAGTTAACAAATGAATAATAGGCCTTCACACGTTATCGGTTTTGTGTTAAAGTGTTAACATTGTACTTTGAACTCTTGACATGCCTGACACTTTAACCCAAAAACAAGGCTACGTGCGAAGATCTCATATGTTTACATCAGAAATATTTAAGGAAAACCGCCCAAAAAAGTTCCAACCAAATTTTCAATGAAAAATTACCCAAAACTTTCCGCAGTTATTTCAATGGCAATATTTTAGTTTAAGGGATAACTCTCTGATTTTCTTGACATTTTTGTATGTTCTAGAGTTTGGCATGCATATATGTTTGTTGGGCGCGGAAACGCTCAGACAAATGTATTTATTCTTGATCAGCATGCGGAAAGAAAAACGGAAAGGTGTTCCTTAAACTAAACTATTTAAACTCTATTGCGTCACATTTTCATTTTGGTGTTGGGGTAATTTTTTGAAATAAAAGTTATACGGCAATTTGAAGAAATTCTTCTTTTAATTTTGGGCGATGTTCCGCTTGTCTTAAGGCATTCTTATTTAGACTCAATTTATTTTAAGGCACTTTTTCTTATTAATTACAGTCCTGTTATTCTGGAGGTACCACATTTTGGTTCACTACGCGATAAGGAACGTGAGATAATAATTTTGCGTTCAGATAATGGTGATAGCTGGCGCGAACATACGCTTAACGATAGCGAGGAAGCCGTACGTGATGTTCTAAATGAAACCTTTGATGCTGCTGAACTAAATCCATTGGAAGATCTACACACCAATCGTATAATACGAATTGTGACACGTAATTTTCCGCACTTTTTCGCTGTTGTGTCGCGCATACGGCAGGAAGTACATGCTATCGGCCCCGATGGCGGCACTGTTTCATCGCAAGCTGTTCCCCAGGTGCAAGCAATTTTCCCGCCGCATGCGCTTACAAAGAAAATACGTGTCGGTCTTCAGGCGCAACCTGTTGACCTTAATGGCTGCTGCAAATTGCTAGGTCAAGGTGTAGCCGTTTCACCAGTTGTCACCGTAGAGCCACGTCGCCGCAAGTTTCACAAAGCCATCACGCTGAGCATACCAGCTCCAAAAGCCTACACTCAAGGTATGGTTAATTCTCAATATGCTGGCAATGCACCGACTCTGCGGCTGCTATGCTCAATCACTGGCGGACAGAATCGTGCGATTTGGGAGGATGTCACCGGCTCGACACCACTGGCCTTTGTAAAAGATAGCGTCAGTTTCACAACTACAGTATCTGCGCGGTTTTGGCTTATGGATTGTCGTAATATCGCTGACGCAAGCCGCATGGCCACAGAGCTTTACACCCACATAGCGCAAGTACCGTTTATAGTCAAATTTGTAGTTTTTGCCAAACGTATTTCAAGCAATGAGGCAAAATTGTCCGTTTTTTGTATGACTGACGACAAAGAGGACAAAACACTCGAACAGCAGGAATATTTTATTGAGGTTGCTAAGAGTCGTGACGTCGAAGTACTCGAAGATCAGAATATGTTCCTGGAATTTTCCGGTAATCTAGTACCTGTGATGAAGTCAGGAGAGCAATTAAACATGAAATTTCAGGCGTTCCGCGAGAATCGTTTATCATTTGTGGTGCACGTCAAAGATCAAGAGGAGCCGTATGGACGTATAAGTTTTATGAGCGAACCGAAAGCAAGTAAGGGTGAACCACCACAGCAACCAATTTGTGTACTAAATGTATCACTTGAAGGAAATGAGATTATTGAAGATAGCATACGCTACAAAAATGGTGGCAGTCAGCGTAGTATTAATGTAATCACCACAGATCGTGGTCTAAATTATCGCGATCTAATAAATGCGGGCTACAAATCTAAAGAAGTACCTGCAATCGAAAAAGCGATACCAGGCGATGCACTATCTGAAGCTGACAAGATACACAAGGTGGATATAAGACTTTCAGATATTTCCAATTTGCTCGGTGACAATTGGGTACGTTTAGCAAAAGAACTACACGTGCCTGATTCAGATATCGATTTAATAAAGGTCGAATATGCTGATCGGCCATCACAGCAGGCCATGGTTATGTTGCGCCTTTGGTTGCGGCTGCAGGGTCCTGAGGCGACAGGCAACACACTAGAGCAAGCACTACACAAAATTGGTCGAACAGACATAGTAAAAACATGCATTTTTAACCCAAAATTAGTCACAGACGATGTAGAGCGAGCCATGGCCAAAATTCAACTCGATCAATCGGGTTTTGATGGACTACAAAAAGACTTGGATTGCAATGGCAGCACAATAGCAACAGCTGTAAATACAACAGATAAACTAGCTCCAACGGCAGAGCATGATAACTCCAATTTGAATATAACACAATCAAGCCTAACAGATATAGAAAAATCATATAATACTGATCCAAATGAATACGATAATAGAAAAATGGACGAAGCTTCGGATAGAAAAGTTAAATCAGATCTGAAAAATACTGAAAAAAGTATGACTTAACGCTAACTAAATTTAAACTAAGAGTATTTATTGACAAACTAAAGTACTTGTCTTCTTGAAATTTTAGTTTTTTGTATAATATGTAGCTATTACGTCCGCAAAATAGGTCACCCAATGTTTGGCAACTAAAGAAAATTCCAAAACTTTGATAAGATATAAATATTTTTTAGTCATTTGACAAAATTACATAAAAAAATCAAAATTTTGAACAAAATTTCAAAACAGATGTCTGCATATGTGGCATATGAAGCTGTTCCAGGTGCTTACATCCTCAAATAGAGTGTTTTGGAACTGACTTTTCTAGAATTGCTCGATTTTTATAGAATTAATTGTCAGGAAATGCTTGGAAATGAATTATGCACAGCACCTACGGCCCTGAAGGAATATATTAGTCGGAACCTTTTTGAATGAATCGTTCAATGAGAACTCAATCGTGTATGGAATCTAAGAAATGGTAAAAGTGCTCATAACCCAGTAAACAAAATAAATTGAGAGCTTAAATTAATAACGGATGCATTTTTCGGACTATTTTCCATGCATTTTCAAGGCTTACGTTCAGTTGGAAGGCATTTTGTGGAGATAGTATTGTGTTTTTTTTATATATATGTACATTAGGGTGGGTCAAAAAGTCAAATCAATAGGCGCTACTGCAAATATTTTCTAAATGGTTAGAGTAATTGATTAACCACTTGAGACCTTTTTTGTAGAGCGTTCAATTTCCTATAGAAGTAATTGAAGATTTGACAATAATTATTTTTTAGTAATTTACAAAATTCAAAACAAAAAGTTATTTTCCTTAGAATACTTCTATCTTTGACCTTGAATATTTTTCAAATGGTAAGATTAATGAAAAAAGTATTTGAGATCATTTTTGTAGAACGTTTAATTTCTTATAAATATTGAGAATGCAACTGGTTTAACAATCTATTGGTGATAAGATATGACCATTTTTATATGAGACTAAATTAAAAATGAAAAACTATGATGTTCCCGTTAAAATTAAGAGCTCAGATTTGGTAACTACTTTCTAGAGGTACCTAGGAACTAGTTTTCGTATGTCGGATCCAAAAAAAAAATTTGATTTTTTTGACCCACCCTAATGTACATATGTATATCAATCACTGTTCATATCAATGTTACAGGCATACTAAATAAGCTGCGATTTTTACTCTACTAGAATAATACTGAAAAAGTCGAATAGTTTTGAATGAGTTGAAAAATCATAGAAAAGTTGAATGTGTCAAAGATATAAAAAAATATTGAAAAAGTCAAAACATCTTAAAAAAGTGGTTGAAAAAGTCGTAAAACATTGAAAAAAGTTGGAATGTTAAAAAATTTTGAACAAATTTGGAAAAATCGAAAAAATGTTTTAAAAAAATGGTACCATTGAAAAAGTCAACTATGTGTTGAAATGTTCGAAAAAGGTTGAAAGAGTCCAAAAAATTTAAGAATGGTAAAAAAGTCGAAAAAGGGGTCAGTCGGTCAAATAATATTAAGAAAATTGTTCAATGTAAACTTTTTCCATGTTCTTAGTCTGAGTTTGATATTCCAAATTAAAGGTGGCAAAATTTTTTTTTTAAATAAAACTATTTTAGTATTGATAACCAGAAAACATTGGGTGACTCCTATGTGCAAAAAATTGTATTTTATTTTGTTGATCACTCAGGGCCGTGTCTAGGATCCGCGGGCCGCTAGGCTAAACATGAGGTGCGTGCACTGGAACTTGCAGCTTAAAGATGCATGTTGAACAGCACAGAAAACCCAAAAAAAGTTTATCGTCAAATTTTACGAAAATATTAATTAAAATGTTGCTGACCAAAAAAACACAAAATCTTATCAACGGAGGCCCCTAGGCTGCAGCCTATGCTTAGACACGCCCCTGCAACCATTTGTGTAATCAACATTATTATAATACAAGTATCAGTCGAAAGACTTAGCTTATCGCACTTATTTAAGTTAGATAGATAGATGCTATTTCTTTTATCTTAAGTGTTCATATTTTGTATCTGGTATAATTGTGTAAAGATAAATGTCTTATTAATTTCTTAAAAAAGGTTCGTAAGGTTCTGATTTTAATATTATTTTGTACGATAGTTGATGACGTAATTTCAAGTTGGGCAAACAATAATTCAAACCAATTCAGCGAGTCGCTGGTAGGTGCAGGACTTGATGATGTTGTTAACGTAGAACGTGTAACCACACCAAAAGAGGCAACAGGTAATACCTATTCTGAGTATGATATAGCAGCCGTGATTCGACCTATTGCTGAGGAGCATACAAAAAAAGTACTAGAAGAGGCACAGCAAAAAATAGAAGATAATGGTAAGCTATGACACAAAACCACTCAATGTTAATAATAAATATTAGAGGCATTTGTCTTGTTTTTGTGTTCAATTGCACAATAAGCACAGTCTGTCAAGTGTTAAATGTATACTGGGCTGTCTTAAACAGGCAATTTTAATGTGCAATTGAAGACTTAAACACAAAACCAAGACTACGCAGCACTAAGCAATATATATATAAAAATCAAATATATCCGAGACAAAACTCAAAAGGGTGTGCAGTTATTGAAAGAATGGCTGATATATGTTTATGTTGCCGGCCAAACTACTTTTTCCTTGGCCAAACTAGCTCATGTCAAGTGGGTGGTCTTTGGCTGCGTCTCAGTCTTACCATCCTCCAATGTGAGCAACACCGGCTTTGCGATTCACTATAGTACCTATGTGCTATACCGCTGGGTTTACTAAGCTCGTGCTGGAGAATGTAAGCCCTCAGTCGCGACCGAAGAGCGCTCACTTACCCTAACATACTAAAATTTTACGAAAATCGGGAGTGGGCCAAACTGGTTAAGACATAATGCCAAAATCTTAGTAAATTTATTGAAATTAATCGAAAAAATGAGATAATGAATCAATTACTCGTAAAAAAATTTGTTGATGACAAATTTGGGCGTTGTGACTTTCAATTTGGGGCCTATGACTTTCAGGTTTGGCCTTATGACCAAAAATTTTGGCGTTATGACATTTTGTATTAAAATTAATTTGAATTCGGTCAAAGTGTGAAAAATCCATTTGGAAATTATTCGAAAAATGCAACAACTCACCGGTGACCATGACCACAAAATATGTTAATTCTGAGTTTGTTGTGAGCAAATGTATGTAAATTAGAGCGGTTCAAAAAAAAAATAAATTTTAGTTTTTTTTTTTCAAACGAATAAAAGGTGATTGTCGCGCTATTTTAAGGCAAGGAAAACGAATCCGTGATAACTTTTTCTTCAACTTCCGTATGCTTTTTGTTAGTGTAATTATACCCTAAACAGAGGGTATATTCACTTCGTCATTCCATTTGTAACGCATAGAAGGGGGCATGGCAGGTATGGAAAAGTATATATATTCTTGATCAGCGTCACCACCTGAGTCGATATAGCTATGTCTGTCTGTCTGTCTGTCTGTCTGTCTGTCTGTCTGTCTGTCTGTCTGTCTGTCTGTCTGTCTGTCTGTCTGTCTGTCTGTCTGTCTGTCTGTCTGTCTGTCTGTCTGTCTGTCTGTCTGTCTGTCTGTCTGTCTGTCTGTCTGTCTGTCTGTCTGTCTGTCTGTCTGTCTGTCTGTCTGTCTGTCTGTCTGTCTGTCTGTCTGTCTGTCTGTCTGTCTGTCTGTCTGTCTGTCTGTCTGTCTGTCTGTCTGTCTGTCTGTCTGTCTGTCTGTCTGTCTGTCTGTCTGTCTGTCTGTCTGTCTGTCTGTCTGTCTGTCTGTCTGTCTGTCTGTCTGTCTGTCTGTCTGTCTGTCTGTCTGTCTGTCTGTCTGTCTGTCTGTCTGTCTGTCTGTCTGTCTGTCTGTCTGTCTGTCTGTCTGTCTGTCTGTCTGTCTGTCTGTCTGTCTGTCTGTCTGTCTGTCTGTCTGTCTGTCTGTCTGTCTGTCTGTCTGTCTGTCTGTCTGTCTGTCTGTCTGTCTGTCTGTCTGTCTGTCTGTCTGTCTGTCTGTCTGTCTGTCTGTCTGTCTGTCTGTCTGTCTGTCTGTCTGTCTGTCTGTCTGTCTGTCTGTCTGTCTGTCTGTCTGTCTGTCTGTCTGTCTGTCTGTCTGTCTGTCTGTCTGTCTGTCTGTCTGTCTGTCTGTCTGTCTGTCTGTCTGTCTGTCTGTCTGTCTGTCTGTCTGTCTGTCTGTCTGTCTGTCTGTCTGTCTGTCTGTCTGTCTGTCTGTCTGTCTGTCTGTCTGTCTGTCTGTCTGTCTGTCTGTCTGTCTGTCTGTCTGTCTGTCTGTCTGTCTGTCTGTCTGTCTGTCTGTCTGTCTGTCTGTCTGTCTGTCTGTCTGTCTGTCTGTCTGTCTGTCTGTCTGTCTGTCTGTCTGTCTGTCTGTCTGTCTGTCTGTCTGTCTGTCTGTCTGTCTGTCTGTCTGTCTGTCTGTCTGTCTGTCTGTCTGTCTGTCTGTCTGTCTGTCTGTCTGTCTGTCTGTCTGTCTGTCTGTCTGTCTGTCTGTCTGTCTGTCTGTCTGTCTGTCTGTCTGTCTGTCTGTCTGTCTGTCTGTCTGTCTGTCTGTCTGTCTGTCTGTCTGTGTGTTGAAATCAAGTTTACGAGAAAACTAAGCAAGCTAATTCAATGAAATTTGGCACACAGGTCAAACCTTCTTGCAAGCTGCTAGCATATAAAAATTGGCGAAATCGGTTCACGGCCACGCCTTCCGCCCATACTCTATGTAATTATACTCAAGTCCATTTTGAAAAAAAATTGCTGCGATTTTGATGAAAATTGGTGAATTGGTGAAGATGTGAACAAAATTAAGATTAAGCTAAGTTCTAAGTTTGCAAAGGCTCTTAAAGGGGCGTGGCACAGCCCTAACATTTAACTTTTATAACGCCATAGCTCGTAAACCGTGCAAGATATTATGATGAAATTTGGTACACGAATACATTTCTTATGAAACTTGAATTGCACATTAAATGGGAAGAATTGTTAAAGTGGGCGTGGCACTTCTTAACAATTAAAAATTTGGATTTCGTATAACTCCAAAATGGCTAATACGATTTTCTTTAAAATTTTAGAGATGATACCACTGAAAGTAGTCAACAATACCAGCTACGTCAATATACTGAAAAAATTATTTTAAGGGCGTGGCACAGCCTACAATATTTATAAGCGTTATAAAAAGAGAACTAACAACGCAATCGTTATGAAATTTAATAAGGTGGATAAACTTGCTAAAATATGTCTTCTTGCAAAATTTTGGCACAATCGTGCTGGTGGGTGTGGCACCTCCCATATAAGCGAAATACGTTTAATACTATAGATAGTGTGCTATGAGAGTAATCTTTATAAAATTTTGTGTAGAGGTGTCGGTTACTATAAGATTCAGAATTTAATGAAACTTGACTAGATTGCATGAGTATTAGTGGCACCTCCCTCATTAACTTAAAGATATAAGTGCTATTTTAAGTGAAATATTGGAGCAATTGATCTGAAATTTGATTTAAGTGGTTTACTGGGTATTAGGTATATGTGAATCAAAATCTTTGGAAATAGCAACAGTGGGCGTGGCACCTCCTATACAATTAAAATACCTTAAGTGGCATAACTACCGAAATATATGAGCAATCATACTGAAATTTGGTGTAAGAGGTTTGTTTATGGAAGGCTATTTTTGGATCAAAATCGGACTGGATTGCATCAGTGGGTGTGTCACCGCCCTTAATTTTATGAATAATTAAGGCAAATATCGCAAACTATACAAGCTATTGCGTTAAAATTTAGTTTGTTTATTGAAGCAAAAGTGGGCGGAATTGGAGAAGTGGGCGTGGTATATTTCGTGTTTTTCATTTATATTCTATTTTTTTCAACATTTCCCATATTCTTTCGACATTTTCAATCTTTTAAATTTCTCCTTCAATTTCATTCGACGTTTTTTTCTTTATTCTTTCGACTTTTTCATCAATTTTTCAGCATTTTTCATATATTTCGACTAATTCAATTTCTTTCAACTTTCTTTAATGGTTTTCATATTTTTTCAACATTTTCAGTTTTTTCCAACACTTTTCAACATTTTTGAACCTTTTTACATTATTCTCGACTTATTCAACCTCTTCAACATTTTTTTAACATTTATTTAAAAAGGACTTTCAATGCAGTGTAGGGTATGTGAGTTTCGGCCTGGCCGAAGATAACATCTTTACTAGTTTTGTATTCAAAGCGCGCCAGCTCTTTCCATTACTCGAGATAAAAACTTTCGGTTCGTTATCGCTGCATTCGTTTTATTTGTGTTATTTTGTTTTCAAGTCGCTTGCTCCTACACCTTTTTTTTTTTTCTTTATGCAACAATTTGGTATATTCCTTACTTTACCAATAAAAATGCTAAGGATGCATTTTCTTTGCTTTTCTTCAATTTTCAGCAAGATTAAAGTGGAGTTACAAGCAATGCGTTGTCGCCCTATTGCGTCACGGCTTTCTGTACGTAACGTTTTTCAAGTTATATACCGCGCTTTTACGCATCAAACTTTGTTATAGTCCGGGAGACAGCGTTGCATTTTTCAAGGTAATTTTTTTCTCTCTTGTAATTGATCGTTTAAGTAAGGCTGAAAGCAACAAATAGAAAACTATGTTTTGAGCAATGTTGTAGAGCATATAAAAACGCAAACATTTAGGTATGATAAGATTTGACCCAATTTTGATAGTTTTGAAATTTTTAATGACCATCTCCAATTTCGAGAGAAACGGTATTAATACAAAGTCTTAGATTCAAAACCTGAAAATCATATTTTTCGCCCAAAATAACTAAATTTTTGCTCAAAACTATAGTATTTATTGGAAGCTTTAAAACTGTTAAAAATGGGTCAAATCTTATCGTATGCCGATTTTTCGGACATAAAACTGATGTGTTTTCATCTTCTCTACAACAATGATCTCAACATATTTATTCTACATGTGGCTTACTTTCCGAGTTATTGAGCGAAACATTTTTCGTCGGCCTCTCACAACTAGACCCATAACAATTCAGGCGGCTGACGCTTATTTCTATTATCAGTGGCAGGAAATAACCTTGAAAAATGCAATGATGCCTTCCGGATTATTAGGAGAATAGCTCATTTAATAAGTGAATAATATCGATGCGAAAATAGCTTTTGACTTTTTCCTTCATACGCGTCTTGACTTTCTACGCTTCGTCTATGTAACTCACTCCATACGAATGCACCGTGTCGCAATAGGGTGAAGACGGGTAGTCTGTAACTCCACTTTGTCATAATATTGTGCTGCTTTACCATTTCATTTTTTGCTTTACCAGAAAGTCATATGTATAAGTTCTTCACTTTTTTATTTATATTATATGTTTTTATATTTCATACATTTTTTCGTTTTATTTCTTAATTTGCATTTTTGCTACGTTTATTGCCGCTGATTTGCTGAACGCGCATTTAAATCATCAAACTTAATTACATGACTATGGTTTTACTGCACATATTTGCCTTAAAAAACCAAAACTTTAGTAGACATTAAATATCCTAATCGCAAGCCAGGTTTTATACCTGAAGAGAAGCCCATAGTTGTCAAGCGTTATTGCGCCGAAGAAATTATACCAAACCCTGAAAATGAAATTAATGATTTAGCAACTCAAATTTTTCAAGACTTAGAACTGCAAGCAGCAGCAAAAGCTAAATTAAATACATCAACAGAAATTCCAGTGACCAGAACTTCAAAAACAGCAGCTGAGCTACATACAGCAGTTTCACCATCAGAACACCAGCATTCAGTCATCTCATCAGGCAGTGACGTGGCAAACAACGAGCTCGAATCTTTACAAACTGAAATAATAAACTCAGCAGTTACACAGGACGAGCTCAATAAAATTATAAAAAAGGGCAATCGCATAACTAAGAAGTCGCAAATACCGCGCCCGACAGTGGACGACATAAATTGGAGCAGCCTTGGTGGCGATGATGACGACTTCGATGCATCAGGCAACATTAGAGAAATCAGTTCGCTTATTCTTGACAATGTCGTCGTGCCAGAGAACTTAAGCAGTCTAACACATGATGTAGATGCCATATCGCCAACAGGTTCTGGTTATGGTCTCGACATTGGCAAAGATCCCAATCTTGTTGTTCAAACGCTAGAAATTGACCCCACCAACGATCTAGAAAACTATGCCGTACGTCAAATTTCTGCGCCACCATCTCTAAAACAACAACTGCACTCATCGGCGACAGCAACTGTTACGCGTCTGCCAACGAAGAGTACACGCATTACTCGCAATCCTGATGGCTCGGAAACGCAAGTGATTGTCACAGAAGACCACAAGACAAATGATGATGGCTTCGATATTATAGTACGTGAAACGACAACTATACGTTGCCTGGCTGATGGCAAACAACTGCCACCAGAAGTGCACACAACTGTTATTACAGCGGATAGCAATGATGTGGTGAAAAAAGCTTCCGAAATTGGCGGGGACAAGCCTGAATCACCGGGATTTTTTCAGGCATCTTCCGCAGCTTCAATGAAATCAAAAACTAGCAGCACAAAATCACTGGAAAATCAAATCACCAATAAAACTTTTGGATCGTCCAGTGATTCAGACATAGCATTGCATGAGCCAGGCATCGAACTGAGCGAAGATGACGATGCGGATGTTGTTGATACAGGTTAGAGATGATATGGTTGTTGTTGTTTTTTAATTGAAATTTCTATGATAGTGATATCTGATAATTGAACATACATTTGTAATTTAATACGATCTGTGCGATCAAAACTATTAATGTGTTACAGAGATAGATTATAACGTCATATCCAAAAGTTGAACTAAATTCCTTGATGGAAACAGAATCATTATGAATCTGCACACGTACATAGTCTTGTTGTTGTGTTAAAGTGTTGAAATTGCTCATTAAATACAACACATAACTCATTAAACATTTTACAGGTTGTGTTTAATGTGCAGTTTAACACTTTAACGCAAAAATAATACTACGTGTGAAGACCCCTACTATTACAAACGTATGTGGTGTTTGCGGAAAATTCAGCTTTTTTTCAGGCTTTCCTTCTGTATAGGTTTTTCTGTAAGGAGAGTCGCTTCATGATGGAAATTTAATTGAGCGGCAATAAATGTATTTGTGGTATCTTATCGAAACAGAAAATAATTTAGAATTTAGCTCACAAAAATTGGTTTTTGCATTCATTGAAATTATGTCTTATTTCATTTACCATTTAATACGTGTTGCTTCTTTCATTTATCAATGAAAGTTTTTCACTGCGCAATATTATCACTCAATATTAATTTCTTAAAACTAAGTAAAACAGATTTCATTATACAATTGTAGCACTGATTAATTAGTTTGTTATCGCTTAAAGTTAAATAAAACGCCACTAAAACTGTAGTCAAATGCTGCTTGAACTATAATCATCGTGAACGCACATTTAAAAACTTTCTGAACCTGAAATCTTAGTGTACTCAATGACAATGTCTAGAAAAAAGGATGTGGTGCACATGATTTAGTAGAGGGTTATATGACCACTTAAAACGAAATCTTGTGTATGTGTGAATAGTTTATTTGAGAATTGGGCGCACGCAACGGCACATGTTTAAATGGTCGATCGTTTTGCGTTTTTTGGTGAAATCACGCCCATTATACTAAACTCAAACTAATTTTAATCTCATTTCAAAAAAGCAATAGATGTCATAATTTAATAAGTTAAAACGTTCTTGCAAAAAGGCACGTGTCCTGCAAATATTTACCTAAATTTTTTATCCAGTCGTGAGTGTGGATTTTCAAAATGGCACGTATTTCATTTAAAATCTTTAAAGCGTCGAACAAAAAGTATCAGCCAAAACGAAACTGATGCTTTTCACCACAAAATCTAAAATACCCAATTTTAACCTTCCCCCGACTTAAAGCGCAGACTCTTTCACTTGGTAAATCGGCCAAGTATCTGGGAGTCATAAAAGATCCATAACTTAATTGGAAAGTCAACATTGAATACTAGAGGTGCAAAAAAGCTTTGTAGGCGTATAAGAAAACTTTTAGTAAAAAATGTGGTCTCCAATCAAAAATGATGCTGTGAATGTACACAGCTGTAGTTCGTCCGATCCTTACTTACGGTGCTTTAGTCTGGTGGCCAGCTATTAGAAAAGGCTAAAACCAGTTAAATCTAGAGAGAGTTCAAAGTACGGCTTGCAACGGTGTGACGGGGCTATGAGTTCATGTCCTATGGCAGTCTTAAATGTAATTCAGAGAAGCCGCTAATTGGTTTTCTAAGCAATATGGTTATTGCTATATAATCGACACCTTACCAATCGAATTTTTAAATTTCCCAACGTACTACAGCTGTCTTAGATCAGCTTTGAGAAAAAATTTTCTGGTGAAAATTTCGGAGCTAGTTCACTGGGAAGAGGGCACTCTCAACTTATGTTTTGAGAAAACCATATTCACCGATGAGTCCAAGATGAACTGTGCCGTAGGCGCAGGAGTCTAGTCAAAAGACGCAGAAATCTCTCAATACTTCCATTTACCTGATTCAGCTGGCGTTTTCCAGGCTGAAGTTTTTGCCATTCTTGTAGTTTGCAGATTAGTGAGCTGCATTAATTCAGAGAAGAAGATAGCAATTCTCTCTGATAGCCAAGCCGCAATCAAAGCTTTGAGCTCGGCACATATAAAATCGAAGCTTGTTAAACAATGCAAAAAATAACTTGAGCGAGTTGAAAGGACTGATGAACTAGCAAGGCGTGGTTCCTCTCTCAATGTAACCCCACCGGAATGTGTTTTCACTCCTCTCAGTTTAGTTAAGAAGAAAATTATCTCGCATTATCTTTCTGTAGCCGAAAACCACTAGAAGTCTTTACATACCAGCCAGATCAATCTGGCTCTCTTATATCAAACTGAGAACCAACTACGTACTGTTCAGATGCCGGTCTGAAATTTTTCCCAGCTATTTCAGACATTTTTGAATTCGTACCAGAAAACGGCATTAAATGGCTCACTGAGGGTTTTGAGCCATTTCCAAAAATATGAAGCGTGAGTGTGCACACTGCATGCAATATTGAACATGAATCTGAGTTGCGCTCACTAATAGTGAATGAGAACATAACATGCTGTTCATGAATGTGAGCGTGTAAGTAGCTCGGCTCTCGTGAATGGGAATGCGTGAAGCAGTGAATGGCTTGAGCCACTTATGTTGAACTGTGGTAACGAAAAACTATTTTCTTTCCTCCAATCGATGGGGAAATTTTAAAAAACGATTTTGGACATCACTTAGGGTGACTCCAGACACTGGAAACGACATTTTTCGATCCGTTTTCGGAAAATTTTTTTTCCTCCAATCGATGGGGAAAGATTGAAAAAGGATTTTTGAAATTAATTTGCGTGGCTCCGGACACTGAAAAGTACCGTTTTCAACCCATTGTAGGAAAATTTTTTTTCGCTCCAATCGTTAGGGAAAGGTTGAAAAAGGATTTTGGACATCACTTAGGGTGCCTCAGGACCATAGAAAGGAATTCGACCTTTTCTCTCACTGCTGTTCTCAGATTCCTAGCCAGGGGCCTGCTGCCGACTTTGACAAAAAATGTCCGGCTAGGCTGGGTCAATTTTGGTCAGTGGGTAATCCCACTGATTTGACGAGACTGTGATCGTATGCATAACATTGCCATAAGCAGATCGCAGAGATGCAATTTCGTGAATTTTAAAGTGCTTAAACCGAATTTAAGCAAATAATTAGAGGTCTGCATGAGTGCACTCGAAACAATCAGCCAATTCAGCAAATCGCCCTTAACTTAAAACGAAATGACTTGCAAATATTTGCATTTTTTACAAAACTCTTCATTTTCACTTCTAATTGTTTCCTTTCGCGCACAATACTTACCCGTACCTATGAATTTCCGGTTAAAAATTAAACAAAATTGTCTATTTCCGGACTCCGAAAAACCAGCTAGGGGAGAAGGCATTGAGAAAAGAACGTTTCTTCAAATTTTGATGTGATGATGTCGTACTCAGATTTTAAATAAAACCACGTTTGGAATCTACGAGGCCTACAAAATTAGCTGTCCATAATCATTTAACTATGAGTAGTAATCATGTGCTTAATTCCCATTTGGTCCTCGTAAGTCCTAAAATAAGGAAAAAATTGCTATGAAATTGCCTATATCTGGGCTGCAATAGTCCAGCATGAGGAAAAAGCATTGAGAAAATAAGGTTTTTCAAATTTTCGGTGTGGTGATAACATATAGTACTCAGAAAAAAATTAATAAATATGTGCTGAAATCGCTTATTTCTACTCATTATGACTCATAGTACGATAGCCTAAGTACAGAATCGTGGTCAACAACCCTAAGAATATCTAGGACGAAAGTTTTATTTCGCTACTACTCATAGTTTACTGATTATGAGCAAAAATAGGCTCAATTTTAGCGATTTTGATTCTTATGTGGCTTAAAGTTTATTTTATCGAAAGTCTGAGTATAAGATCGTAGTCATCGACCTCGAAAACGTATAGGAAAATCTTGTTCGGAGCATACATAGCAACTATAATTTAACTCGTTAAGTCAACAATTTTGTTTTGGCTTTCGCAATTATCCATGCTAGCTATGGATAACTGGCAGCGAATGGCGTATAAAGCACAGCTAAAATCAAATTGCACTCAAAAACTAATTGAGAATTGAAAAATCTTAAAGAACTTTATATAACACAGAAAATGACACGAAATCCTTTATAAAATTCGTATTCTGATCTCAGATCAAAAATCAACTTTTAAAAATTATCTCTAGTTTAGTTTTCGAGGTATCCAAGGATGATTGTGTTTGTACCCTTCGCTGGAGGGGACCCAGCATTAATCGCAATAAATTTTGTTTGAACTATAGTAAGCAATCAAATGGTTTAAATTATTAATAATTAGATTACCTACAATTACCTTATTTTGTGCTTAACCGTTAAGTATTTTAGAACGTCAGGCCTGGAAATTTAGAAAAATGCAGACATCGGCTGTAAAATAAGATTATGATATGCTGCTTACGGTCTTCTTTTAAGCTGACATTGATACATGAAAACTGATGTTATACAAAGTTGATTTTTGAGATCATTGGATCATACCACATACGAATTTTATAAAGAAGTCCGGATCATCGAGTTTTTTCTGAACTTTGTAAACTAGTGATAATAATAAATTTGCTTAGTTAACTTAAAACTTTTCTTTTTCTTATTAAAATTTCTCTAATAGATTTTTATCAAGGCATCTTTAAGCCAACGGAAATGGTCACCGTAGAAAAAGATACCAAATACAACGAGTAAGTACCACTTTTTATGCATAAATATTGAGCATATATATTTGATTCATAGAACGGGGCGTAACAAGTATAGTAAAATCTTTATATTATTGATCAGCGTCTCTTACTGAGAAAATGATACGGGATGAATTCATGAATTCGAAATTGGAAATGAATATAAATTCATGATATTTAGGCAGCCGGTGAATATTTTAGATACTTCATTTTACCGTCGTTAGTATTGATATCCAATGTATTAGGTGCGCAACTAAGTTCTCGCTGTTTGTCAATAGAGCGTCGTTTGTTTTCCTTGTGAACAACTACTCGAGAGACAAAAACGAAAGGGTTTCCTTCATCGCATCGTTACAGGTGATGAAAAATGGATTCATTACAGCAACCCAAAGAAAAGAAAGTCTTGGGGACTACCCGGTCATGCTTCTACATCGTCAGCTCGGCCAAATATTCACGCTGCTAAGGTGATGTTGTGTATTTGGGTAATCCTATTGCATGAAAACGCTAGGCCTCACGTTACTAAACCAGTGAAAACATGCTTGGAAACTCTCAAATGGGAAGTCCTACACCACCCGCCGTATTCTCCGGATATTGGCCCGTCAGACTACTAGTTGTTTCGTTCAATGGCACATGGTCTGGCTGATCAGCAGTTCAACTCCTATGAAGACCTCAAAAAATGGCTTGATTCATGGATAGCCTCAAGAGATGAACACTTCTACCGTGATGACATTCGAGCTCTACCAAAAGGATGAGGAAATGTGGTATCTAGCAATGGGCAATACTTTGGTTGATTCATCTGTAACTATTTTTTGACAATAAAGTTGCATTTTCTAACAAAAAACAGCGAGACCTTAGTTGAGCACCATAGTTTACATTTTTATACAAAAAAACAAAAAGCTTCTTCATAAAAAAACTAAGATTTTTTAATGAATTTTGAAGTTGCAAAAGAAAAAACTCTCTTAAATTATTTTATCGCGTCTGCCTCTGATATATTGTGTTCAGGGCATAGTAAAGATAACAAAAATACAAAAGGCAGACGTCCACACTGCCGCATTTTAAATAACAGCAATGGTTAATATGTAAAAAAATATTAAATAATTTCATACTTTCATCCACAATTTCTTTGTCTTCAGTATTGCACCGAGAGCTGCAAATACAAGAGGCAGACCGATAGTAGGTCTCTGCTTTTTCAAAATATATGGGGTTGCTTATGTCAAAATTGTTGATTTTAGCCAAATTCGTATATTAATTTTAAGGCCACCAGATTTTTCCGAATATATTTAACTTCAAAATCTATTTTGATATATATCGCTATTTGTTTTTCTCTTAACATAATTCAATAAATTTAAAATTCAATATAAAATTTAATTTAAATTTTTTTTATTATTTAAGTAATGGTGGAAAAACAGTATCAACAACAACACGTATTGTTACCAAAGGTGGCCACAAATGGCCTGAATTTGAGCATGAACAGCCGCAACAACAACAATTTGTAGAAGATATTCTCAAGGAACAAATATTGTCACTTCAAGCCGAGATGCCAAATGAGTTTGAGCATGAGCAACTACAGCGACAACAACAGTTTTCCGAAGATTTCCTTAAGGAACAAATACTGTCACTTCAGGCTGATATGCCAAATGCCAATACTTCAACAACAACAACAACAATACACCATGATAATGGTGAGACTACAGCAACAACAACAAAAACTGTTACTAAAGAACCAACACAGGAGGAAATCAGTAGTACCAGTACCGGCTTAGTTCATCAAGCGGAAAAGGCGGTTGATGATGCTTTTGGACAAATTAAAGCAGACTTCATACAAACCACTACAGATGCAACCAAGCCAATATTGGAACAGTTTATAAGTCATGAAAAGCATCAATAGTGAACTAAAACTGAGATGAGAACAAAATCGAAATAGTTACCGAGCTACTTAGTGTTAGTTTAGGAAGAAAAACAAATTGTATTAAATTTTCCGTAAAATTGTAAACTGCAAAGGCTTTTTCATTTCCAAATTATAAATAAGTGTCAAAATATTGTGTGCTACATCAGTGAAATATTCGAATAGCCAACAGACAAATAAATAAAATCTTAATAAATAGATTACGCACGAGAATTACAATGACAAATTTCTATAGGGGCCATATCTACGAAAAAATAAACTGCAACTGCAATGTCTATTACATTTAAATAACGATTTGGCACGCAATATGTTAATGAAAAAATTATGAATTTATATTAACCAAAGTTGGGCCTTGAAAAGCAAAGGTAGTTAGTAAATGAAAAAAAAAATATATATTTATGTGAAGCTTTTGTTTTGCTCCTGCAAGCACCGAATTAAATTAAAAAAAAAAAATGCGAAGACGCTACAAAAATCTTGCTAACTATAAAGATGTACCACTAATCCCAAATGTGGGTCTTACTCCACAGCACAGAGAGTAAAACTTAAAAACGTTTGCAGCTTTTTCTCAAGCATTGAGTCGATAATTTTAATCAAAAGCTTACACTTACGGAAAATAACTAATCAAGAAAGACTAATGAGTACTAATCAATTTTCATGAGTGTAACATACAATTTTTTTGCTCCTCTGTGGCAACTTTTTTCACTTATCGTCGCTGCTAGCAACCGATCAGTGATGATTAATGGAACCTAACTAACTGCTAACACTTATTGTAACTAATCAAACTTTCCTTAGTATTATTCATTGATGGTTTATATCAAAAACTAGCACTTACACTATACAATAAAGCTGGGCTGATTAGTTTTTTTAACACATATGAGTCATTCTTTATATGACTGCACAGTTTGTATATTTTATGCTTTTTCGAACATTTTTTGAAACGAAGTTACTCAAAAACTATTAGGAATACAAAGACTCAAAATCATATATGATCGAAAATGCTTAGTTTTTTTATTTATAAAAATATAATATATTTCTCAAAATATCTTCCATATAAAATCTATTCTTTTTTTTTTGAATTTTTACATGATTTTCTTTTATCAATTCTTTCAAATCGAAATTTCCGAAATAACTTTGAAATATGAGAATTTTTAATTCATGGCGCTCGGCACGTTTTTCAAAATATTTTCGACATCAAAATTTGTTTTTTTTTATATTTATGTCTTATTTGTCAATTAATCCCTAGAATACTGGTGCCCGCTTTCATTGGATAATTATATTTCCGCAAGTTATAAAGGCAATAAAAAAGGATGACGTATCGTAGATATTTTGAGAAAAATATTTATAAATAAAAAAAATAACGTTTAAGCAAATTTACTAAAGTTTTTTACATAACGATTTTGCTTCGGCTTTCCCATACAATTATAGACGCTAGCTATAGATAACTAGCAGCGGATGGCGTATAATACGCAGCTTTTGGAAAGTTCTAATATGTCTTAATAAAAACTGTGCCAACTCTAAAATAGTGGAGGAGTTAAAGAAGATATCGCTGACGTTACTTTGAAATAACTGGACTGGGCTATGTTTATTTCGTGATTAAACTTTTATGGTTAATTCAAGCTGAAAGCAAAATCGCTTTAGCTCAATTTATTTTATTTCATTTTACCGAAATGCTTAATATTTTATATATGGTGTTACTATTTACACTTAATATTTGATATTTCCTATATGTACATTAGACATGTACAAAATAAGTTCATGTCTGAGTATTCTTCGGGAACGCTCGAAATTCAAAAATTTATTTATATGCGTTTATATTCTCATTAAAAAAAAAATTGTTTCTGGGGCATCCAGCTACTGCAACGTTTTCATGTTTTGGAATTTCAGCAAAAAAATTAGATTTTTTTCGTCATTATAATCTTTTATTTTTTTATTTTTTCCAATTTTCCTCTTGTAAAAAGTATAGAAAAAAAACTAACCTCTATTTTTTAAGCACGCGTATAAGGAAAAATCCATGATTTCTGCGCAGTTAGAGCTACAGTTGTTCTAGTGTAACAGCTCAAATGCTTTGCTGTTTTCAATGCCTTCACTTTAATACACTATACAGTGCAGTCGCGGTAACGTAAACTAATTAAAACCAAAGTTGTTCACGTTATCGAAATTGTTCACGTTAGCGAATGTGAAAATTTAAACCAAAATTTATACAGCGCTGTCGCTGTAACTTCTTCATATTATTTGTAACAGCAAAAAACTTCGTATTAAACTAAAAAAAAAATAAAAATACATAACTTGCGTATTGCATCGTTGAGTTCTGTCGTTTCATTTATTTCGTTCACGTTAGACGTTTTTTACGTTTCTGCCACTGCACTATAATTTCAAATTGCCAATGCCACTACATAAATTTCGCTAAAGGAAATAAACGAGAAATAATTTACTTTTTGGTGCAAAAATTATCAAAACTATTTTTTTTTTTTTTGCATTTCTTTTTTAGGCAATACTAAATGCTGTAATAACTTGCTTATAAAATACTTCAATTTATATACTAATTTAATACTATTTAATACATCATTTATTTTTTCAAGCGATCTTCATGTAGTGGCATTGACAATATCATAAATTTGTGTATTAAGGTGAATATAATGAAATTTGCACAGGATTTGAGCTATTAAACAACAAAAACAGAAGGTCTACTTGAGTAGAGAGCATGAATTCTCTCCTTATATATAGTCTTAAAAAATAGCGGTAAAATTTTTTTCGATACTTCTTTATGTGTACTATATATGAGGTAAATCAAAAAAAAAATAAAAACAAAATATTAAGATAATTTTCTTCAGGTTTCTACTCAAATTCTAAAAAATGAAAATTTTGCAGCTCTGGTAGCTGAGTATTTATTCATTTTTTTTTTTTGATTTTAATGAGGATATACTCGTATATACATAAATTTTTGAACTTCGAGCGTTCCCGGAAAAATCTTGAACATGACCTTGTTTTGAACATGTCTATTTATACCACTTGTTCAAATCTTACCCTACTATTTTGACTAAAAATTTGTTGCCTTTTCTTAACTATAACTGCAACAAAGCTAAAAACAAAAGGCAGACACAATTTACAAATTTTTTACAGTCAAAATATCGAAAGCTATTCTAATCTCATATCAAATCGCTTATTTGCGAAAGTATATACCCAAGCGGTCTTAACACCTATTTATTTTTTTTTCTGAAGTGAAACTTCTTTAGCGACGGTGTGATTTGAAAGTTGGATGTGTATAATGAAACGCAATACACGACACCATTTTTTTTTAAGTTAGGATCTAGAATAGCTACAGCAATAAATTATATATCAAATTAAAGCACTCATCGAGCAGAGTGCCCTTAAAATGATTATCGTAAGTACTTGAATATTTTCTAAACAACAAATTTCGTCCTTAATCCTTACTGCTCATAGTTCACAGGCATAATCTCCATAGATCACCTCTATATGCTTTTCAAGTGTATATATTGTGATGATGTCTCAATTGAAAATAATCATTATGAGCACCCGCATATTTTTGTATATGCAAAATTTACGTTTCTATGAATTGTTCCTGATACCTCATCGCATTTTTTGTATTACTTTTCAGGTAACTCTCAAGCGGTTTCACGGTCTTAAATTCCGTAAACACAATTTCGTCGAAATAAAGTTACAAATGAAGATTTTCGCAAAAAGTTCGGTTACATGTGGTCCATGTGTGATCGCTTGTGGTTCCAAAAAGATTCAAAAACATCACGTGCAAAGCATAAAGAACTTTTACGTATAATAATTGTAAATTATGATACAAGTGAGAATATTTTACAGTACAACACTTGTTACCAAGCAATCGAGAAGAAAGTAATGCCAATCCAATGATGTCTAAATACAACGGTTTCAAACATCAACAGATAACTGCGTCTTTACCATCATGGCACGCTTATAGCTAAGCTTTTGGTTAACCGATCTCGAAGCTGATAACTTTCGAGCACTCTGTTCGATGAGTACTTTAATCATTTATTGATTTAGCCAGTCCACTTTTAGCATTTTAATAAATATTTTCGACGCATTCTAACGCGGTTTAGTTTTCTAAAGGTTTCACTTCTAGCACACATGACTTTTTTTTGCAGCTTATGCAGATATTACGTTACACCTTTAGAGGTAGTTTTTTTTTTTCCAATGACAACTCATGACACTGGAGTAGGGGCAAAAATCTCGAAAAACACAATTGCGCAATATCGAAACAGTTGCTAAAGTTTTAAATTGCACATTAAAATCAGCCCGTCATATGTTTAATGTGCATTGTGTTTTGCTTAATGTGCAATTTTACACTTTATGCTCTGTTTAAGTGTAATTTAAGGCAAAAATAATATGACGTGTGAAGACCCCTATTATAAAACCTTTGAGAATAGAATGTATTTTTTAGCGTGCTGTCATTTTTTCTCGACAACGTATTTTTATTATTAATGCAAAAAATTTTGTCGGAAAAAACGGCCTATATAAAAAAATTTCTTTGCATTAGTCTCTATATCACTTGACTCCACCGCTTTTTTATAGCAACGCAAATCTTTTGTCAGTTTGCTTTTAACACTCGTACTTCAGTTACTTAGGAACTTGTTGCGTACTAACTATGACTGCTTGTGCTGCTGTTATAATGCAAATATACGCAACGTTCTACTCCAAACATTTGAATTTTAATCATGTAGAGTATCAACTAAAATGTATGCACGAGCATAGCCGCATGTTTCTAATAGTTTCGTTTTGTCCATAGTATTTCATGTTTGAAAACGCTGATTATTAATAAAAAAAATTTCTTATATTAAAACTAAACCGAACAATATATATTTGGTTTTATTATATAAAAAATATCTTAACAGTTTTTTTAAATACTCAAAATTCGAAAAATTAATTTAATGTTAATTATACAAGGTGTCCTAGTTTTCATTTGTCATGCGGAAAAATTTGATTCATCGTGAGTAAAAAATTGTATGGGAGTTACAGAATGCTTAAAACAGTCCCATTGAAGTAGTAAATAGTGACAACCAGAATTTTTAAAAGTTTTGCGTCAACATTTTTGACACACTGAAATAATTACATAAAAAAAAAATAATATAACAATAAATCGTATTACGATCATTTTCAAGATATGTGTATTCAATCAAAAAATCACTAGAGGCTTTATGACTATGTAGTTGGTATAACCACGCCCATTGTTAGATCTTATTTTGACCACAATATGTGAGTTAACTGTCAACAGATGTTAAGTTATAGGCGGTTTTGTTTTTTTTTTTTTTTTGGAAATTCAGCCCCATGGAAAATTTCAAACTCGAATATTTAAAGCACACTTAAGAGCGATGAGACTTTTTCATATAAAACTGCATGAGAGAATGCATCATTATGAGGAAAGCAGCTGAGTTTTCAGATATAGTTGGTGTTCATATTTAGCTAATTTATTGCTCTTCAAAAGCATCATCGAACATTATGCTTTCACTTTAATAAGCCCAAAGTTAAAGTCAAAGCTGTCAGTTCAATAGTTTTCAAAATATTCAAATTTAACCACGTCAGTCCAAAATGATGATAAAATTTTTCCGATACAACAGGAAAATTGAAAAAAAAAAAACATTTAAAAATGTATTATGTTTATTAGTTGAAAACTAATAATTTTTTCGGACAATACCGCGAAGTCTCATTTTAAAATTTTGGTAAAAAAGTTAATTTAATAAAAAACAAAAACCGCCTTAAATGACTTCGCGTTATATTAGAAAAAACCGTAGCTATTTAAAATAAAATAAAAACGAAATTTTTCTTAAAATGGGATGCATTTCGACATTTAAGTCATCATCAGCCAATCGATTTTATTATGAGTCTAATAAAATCGATTTTATTATGAGTCTAATAAAATCGATTTTATTATGAGTCTAATAAAATCGATTGGCTGATGATGACTTAAAAGTCGAAATGCATCCCATTTTAAGAAAAATTTCGTTTTTATTTTATTTTAAATAGCTACGGTTTTTTCTAATATAACGCGAAGTCATTTAAGGCGGTTTTTGTTTTTTATTAAATTAACTTTTTTACCAAAATTTAAAAAAAAAAAAAATGTATTTAATTTTAAAAAAGAAGGAAATTCCTCAATATCCTTAATTTTTTTTACTTAAATATTGAAAAATTAAGATTTTGCAGCTCTGGTAGCAGCTGTTTTTAAAGGAGTAACTTATTGCATCTTAAGCGTTCCCGAAGAATTTTAGAAAAAGTGGTTATTTTCAACATGTGTCATACACATACATACATATATCGATTAATGCTGACTTAAAAAAAAAAAATGACTTGTAATTTTGAAGATGAGTAAGTAAGAGAAATTTTCCTAGTGATGAGTAAGTAAGAGAAATTTTCCTAATGCCACTTTAAGAGCAATTGATTATCTAAAAAGATTAATAATTTATCAAACTGTAGCCTAGTATCTGAAAATTTGTCTTAATTTTTTCCATTTAAAGAAAAAATTATATTGCTCCAAACATTTAATATGAAAAAGCTTTATCGATCTTAAGTGACCATAAAAATATAAAAATATTTGAATTTGGAAAATATTTTTCGACGGATTTCCTAAAATATATATACTAAAAATTATCATGCATATTTATATCAATAAAACGTATTTTTTTATAGAGAGCTCTAAAAAATTAAAAGCAAAAGATATAAAATTGTTCTTGTTACAAAGGTAAAACTTAAAAGAAAAATTTACTATATGTGTTTATTCATCAATTTATCTATTAAAAATAGCAAAAATATGTATGCATGTATGTGTATTTATATACATATGTTTACCTATTTAACTTTAGTATTACAAATATATATTTATACATTAATGCTGCATTTTTATTTCAAAAATTACACTAAGTCTATATTCAGTTTGCATTGAAGAGGGCGTGTCAGATATTGTACATGTTCTTGAACTGCGTCACCACCTGAGTCGACTTAGACATTTCCGTTTGAATATATTTTGAACTAGAATTACCCTGTGCGCTTCGCTTCACCTTAAATGGAAAATTTCGTCCTAATTGTTAAAGTAGTCTTTGTGAAAGTGCTATTTTAGGAATATTTTTGTATGACGCCACCCTTAATAGAAGTTTCGTAGCCTAAGCTGTGCCACATAATATAACAGCTACATGGTATTAATTCGCTGTGAATCGATTAACCGTCGAAATTATATTTTATAAATATTTTTGTATGAGGGCCACTCTTAAATATGTATCCTAAATAAAAGTTTTATAGCCTAAGCTATGCTTATTAATGTAAAAGACACTTGGTGTGAATTCCAAGTGAATCGATGTAGTGGCTTTTGTGAAAATTCTATTTTAAAAATATTTTGCATGAGAGCCACCTTAAATATGTGTTTTGCCTTAGCTATGTCATTTAATATGTAAGCTAAGTGGTGTAAATTCGGTGTGAATCGATTAGCTAGGCTTCGTGAAAATGATATTTAAAAAATTTTTTTTGTATGAGGGCCACCCTAAATAAAAGTTTTATAACCTATGACACCTGGCTGGTCGATATTAACATGCTGTAAAAATTTCATCAAAATCGGCCGGATAGCTTAAGCGTCCATTAGAAACAGACAGACAGACAAAAACTGAATTTTATATAGCAGATACTCACCTTCTTATCTGCACCAAAGTCTGTGAACCAACCTTTAAAATAAAGAATTAGGAAAAAGTCTTGGACAAGGCACTGGTCTCGAACTTTGCTTTTGATTTCATCGTTGACTGAAGAGTCTCAACTGGTCACTCTTTTTCAGAAATATAGATTTTCTTCTTGCTGTTAACTTCCCAGATCCTATTGTTCAACGGAACGTAAAAAGGACAAACTGGGGATTACATAACAGGAAACTTGCGGCACAACCGCCTATCTCAACCCCCATAGAGCCACCAACTGTCCACGACATTGACAAGCTGGTTCAAAATTTAAAGGCAGGGTTAAATAAGTCTCTGAAGATATCTTGTCTACTAAGTAAGCCCAGAAGAAAGAAAAGCACCCATGGTGGTTAAGAAAAATTAATTATCAGACAAAGTAGAAGAACATTTTTAACTGTGCCAAAAAATCAGATTTTGAAAATTACTGGAACGAATTTAAATCTAGTCTTAAAACATACAAGAGTTCGTTGATAAGGCGAAACGTAAATCGTGGTGTAACTTCTGTGGAAACATCAAACAGATTTCAGAAGCATCTAGCCTGAGGTAGATTCCATCTACCTCTCACACTACGCTAGTTTTTTTTTGTTTTCCTTTCGGACTTCGGTAGAAGTTGTGGAGGAGGAAGAAAACCTTAAACATTTTCTCTCCCCCTGCCCCGCACTTGCTAGAAAACGCCACAAAACACTTGATTTGTTTTTATTTGATGACCTGAATGACCTTAGATATGTTAGTATAGGTCAGCTATTTAGTTTTTCTACAAAATCTGCTTGATTCAACGAGAGGGTTTAATCAGACACCCTGTGTTATCACAATGGATTACGTTTGGTCTAAGTAAGTCGGTTCGTAACTGACTGCCACTCCTACCTAACCTAACCTAGGCATGTCTGTCTGTCACTCTGTCTTTGTGTATGACTGTGGAAATCATAATTACGGCAAAAAAAAAGATAATTGTAGGAAACTTGGTGTACAGGCTACAGTTTTGCATAAGCTTTTGAGATTAAAAATCTACGAAATTGTTTCACGTACACGCCCACCCCCTATACAAATAAAACATTTTGATGCACGCCAACCAAATTTCTCACAAACAATAAGAATAATTTGAGAAATTACTGAACAAACTTACAACAAGAGGGCGTGGCACCGCCTATACAAGCAAAAACTTCAAAGCACTATACTGAGAGAAATATTTTAGGCAACGGGAACAAATTTTACACAAATAGTAGGAATGATTCAGAAAGCTCTGGACGCGAACTTGGCAAGTACGTACAATTGGGCGTGGCAACTTCTCCATAGAAAATAAAATTTTGAAATGCTTTAGTAAAAGAATGAATTATAGTAACGAGACCAATATAGTAATGAAACCAAACAGGTAAAAATAAATTAGATCTTTTTTATATGTTAGTTGGTTAGGTTAATAAACGCTCAACGGCACGAAGATTTATTTCAATGCTCCAAACATAAACCAAGATGATAGTAACACTGTTACCGAACCGCGTGAAATGGAGAAACCGTTCAATTTCAATTTAATGAAAAGTACGCGGCACGACAGGGAACACGTCCGTTCAACACAACTAACAAGACGGCACTCGCAATAATTACTTTCTTGTTAACACAAAATGACAGCTGAATTTGCCGTCGTACATCGACCGTGGCAATTTTGTTGGATCCACAAGTGGGAAAACCTCACGCAGTCAAAATAAAATTATGCACACGCCAGTACTTTACCTAAATTTAATTAAAATAGTCATAAATTTGCATATTTTTTTTGAATATCTAAATAAGTGTCAATTAATAACACTATGTAAATGAAGTTAATTTATTTAGGAACTATAGAAGAATTAGAATCTATGTAATAGTAGGAATATCACATAACCTTGCAACTGTGGCTACACCGTTTCTTAAGTTCATGTAAGTACAACATAGCTTCTAAAAAGTATATTCTAAAATCCTTAAGCATCTAACAGGATTTATGTTCAAATTTGACAGTAGGTCATTAGGCCATTAAACCAGTGGTCGGCAAAGAGTGATACTTAAATTTTTCCTTACGCTCAGAAAATAGGCAAATCAAAAGCGCTCTCACCACCGATAGAAATTCTTGTGTTTTAATTTTTTTAAATTTATTCTTACAATTTTGATACTGCGTTCGCAGTTGTTCGTTTTTAAATTTTTGAAAATATTTTTTACCGATGGGATAGGAAGAAAATAATTACAGAAAATTATGTAATTATTTTTTAATATTGAATGAGACTGGAAAATCAATTTTTTAAAAACAATAATCTAAAAAGCCTCTGCACCTCAGCAAACTCTGCATATTATTTTTATTGGGATAAAAGAAGTTCTTTGAAAAAAACATAAATTAAATTAGAGTCAAAGTTCATTTTTCTTTAAAAAGTAAATAAAAATTTATGGAAATATGAGATAATACTTGTTTTAAGGGAACTTGTTACACACCTTGTAACTGACAGGGTGTTCAAGAAAGACAACTCCCTACCATTCGATTATTTTTACTAATGGACAGCACGTAATAACCGGGCCACCCGGTATATGTTATGTGCTTTTAAAGTCACATCATTGCCTGAACATTTTAGCCGTCAGTTTCTATAAATTTATATAAGCAATGTGCAAACTAATTCTGCGGCAACTAGCATTTAACAGCTCGGTATTGTTGAAATAATGTTATTCATAAATCTTAAACAAAGGAATTATATACATATGTATTATTTATTTATTTATTATTTTATAATTACAATGGTTTAGTTTCATTTAATTTTTTTTATTTTTCAGCAGCCAATCAAAACATTTTTTATTTCTAGAGTCAATAAAGAAAATAACCAAAACAAATTAAATTTTACGTTTTGAATTCAATAACAATATTAAGATTATGTTCTTTAATTTAATGCAATACAGTTAATAATAATGAACAAAAACAAGAAGAGTTAAAATAGCGTAAATAATTCATTTAAATTCAACAAAAGACAAAATAATAGTTACAAATCAATTCTTTTTTTAAATACCGTAGATTATACTCCTAATTCTTATTTATTTTATATTTCAGTTAATTTATTTTAATAGAGTAATAAGAGTGGTAATAATAATTGGTAGTACTTGTATAGCGAAACTTATAAAAGCACGTTGTTTTATCATCGGAATTTTTTTTCATTTATTATTGATGCTTCTACAATTTTGATATTAATTGATAGTTCTAATGCTTGAATAAATAAAAACAAAACAAATTTTTCACGTCGGACTGCTTTTTTTATTGCAATATTTTTTTTCTATGTAAAAATGTTTTTTGACTACCGTGCAGTCTTTAAATTCTGCAGTGTAAGCAAGTGCCATTTTGCTCAATTGCTAGAAGATCGTCATCACTCAAGAAAAAAATGTTTTTCGAGTTAATTAAATTAAGAAATCATAACGCTATCTAATTAATTTGCCCTTCTAGAGCATATGTTTGCGTGCCTTTCTTTATTTACGCGTTAAAAGTAATATATTGAAATTTTTAAATTAGGAGAACATAATTTAAGTTTTTGAGTTATACTGTCTTCAAGCAAACGATCGATGTGTATTTAATAACAAAACAAATAAAAAGCGCTATTTCTAGTTGTACACATACTCCGTTCAAATTTAACTCATATCGAATACTAAATTATCTGCTATTATTATATACCTGATTGTTTATTTTAACCAATTATTTTAAACTACATAATTTAATTTACGAAAATGATCGTGTGCTTTTTTGTCAAGAAGTCTTTGCTCTATATAAGTTTTAAAATTTTTTTAAACAAATATGCTTTTGAATCTATTAGATTTTGTTGACGTTATATACGTAACATAGCTAAGATCTGTAAAATAAACGCAATCAAATGCACGGTATTTTATTTTGGGTCTCTATGGTTTTAAGCCAATACATATGCAGCAGTTATATTAAAACTACTGTTGTATTTTTTTTTTATAAAAACAAAATTTTTTTTTAAGAAAATAATATTAAATAGTCAAAGTTTATATCGATTGATTACCATAATATAAACCAAAGAATGTAAAATTTATTTTAGAGAAGATTGCAATTGAAGCCAAATTATTAAAAGTATGAATTTTTTTTTTACATTTAAGTTGTTTCTAGCAAAGCAACAAACAATAAAGATAAGCGCAGAAAAACAATTAAGTCGTTTTTCGCTGAGGTTAAAAATAAGAAGTGAAAATAGGACCGATAATTCAACTATTATAATGCAATTGTTAAAATAATAAATAAATAATGTTAAATTGAAATATGTAATGCTGTTGAGAACTACGTCAGCATTGAACGCATATGCTATTGCAATTTCATTAGAAATAAATGCTAAGAATTCTTTAACGTCATTCTGAATCAAATGTATGTCATTAATAACATTTGATTTCACTATCAATAAAAATTGTTTCTTCAATGAAAACTGACAGATAGTTTATATGATTTGGTAATAAAGTTAACATAAATAAATTTAATGACAGTAATGCATTGACAAAATTTTATATCTCCCAATACAGTTATTATATGTTGTCATTAGAGATGCATATTTGTGTTTGCATATGAGACACTAAAACAGTAACGTCATCGTAAGGATTGCATAAATAATACAATAAATTGTTTTAACAATAACAATTTCTTAAAAACATGATTTTATCAACAGTAAGTCTCCTTACTTATTCAAGTACCACGTAAGGCAAAACAGTTAATAATTCATCATTATATGAACGTAATTGCAGTACCTGATGCCATTCTTTAAACTGTTGTATACGTGCACAGTTATTGCCTTCTTCATCATCAACATCTTCGTCAACAGCACGTAGTCCAGTTCGATATTCTTTATGTGGGATCAACTGTCGCATTGCTGTTATATCTGATGACAAAGCATTTTGTGCTTTCTGAGTATCATTGTTTATTACAATATTATTACTACTCGTAGCTACTGCTATATTTTCGCTATTAATACCACTATTATTACTACTAGATCTTACCATCTGTTTTAGACTATTATTACTATTATCTAATTTAGAATTATTATTGTTATTATAAAAATTATTATAAACATCACAATTTTCAAAAGGGAGTTTTTGCTGCTGCCGCTGTTCTTGCTTTAAGTTTTCCTTATTTTTAACATCAGTATCAGCATTATTGGTAGCGTTTTCCGTAAACACAACCTCGTCTTCGGCGTTCATCCTCTGATTCTGTTCAGCTTGCTCAGATGTCAAGTAAATGTTATTGAAAGACTTCAAGAGTCCATTATTCTCAATGGGTAGCATATGATTTGCACTACTTGATCTAGCCTCATCCTTTTCATTAAGAGTATCTCCTCTGGCAGCTCTAGCTACAGAACTTTTTCCAGATCTATATAACTTTGCAGTACATTCATTAAATTTTGCCGAAACTTCTTGTTTGACTAATTCCTCTGCATTTGAAAATAAGCTATCACCTGTTTCAGTGTCTGCATAATTTAGTTTAGAATCTGACGTGTCGTAAAACGTACCAGCATTACGTGTATTTGAACATGTTGAACAAGATGAAGATGAACTTCGGTTTTTGTTTGGCAAGCTAGAAATTGAAGATATATTATTTTGTTTGCGCTCATCTTCACAGTCTGTTACTGATTCATATTCGTTATTGCTTTCTTCCGCACAGCTTGAGCTACAACTACTTATATTTAGTATGCTTTCACGCAAGTCACTCGTTTGAAGTTCGTAAGGAAAAAATAACTGACGATGGAGCTTTTGCCTCTTATGCTTCAAGAGTAAACATTCCTTTTTCTTTTCACGTCGCTTCAGACGCTTTTTTTTCAATTTATTAGATAAAAATTGAAACGAAGCAGGTTTTTCTACATCTCCAATATTAAACTCGTTACCTTGCAACTTCATGGGAATTATATGATATATGTTCGACTTACATTGGGTTAATATTTTATCTTTATCAGGGTCAGATTCTTCCTTACCATGAATATCACTTTCGCATGTTGTTCGTTTTTCACTAGTATCAACGTCTTCAGCACTAGTAAATGCTGTGGCTTTTTGTTCTTTTGTTACAGTTACTTCTACAGCAAGATTATTGAGTGATTGTGCTGGCACCGCTGGTACTATGACTGGTGATATCGCTGATAAGGAGTCTGAGGGTGAATTGGTTTTACTTGGGGTTTTCTTGATTGTTAGAACAATGTGATTGTTGCCAGTAGACGTTGCAGATATATCACGGGTAACCACCTCATGAAAGTCACCAGCATAATCGTCATCTTCTTCATCCTCTTCATCATCATCATCATCATCTTCAATATATTCCTCTTCATCACAGTCTTCATTAACAACGTTATATTCATCAGCTGCATCAATGGGAGAACTACTGCTGTAAAAGCACTCTTCATCCTCTTCATCATCTTCATCTGTACTATTGTTACTGCTACCAATTGATATTTGTCTCTGTGTAGCAATATCACCATTGATTGCAATTTTAATACGTTTTATCAACCGTGGCTTTCTATCCATGGCTATTTCATCATCAATAAGTTTACTGCTTTTGCGCCTTGTCTTCCCACATAATTTAGGCTCTGAAGTGGAGGAGTTATTTTCTTCATCTTTTTGTTGCTGTAACCTTCGACGTCTTAGTTTTAAGTTAATCGAATGTTGTGTTTGCTTTAAGCTAGAATTACTACAACTACTACTGCGACGACTGTCAACATTCTTGATTAAAGTGGATTGTGTAATATTTGAAATTGATTTGTCTTCCGCACACATTATTGCATTTGATGATACCGCACTATTATTGTTAATATTTTGGTCATTTTGGTTTTCATAGGAATGATAACTCAAAACATCAGGTAGTTTAGCTACAGTTAACAAATAGTTGTTGGCTGAGTCAGTATACTTTGCTGTTGGCACGTTTACAGGGACTCCCATATCATCATCTTCAATATCAATAGTTATACCAGTAAACACTTTATTACTTTCCACTATTTCATTAGAAATAATTGTTTGTGTTCTCGTCTCGTCGTCTTCGGATCCGATTAAAATACCCTTGCCATCAAAATTATCACTACTATTACCAGCTTTGCGCTCTTCATTAAATTTTTGTTCTTGTTCAGATGTAAGATTTTTATCAACAATTATATTACTGGCCAAATCCTTAGAACGTACGTCACTGCTGCTATTGGTTTCACTAATTGTGAGATCTGCAATAACATCACTTTCATTTGAATTTATAAAATTTTGTTCACTGCTACCTCTGACTCTAACTTTATGGCAGTTTTCGTGCACAGAATTTTTAGCTTCATCTTGATTGATTTTGTTTTTTAAACGTTCAAGTTTCAAGCGTTTCTTAGCAACACCTAGGAATGGCACATAATGTTTTCTTTTTTGATAAGATGTTCTTTTTCTGTGCTTAAAATTAGCTGTAAAATGTACGCCACTAAGATCTTTTGGTATAAACTCGTCAATAAGAGAGCCATATTGCGGTATGACATGAAAATAAAGGCCAACAGGAGAGTTTGCTCTATAAAAGCTTTGTATTTTTTTGCAATCGCCAGAGTCTTTTGAGAGAGTAGAAACAATTGTAGGAGATGTTTCTGCGTTATCCCAGTTTCCGTTAACATTAGGTATATAACAGTTATGCAAGGCTGTGACATGAAATTGTGTTACTCTCTGCGTTTGTATTTCGTACATTTCTTTAGCAAGACAGTTCGGATCTTCATCAACTTTAAAAGTAGGTATAATTATATTTGCTTGAAACTCGATTGACTGATCCACTGCTACCATAGTTTGTAAGTTAGTTTCAGTGGGTAGAACTGCAGCATCATTTGTTTTCGACTCTGACACTTCTTCCTTTACACTTGGCAAGCTTTCAACACCTTGAACGTCTTGTGCATGTTGAGCAGCTGCCTCTGCCACAAATTTATGCAGCGGATCCTCATCTTCATCGAAGTCTAAATCAAAAATTGACTTTGTTGGTTTTTCGTAAGTGGAGCTTTTATTTTGAACTTCTTTTTTAACACTTTCGTCTGTTGTCAACTGCTGCTTCAACTTCATAGAACTGACATCTAGTTGGTCTGCAGATTCTACTTCGTTTTTGTTTAAATCTGTTACAGACAAAATAACTTCCGCCATTTCGGTGGTAGATGTTTCATTTTGTGGTAGCAATTCTTCAACAATTTCAACTTCAGTAACTTTACATGTACAAGGCACAACATCTTCATTGCATTCCCACATAATCTTATCTCCTAGTTGCACTGGTGGAAGTTGTGATAGTAGCTCTTTGATTTGTTTTTCAATTGATTCAATCGACATGGAATTATGAGTTGGAAGTGTAGATAAAGTAATAGTATTAACCTTAGACACAGGGTGCGAGTTGCTATTACTGTCAGTTGACAGTCTACGTCTAAGTTGACGCTGCGCAGTTGTACTGTCACGTGATGGGTCAGAGGTGTTAAAATCACTGTAGCTCTCATCAATATCATCTAAAACTAAGAATATAGCGGTTTAACTTGCCATTTTTACAAATAAAAATAATTATTTACCTCCATGATTACTATTGTTAGACATATTTTTGTCAGGCGTTGATCTGGTGGCCACTGTTGAGACGGTAGCATTAGTTGAACACGCGTCTGAAGTACGTGGTGAGTGAAGAGATGGCTCTATTTTTTTTTATTAACAGAATATGTGCAAATAAATAAAGGGCTGATAAAAAAGAAAATAAATAATTTTTACCAGAGCATGATGAATTCGGCCTGGATATATGCGACATTTGCTGATGTGTTAACCAATTTGAAAGTGTTGGGGATGAAGTTGTTGACGATATGCCAAGTTTACGGTTTTGCATTTCCGTGTAGAGCTCTTTCGTAGTTTTTACTTTTTTGGTGCCTAACGTGGTGATAAACATTTGCGAACACAGGCTTGTTTCTTTAGCTATTACTGAATCTACTCCCTTTGAGCCCTTTTTACGACCACGTTTCTTTGGTATTTTCTGTTCAACATCACACGAAGGAGCAGCACTGTCAACGCTAGGATTGAAAGTAGGGGAATTATTTGTTGATGTTGGAGGTATGAGTACATGTCCGGACCAACTCGCTGCAGCTAATGGTTTATTCAGGGCTTGCTGTTGCGTTACTATAGACGTGGTAGTCGACGTAAAGTCATTGACTTTTTTTTTATGTTGCTGTCGTAGCTCATCTATTATTTTAGACTGACTATTATCTTGATTAACAACATCAATGTCAAATTGAGATGTGCGACTGTTTGATGTGCTATCATTTGAATTACCGCCACTGTTGTTGAATGGCACAAAAGGATGTGATGATGACGTTTTCGCAAAGGTAGGCGCATTTGCAGTGTTCGAATCGGAAGTATCATTTCTAATTAAATTAAAGCCACCAAACAAATCAGAGCTTCCTGCAGATTTAAATTTACCAGCAAAAGTTAAATCCGACTTTGACAAAAGTTTCGACTGAGTTCGACTACTGTTGTTGATTCCGACACTCAAATCAGTTTTAGTTTGTTCAACTGCAGTACTGCCTACAACAGCTGTTGATGCTCCAGCTGTACTATTAGGGAACATTGAATTCATAGAACTATTTGACAACGAAAGTATTTCTATCAAGAAAAAGAGGATAAATACAAAATAATTAGCACAAAGATAAGTAATTAAAAATTGAAAAAATTTAACCTGAAATTCCAGAAGTAGGAAATACAATGCGTGATTTGTCATCAACAACTGGCACAAATTTATCGTTCACCTGTTCAATTGTTGGTCGAAGTTGATTAGAACATGATTCCTCAATAATGTTAGAAACATTTTGCATTGAAGTAGCCTTTGTTGCAGATGCAATTTGCTGTTGTTGTTCTCGTCCCTTTCGTTTTTTTTCTTTTTTGGTTTTTTTTACTTTAGGAGTAATGTTACTGCTGCCAATAATACCACTTCCAAGATTCGATGTGTTTGTTGATGACATTGGAATAGAAACGTTAATTTCAGAATCTGAATTTGAGTCTTGGATATCGATAACCTCGGAAGCAATATTAAGCATCGGTAATGCGTTCCGTTGAGTAGATAAGCGACTAAAGTCAGTATTTGAACTTGATGAATGATCGATAATAAAAGTTTTTGTAACGGCTGCGGGTTGTGCTAAAAAACGATCTTTACGTTTATTCAATTTGCGGGAACTAGGGGAAGTTATGAAATTTTCAATATTACCACAGCCCAATGCAGGCGGTTCAGCATTGCTTACACCTGTTAATAAGTTAGCAAAACTTGTAGGTTGGTTTCCAATATCTTTGCTTGTAGATTGTATTAGACCTTTACTGACACTACTAACGTTTACAGGCACAGCTGGCGAAGGCACTGCTGAAATATTTAATCCTCCAACTGATGCTTGTCTTTTGTTACTGGTTAAATTTAAACTGGCACTACCGGTAGAAGTTGAAGTCGTAGCAGGATTTGATGCACTCGAACGTAAAAAGTCAACAAATTGTTGTTTTGCAATTAAATCAGCGGCATGTTCTATGCTCCGTACGACTGTTGGTGATGTAGGATGTGAACGATGATGATGATGTTGTTGTTGCTGTGGTATACTGACATTGGCTAACTCATTGGTTTGAAAAACAACCATTTCACGCCATTTTTTTAAAAGACTTTTGGCACGACGTGCTAACTGCTCACTTTTGGTGCGACGACGTAGCTGGTTTATATACTTAGCCAATCTGGTGGCTTCCAGTTGTTCTTTTGTAATCGTTGCACCTTCAAGTGCTGATATAACTGATAAAACGGCGTCCATATTAACCACCTGAAAGAAAAAACTAAGCATGTGCAAGACAGACACAAGTAATTCATGAACAAAATTAATACTTACATCATAATTTTGGTCAAGTGCTTGTGATAAACGAACAGTTAAGTCTGATATATGCTTATTGTTCATCTAGACACAAATTTTGTGGAAATGAGAAGTATACCAGGCTCCAAGCGGCTTTAAGCCGGAAAGCAGTAACAAGGAACTGAAGAAAGATGTCTTCCAGCTCAAACGACAGCAAACTAGACTCAATATTTAAGACTGCTTTCTGGTTAAGGAAAGTGACTGCAACCAGCTCTTGATTTAATTAAAAACGCATTCAGGAAGAAATATTGGCGTGTACCAAGTCAGCTTTCTTACATTTCACATTAATTTAAATTAACAAATCAATTACGTGATATACAAGTTTTTTATTAAAAATTTTGATAAAAATTAAAATGAATGCATGTATTAGTGCCCCAGTAATAGATGTTTTCGTTTCTAGTTCGTGTGGATGGGTTTAGCAGTAATAACGAAAAAAGTTTCAGCCGTAAATAAGTATTTCTTTCAGCGCGTAATATTTTGAAAATTTTAAAAATATGTAACCCCAAAAAAGCAACAGTGGCCGTGGTCAACGGCTTTTATTTTCATTTTTCAAGCAAAGATTCACTCTTGAAGGTAAAATTTCAAATTTCCAGTGATAATTCCTAAAAATAAATAAGGCAAAAATTAAGCTCATATATCAAAACAGCAAGTCTGTTTAATTACAACAAGTAACAAAATAAGAGTTTAAGGCAGCAGCAATCAAAAAACCTTAAAATCGACACAAATGTATGTATGCACGTGTAGCTGTTTTTCATTTTTTATTAGTTTATTCAAAATTTATGACCCAAATCAACAATATACTAACGTTAAATTTGACGCAGTTATGACGCTTTGAAGTTGAGTTTGAAATCGTTGACTTGAAAATTATGTATTAAATCGAAAAACAGTTGAGTGGGCGAACAGAACAGCACATGTCCATGGTTAGTTTTTTTTGAGTTTTCAATATCAGACACTTCAAAAAGGCACTAGATGTGATACTTTTTTGATAGAAAAATTAAGGTTTACCTGTGATCAGATCAGATTTTTTGTGATATCTGAAAATTTTTAGCACTTGAACATGTGCCGTTTTGTTCGCCCACTTTTCAGTTATACTAGAAATTGCAGAAGACGAAAATATACACAAATTGTCATTTAGTTATGTACTCAAACAAAGTTTTATGTATAAGTCTATAGAGTAAAACAAATTAAGAAAATATATGCCCTAGAGCGGTCTAGAATTTAAAATGTGAATATTTGAAGCAAATATGTTTTATTATTTTAATATTAAAGCTCAGATCAATTTTCGCTTGATCGTTTCGAACATTTTTCCGTTTTTAGTACCCATGTGGTCTTTCATTATTTTTAACATTGAACTTAGATTCATCACTCCATAAAAACACTTTTACTGGAGGACTAGTCTTATTATATTCACGTTTATATTTTCTGGCGCAATTAAATCGCTTAAATTGCAAAGAACTGTGGTTTCATTTTGATTTTGGTTTAGTTTTTAAGATACAATAGAACCTTGCTAATCCAGGTCAATTAAAAGCAACCCCAATCCGGATTATGCGGAGATCCGGATTACCAAAGACATATTAATATAATTAAAGAAAATGTATGTGCCTAAAGAAACAGCGTTTTAAAATTACCAATGCACTATAAAAACGAAAACATTTTTATTTTTTCTTTATTTCACATATTTTCGATGCAAGCACTTTCCCACCAATATCATTATTTAGTTGAACAAAATATTTTCTTGTGTGGCGAAATTTAACGTTTTATGCGACCTTTTTGATGGCTTCCTTTTGTTCCATTCCGCGCGGGTTATTTCCCGTTATACAATAATGAAATAAAGCGCACAAAGAAACAGACGAAATATGGTGAACGAGCGAATCATATAGTGTAAAAGAATATTTGGGAGTTCCCCGTGTTACGTACTTATGCGTGGCAAAAAAGTGTTATGTCATAGTTCAATTTTGTGGGAAGTATCAAATAAAGCGTAAATAGAAATAAGCGGAATAAAGTGTATAAACGAGTCTATACTATTATATAAAGAGGTAAAGTTTGTTGTTTGTTTCATTTTCTTTTATGTAGAGGGTACTTCTGGAACTACTGATCCGACTCTAAAAACTCTTCTACTAATAGAAAGCTAAACTATCCATGAGTAACATAGGCTATATTTTAAAACGCTATATCTTGGCTCCGATGATAGCAATATTTTTGAAATTTGGCGAAGGGATGTTTTAAGGTTATGCTAAGCATCTCATGAAATATGGACAGGAATACGCAACAGAGCGTGGCGCTTTCCATACGGGAAAAAATACTTAAAACGCTATATCTTCGCTCCTATGATAGCAATAGTCTTAGAATTCGGTGTTAGGATGCATAAGGTCTATGCTGAGCACCACACGGAGTGAACGGGATTAGACGACATTACGTAGCACTTTCCATGCGATAAAAACAATTAAAACGCTATATCTGACAACTTATGGTAACAAGCGTTTTAAATTTTGAACAAGGGTGTATATTGTAAATTCTAAGAAATTCATGAAATGTGGACGCGGTAAGACAACGGGACGTGGCTCTCCCACACAACAAAAACACTTAAACTAAAATTCTGCGTACTTATATCAAGTTGTGAAATTTGGTACATGGACCCAACTGCGTAAATGTAAGCGAGATTGAGTAAGCGAGTGAGCGGGCAAAATCGCGGAAGCAGCTAGTATATAAAATAAAGCGTGCGAATATGGCATGACTATACGTGTTTCATTTCACTCTATTGTTGATTATTGCACGATATAATATGCGATCCGGATTAGCGAAACTAAGGTCGGCTCGGATTAAAAGGGACATAATGGAAATTTTTACTTTTTCTACCGTCCGGATTACAGTAACACCCGGATAAGGACATATCCGCATTAGCAAGATTTCACTATATTTGCATTTTCGGATTTTTCCATCACGTCACGATTGTGGCAACAGCAAGTTTTCGAAATAAAATGTTTGGTAATTATGGGGAAACTGCTGCACATCTCCGATGACCTTGATCTTGAAATAAGCTATTTAGAGCAAGTGTATATATAAAGGGTGCGCTCGGATCTCAAAATCTGAAGTATAACATACAGTGACTCATAGCTTATTTTGTGCAGTGCATACTTTTAACTTCAGCGCTCCAGAAATTTGAAACTAAATGGAACATGAAAAAAATTTCCATATCATTTGAAAGACTTTGGTAAGGCAAAACGTAGTTTCCTATCGTTCATTCGATATACCAGATTATTTTTGAAGCAGTATTCATGTGTTTTGTTGGGAAGTTGGCCGATCAGCTCAAGGCGTCTACGTGAGACATACGTGAACCTTGGCAATGAACGATTTCACAATCGCAGTCCAGAGTTTTGATCCACCAGCGTGCAATTCTTGGGATTAATTCCTTGTTGGTGTTAACTTTAGCGATAGCAGAAGAATCCGTAATCAGCTTTAATGATTTCCCCAAGACGTAGACTCGAAAAGTGTCAAGGGAATCGACGAATGCGAGAATTTCGAGCTAGCAACTATGAAATTTTCCATCGGCTGCTGTGCAGTGACGACTGTAGTAGAAAACCGGTTTCCAATCCTTACCGTTGATTGACTGCAGCAGTACCCTTGCTAGGCCAACAGCGCCAGCATCCGTATGAACTTCAAGGCAAGCATTAAAGTTATATAATGTCAACACGGGCTTGTTGGACAAAATTTCGATGAAGAATTTTTCTTGAAATTCTCCCCATTCGAAAGTTTTATCTTCACTTTTGCGGAGCATGTATGTTAAAAATCTAGTCAACCCCAGAAACTGGCGAACTTCAGCGATTTTAGTTGGTATTTTAAAATTTCGGATTGCGCTGACCTATTCGTTTCCGTTAGAAATACCATTTATGTTGACGATATGCCCCAAATGAGAAATTTCAGTGACCAGAAATGTACACTTGTCTAGGTGTAGCGGTAGTCTGTTGCTTGAGAACGATGAAGAATTTTTCAAGGCGTTGTAACCCTCGTTCAACAGTGTTGCTCGGAATGATGACGTCTCTAAAGTATGCCAAAATTTCGCCAGATTCGTTTTAACATCCTGATGATCACAAAATGCTAGCAGTTCATTGCATGTAGCGTAATTATTCGATTTTTATTTTTTTCAAATCCGGCTCATTTATACCATTTAAAATATGACGTGCGATCGCAGATTCTGGAATACCACCGGTTCTTTCCTGGAGCCAGCATTTTATAAAAATATTCCCGGCTGCTCGTTGTAATCTATTTTAGAGCGAAACATTGCAACATGAATGTCGGCTACGTTTTCCTTACTCGGCAAATTTACCCAAAATTTGGTTGAAAATTGCGGCCAGGGAAATAACACTTCTTATAATGAATCTACCCAAAATTTTGCTGCACCCTGCATCGTTTCCTGCAAGCCAAAAATTGGAGACTGATCATCCCAATGATACAGTTTTCAATAACGTAACTCGATTAATAAATTTCTGCGGGTTCAACGATGTTCTCGACGAAGGATCAAAATCAAGACGGAACGAAACTATCTCAACGATATTTGAAAGTACGTTTGATGCATGACGTATGAAAGAGAACATATCCTCATGAATCTGTGGTGTTTGCGCAACTCGTGGTTGTGATAAAGCAGTGTTATATGCATGAACATCATGTTGCTTTGACGTAGCAACGCCTTACACGTTGGCATCCTGTAGCTCATAGTTTCCGGTGAAATTTGGTTCATACGAAACAGTATTAAATGCTGAACTGTCAAAACCCGCTGGACCAGATATTGATAGGTTTTTTTCAAAAAGATTTCTTTGAGTGTACTGTACGGTTGTGTTGAATATTATATACACGAAGGCGCAGAAGAAACTGAAGCAATTTGTTGATTGTATTGTGCAAGTTTAAATACATACAATTTTATTGCAACTGCATTGAAACATAATTTAGTGTAAAATAACTCAAAAGCAACATTCTGAATGTTCATCTGTATTATTTTTCGTTAGAAAGAAGAACTTCGTCATTATTTCAAGACCAACAAAAATGTATATACATATATAGTCCATTGAATCGAAAACCCATTGACTCAAAACTAGAAAAAATTGAGTCACAATCTCAAATTTAGAGCTACAATAACGGTCAAAACTATTGGTTTGATATTTTCCAGATTCAACAGAAATAAATACTTATTTGATTGAAATGCCCTTAAGCTAGATCACTGAAGTACAATATTAAACCAAGTTGATTGGTAGAATTTTTTCAATTCTTAATTGGCCTCTTGGTCAGTAATGCATAGTCTTAAAATTTAGCTGCCAGTTCGTATACTTTCGCTTTTATGTGCCCCAATTTTGGATATAATTCGATGAATTTCGGCCAAAAAACTATAATTTTTTTCTGCCATTTTAATAGCCCCGCGATGTGTACTTGTTGATTTTATTTTTCCAATGCCGAAAACTGTTCTAGAAAATTGAAAATCAAAATATTTTGTTTTTAATCAAAAAATAGTCTAACAAACAATTTTATGAAGAATTGGACGGACAAACAAAAAAAAGACTAAGCTACACGAGACTGCATGTCTACAATGCGCTTTTTGCATTTGATGTTAGGCTGAAGCACTTTCGGTTCTGAGATAATACAATTGGTAATAGAAAAGAGTCCATGTCGTTTTTTTAGCAGTTGCATTTTTAGGTTTTGTTTTAATAGCCGTAGTTGAAGTGGTGTTGACATGTTAAGATAGTTCAATTTATTAATCTTCCATTAATGTTTTAGTTTTCGTTGACTTTTTTTATATAGAAAGAATATTATTAGGGAATTTAACATAAACATTTTCTACAGAAAGACTGTCAGTGCGCTTTTTAATGAAAATGTTAAGTTAAAAGTCATACTTACACCATTTTTCTTTCAAAGTTTTTATAGATTGTACAAGATGTTCAAGGTTTGTAGTTGTAGAACGTTTTTCTTTGTTAGAAAAGTAATAAAACATACATAGTTTGGATTTAAATAACATATCCAAAAAGTGGTGACCACGTTTTCAAAAATGAAAACAGTTGCGCAATTATCCACTGAAGAATTGTCCTTTTTACTCAGAAAATGGAATCTTCCTCTGAGTGGACGCAAGGCTGACAAAAACATAAGAACCGAAGAACATATCAAATGAAATCTACATATTCAAGATTTAAACACAGACGCTGGTTCTGAATTTCTGTTGGACATGGAATCAAATACAGTGTGGCCTCGGTCAGCGCAATTAATAAAAACCAAGCTTGTTGCTATAACCGCGGAAGTTGCAACGATGGAGTCAAAGAATCTTAGGTACCTGGGTGTAGATATTTAATAAGCAATAACCTTAAGTATAAAAAAACGTTGATTCATCAATAAAATTCATCATTTATTTGCTAAAGAATCAAATTGCATGAACATTTTTCCATCTTGGGGTTGCACCTACTGAGTCTGTAATGAAAGAAATCTACTTGTTGCGATATTCGAGAAAGTTATATTAATCGAAGGTTGCGTTGACCGAGGTTCTTCATTCTGTAGATTTTTCCACAATCGAAAAGGTATCTAGTATCATTGAAGACCGTCCTAGAGAAAGTAAGTATGATGCTTTAAAATATAAAAGTCATTGCATTTGTTTGAGGAGAGTCAAGACGCTACGATGAGTAAATTATTAATAGAAACATGATTAGGCGACAACATACCAATCCATTTATTTAACGAAATGTAAGACTGATGATGGTTTATTATCATTATCATTATACTCCCTAGCGATGTTGAGCAAAATTTTGGGAGGAATATGTAAAATAAGTTATCAAGATACAATTTTGGAGGCTACAGATTACATGATAGTTATTAATCAGAAGAATCAAATATTTAAATTCTCTTCTGACGCTCCTACCGCATCTCTTTTGAATATTGGAAATAAACTTGATCAGTTAATTGTTAGCAAACAATACATCTTCAGAGATTAGACGTTCGAGAAGTGCTTCACCAAGTGAAAAGTATCCTATATGTTATTTCCATCGACGAAACAAGAGCAATGCCAGAAGATACATTTCACCTTGCTCTTTCAAAAATAACACGAATCAGTCGGGAAAGCCGATGATTAAAGACTACGTGTGATATTGGGCTAGTTCAGAATTGTCGTCGACTTTTCATAAAGGACCCAACAGACGTTTCTGTCAGGAATCGAAGGTTACAAGACATTGTAAGAGTCAAATTGAGTCAATCAAAAGTACTAATGAAAGATATGAACACATCAATATTGATCTCATTGAACCAAATCCACCATCAAATAGTATCGCTATATTTGACTTGTGTTAATAAATTTTCAAGATGGCCAGAAGTAATCTATCTTACTTAGAGCTGAAACTGTTGCAAAAGCGTTTGATGAAAATTGGATTTGGTGTACCTTTGAGAGCTACAACTGATCAAGGTCGCCAATTTGAGTCTGAATTATTAAGGTAGTAGTAAAAGTTTTTAGGAACACATACGAACAGCACCATATCATCCCAACTCAAACGGTATGGTAGAAAGATTTCAGAAAACTCTCAAAGCTGCCACGCTAACAGAGGACCGATGTAATTCCGACAATTCTTCTAAGAATTACTATATGGTTCTACCACAAGAAAAAAAATGTAAAAGTCCTCATACAGACTTTGTTAAGGACATACGTGAAAAAAAATGCAAAAATTACAATCAGTCGCTGGACGAAACCACAACAAAAACAAGACATATATATTTGTTAGAGTTTATGTGGTCAAGACAGCACTACAAGCACCTTATATAGGACTAATCCTTGTCACGAAACGAAACGAAATGCAAAATTTTTAAGCTAATAATGATTGAAGTCGAAAAATATGTGTCCCTAGACAGCATTTGCTCTTGATCAAGATTTGAAAACTCTTGACTTTCAAACGGATGCTTGAATCTTCGGGGGTAATGCAGCACTTGCCACTGATTTGTCCACTTGTTAAACTTAAACTGTTTTGTCTACTATTTGGATATAACCTATCCATAGGTTTAACTTACGACACTTTTCCTTCAGTTCAGCGTGCTTATGTTCTTTTTTCGAAAATAAACCAAAAGCACACTGAACTATTGTATGTACTTTCATCTTACTAAACATATCAACTTGTTCAATCTAAAAAATGTTGGAGGGAAATGTGTTGTAATTGATACCTATTTGGATGTTATTTAAATGCAAATTATGTATGTCTTTTTAATTTAATAACGAAGAAAAACATTGTTTAGTTTATTTATTTTTTATTAATAAGTACTCAGACCAAGGGTATTTTAAAAAGAGAGAAGTTTTAAGATATTAAACAAACAAACCCTACTGTAATCCGCTGGCACATCGTAAAAAAAGCAAAAAGTTTTTTTTTTACCGCTTCTCGATAACCAAACTGAACTGTAAAACATACTTTCTTAACATTTTAAAAAAAAAATCAGGTTATTAACACATTTTTTTAAACAAAACTCGTTTTTTTTTTTAAGAAGAAGTCAAAATTTCAGAAAAATCGTCATATTTCGGAAACTATAAGTTAAATGTGAAACATTTATTCATTATCATTGTAGGTTATCAAGTTATTTTTCTTATGACACATCTTTTTATATCCATTCAGGGGTTCACAACTTACAAACTTTTTACAAATGCTATATCCGCAGCTTCCGATGGCTATATCTATGAAACTATATTCGAGTAACTTTTTTTCTCAGTTTTTATAACATTTAACCCGCTATCTTTGAAAAAAATGGAAGCTGATCTCTTTTTTTTTTCCTAATCATTGGAACAAAACAAAACCTAAATCTGTTTTAGAACGTTTGACAACTCCCAAACTAAAAAAAAAAACAAGACCGAGGTGTCCCTAGTAAGAAGTGACAATGTCGGAGACCTGCATATTTTGGAAATCGGTCCAGGAGTTCCCAGCTTTAATATTTTTTTTAAAAGCTACATCCAAGGCTTACGATGGCTACATCGGTGCGTACCGCAACTTTTGACTCCACATTCCAAGTGTTAAGTCTGGTAAGCAAAGTAAGATCTACTTATAAAATTAGTTGCTCCTAATGTGAACTTGTGTCAAAATAGATTTCAGGAATAAGAACCATAAGTTAACTTTTACCACCGATTTATGTTGAAGTTATGTCTGCAACTTGTGAACTACGTTTCCGAAACTAAATCCGTCCACTTTTTAAAGCTATATTTTTTGCGTTAAAACATCACTTACTCTTAGAAAAAGAATAATAGACGATTGAAAGCATACGTAAACCTATGCCATGGGCGTTGAAATCCAAGACGTTGCATTAACACTAATATTTATGTTAACCATTATTTACTTTTCTTAGAAATTCCTTGCAACTTTTTTTCGTTATCGACAGTTTTGCACATTTGACAGCTGCATAAGAAACGTCAAAAGTTATATGCGCATTCACTCACACGAGTTATACATTCTATAAATACATTTTTTAAAACTATATTTACATTTCATTCGCGCAGGTTCGCAAGACAAGACAAGCTATTTGTCTCGTTATGGATGGCACACATAATTTAACTTGAGTTATGATGGTGTTCGTCGTGCTCGGCTGCAGATACGTTAAATCATATGTTTGTTGTATATGAGTGAGAAAGCCAACTCACTTCGTGCTGTGCAACAATTTCGTTGTGTTCTTCGAGTTAATTTGAGCATACATCGCTTACCATTTAAAAAAAATAATTACGAAGTGTATGCGTGTTTTACACATTACTGGTTGATACGGTTTTCTCACTCGCACTTAAATGCACGAAATGTGAACTGATTTAAAAATATCTTTCATATACATTTTTACACAAGCTTATTTCACATTTTCTTGCTTATTTCACAATCTATTCACTCGTACCTTAGCCTATTTTTTTAGTTCACTAACGAGTTGCTCTTTAAGTGGAAAATTTTTCAGCTTGATGCGTCGTAGATATGAAAATTTTATCCTTTTGTCGAATTATTATAGTTACATTTTTAACATTTAAGGATAAATAGTAGAATATTAAGAACGATATTATTTAAAATTTTTGGATGGTAAATAGACGATTTAATGATTAATAATAACGCGAGTATCGGCAATAGTTCCGCCACGGTTTTGCTGTGCGCCAATATTGATCAAAGCAGTTTATCGCGTAATGGCGGACGACGACGAAGCAAAAGACAATACGCTAAGCAGATTACCCGACACACACACACTACCCAGCCACACCACACTGTCAAAAGAATAGTTACACTTTTTTATCACCAGCAACTAGACAATGGCACTGTTCAGCGTGCCAAAAGTCCTCAACCTAGACGTACAAAAGCTGCTTACACGCAGCGTCGGCTTGTAACACCGGCTCGCAAGCTCGCAATTATTCAGGCACCCACATGCAAATACGTCGACGTTCAAATGACATTCATAGTGGTCAGAATAAACAAAAAACTACGACTGAACCTAAAATTAAAAAGAAATATAATAAATAGTATATATTTATGTATATATTCTAAAGTTTATTTATGTCAAATTTCGAAACTAATTTTAGCTAAATACCATTTTAAACATTTTACTTAAGTATCAATTTAAGCATATTTGACATTTGAACGACGTCGTATAAATCTCTACTCACGCGACAGTGAACTTACTTATGGACTCAATACTTCGACGTAGAAATACTGAACCAATACGCCAACGTATTTCGTATTTTCACAACTGAAAAACTCCAAAGCCAAAACTTAGACTTAGTTCACAAAAGCGTTTTACAACGTTCGTTATATCATTACTCCAGCGTCAATTAATCCAACGTGCATTTCAACACGCGTTTGTGGTACGGTTCTTTGCTTTTAATTTTGATTAATACTCAAACGCGCGTTAAAACAACGCATGACACGACTGCGGCAACTCCGGATAAGCATCCGTACGAACTCGTAAGAATTCATCTGCAGTGAACAAATACTTATGTGTACATTTATTTGGTTACAGTGACTCCGTATATTTCTTGCGTTTTCTGACAAAGCTGTACGATGCAAACAAAATATTTTGATTTTGATCAGCTAGACTCGATTCATGCAATTTTCAGCGCGCGGTTTTTCAATGTGCGTTGGAAAGTGCGTTGTCTTATTAACGTTGGAGGAATGTTAAACCGCGCGTTATGGAAAACACAATAAAGATAAGACATCATGTGTGGCTCATTGCATATAGTCTTGTGCTATGCTGAAACACGCGTTCCGCAATCGCGAAATATTTTGTTAATTCTTATGCAGAGCATCACTGTCTTGTAAGCTAGACTTACAGCTTGAAATCTTATTTGATATTTTGTACACTATTTACACACACTGAGTTTTAGCTCTGTTGTATGACTTTGGAGAAGTTTTTTGTTGTGTGAATGCGCTATTTCCACTTAGGTTTAGTACGTCGATGCAACAGCTCGCTGATGTGTAAATTGTGATTTCTGCGTCAGCGTTCAAATGACAAAAATGCTTGGGTTAATGTATCAGCAAAATAAATGTTTAAAATAGTATTAAACTAAAAGTACTGCGTGTATGCAACATAATAAATTTAAACAAAGCTTGAGAGCATAGCGTTCACACGATCAAACATTGATGTTGTCATGACATATTGAGCAACATGAGGAATCATCGGAGACACCCTAGTACAACCAATGTGCGTTGCAGCGTTACTAGTTTGGCCCATTGCAAATAATTTTGTGGAACACTGAAACGCGTTGAAAAAACGATCATGTGGCTCTAGATACATGGGCCCTCCAAGCCATACAAATTTATTGTGCAAGTGAAGACTTGCGCAAGTCAGTATTGTGTTAGTGATTGAACAATTTAAATGTGCAACGATCATTTTAAAGCAAACAAGTATTACATAGAAAATTTTTTAGACTGTGAATGTGCTTTATATATTGTATATATATAACATAAAATTATTACGAAAAAGAATATAGTGAGGCTTCTAAACATTTGTTAGTTCTTGCTTTATTGCTCGCACTAATAAATTACACAATTATGGACACATGTGTAAAATATCAAAATCTTCGCCGATGTAGCATAATACATTGGGCAATGAGTAACAACTATACCCCACACAACACAAGTTAACGATGCAAGTCTAATATTGCGCAGTGAATTTGTATGGCTTAGAAGAACCATTAAGTGAAATTATGTAATGCTATAAGCTTTATAGAATAAAGAATGGTCAAATCACGCAACCGTTGACGCAAGAGTTAAGCAAATTTTGAAGTTCTAAACAAAATTCCCACGAGATGCGAGTACGACAAAAAGCAACACGACATAGAGTACGTCAAGTCCGTTGCGTCAAAGTTTACAACTGACAGCTGAAATGAGATGCATGCAATTGTATGAAGAGCGGCCTATTCGCAACTTATCCGTCAACGTACCGGATGAAGTTGGGCAATTTTCAACTTTTGACATACGTTGAATACTTTGAATACTGTGGTTTGTGTCAAACAAAGTATAAAGTAAATATAGATTTGGAAAAATAAAAACCAAGGATCACAATGTAAAAAAATTAAAAATGGAAGAAATGATAAATTTGCAACTATAAGCAAAGCGAAAGTTACATGTGTTTGATTTATTACGAAATTTAAAGTAGTTTGTTGATTTTTTGATTGACGTTTGAATGCGTTGCTGACGTATTGATTTTGTCGCTTCCTTCCAACGTCACTTCCGTTGTGTTAGTTGTATACGTTGACGCAACGTAATTGTCGGACTCTATGGGCTGTGGCCTTTACTTTCCGCAAACTTCTGAACCAATAAGCGTTAGCAAACGCGCGTTTCAGTTTTATACAAGACTATATGCAATGAGCTGGAGATGATGGTGTGTCCTATCGCTTATAGCTTTATGTTATGCTCAAACGCGCGTTGAAAAATCGCTGATGTGAGATTACCATAAACCAACAAATTCAGCTGCATGTAACTGATATTGGAGAGCCATTGTACGCAAACTTTCAAATTCCAGTGGAATTCTTGTATTTTTATAGAGCAGAGGCCAGTGAAAGCGATGGTGCCTAATGTTATTGCGCAGAAAGTAATCTTGAACTCTATTTTTTTTGAGGTGCCCGTGTTCCGGACCAGGGACAACTGCGTCAGAACTTAAGCAGAGGCTGCGTGTATGTATACTCGTCGTGTGCGCTGAGGAATACGATTTGGCATGTCTCGATTTTATTCGGCGCACACATTGACCTACATCCATGTAGGTCTGCCTTAGAAGCAAAACTTACTTTTGGGTGCTACTTGACACAGAAGCTAAGTCACACGTCCCTGTTGTGTGTTTAATTCATACGCAGAATTGACACCATATTGGAACTTTTTTTTCGCACGCCGCCGCGTTTCAGATAGTCGACCCTCCCCTAAACGTGTAACACAGATTTTATTGTAATAGAATATGATATCAGCATCATAAAAGACTTTATGAACTTTTAAGTGTTTAGACTCTAAGTTATGGTTTGACTTTTAGGATTGCAACTAAGAAGAACACATGTTCGGCGAAAGCAGAACCGCGTGTTGCTATTTAGCTGGATTTTAAAAAAAACGAAAGTAATTTACGATAAAGTAAACACATTATTTATATAGTTTTGAGTAAAAGTATTACCATATAGTAATGTCATTTGGTCGTGGTGGTGGAGGCCGGGGTGGTAAGCAAAATTCAAAAGTAATTGAATTTCGTTAATTAAACAAATCTTACAGGCGGCTTTCGTGGTGGTCGTGGCAATGGTGGTGGAGGATTTCGTGGAGGTGGTGGTGGTGGCGGTGGCGGCGGTTTTCGTGGAGGTGGTGGCGGCTCTCGAGGAGGTGGTGGTCGCGGTGGCGGATTTGGTGGCCGTGGCAATTTCGATATGGGACCACCAGATCGTGTCATACCATTGGGATTCTTCAGTTACCCATGTGAGGACGATCTTGTTTGCAAAGTCGAAATTGACGATGTGCCGTATTTCAATGCACCCATTTACCTCGAAAATAAAGAACAGATAGGCAAAATAGATGAAATATTTGGCACTGTAAAAGACTACTCAGTTTCTGTGAAACTCTCCGACAACATGAAGTCAACCAGCTTTAAGCCTCTTCAAAAGCTATTCATTGATCCACAAAAGTTGCTGCCTATATCGAGATTTTTACCAAAACCTCCGCTGCCGAGAGGAGTTAAAAAGAAAGGTGCATCTGGTGGACGTGGTGGTGGTGGTGGTGGTGGATTTGGTCGAGGTGGACGCGGAGGAGGTGGTGGTTTCGGCCGAGGTGGCGGTGGTGGATTTGGTCGAGGCGGAGGTGGTGGTGGTGGTGGTCGTAGTTTTAGAGGCGGCGGAGGTGGCGGTGGTTTTAATAGGGGACGAGGCGGTTCCGATGGAGGCGGTTTTAATAAAAGTCGTGGTCGTTGGTAAGAACATAAATGCTTCGTAGAAATAAAAAAATAAATTTTATTTAGCTGAACATACTTTTGTTATGTATATAAGATGCATCTGATTTTTTTTTTTAAATCTTATTAATTAAATTTTGCTTTAATGTTCCACGATAAACTCTGTATTTTTTACTACTGAATTTTAAAAATAAAAGTACAAAATATTACTTAAACGTAAAAGGTGTTGACAAAAGATGTAGACAAAATAGCGCAAAAAGTTTGAGGAGGATAAAAATTCTTTCTGAACGGAAATTAATAATACTGAAAAATAAATGTATAAGTTTTCGCACAAAATTAAAGGAAAAATAAGGAGAAAACCTGCTTAATGAACAGGGACATTAGACCCAAGCTATAATTATTACATCAAAAGCCAATATTCTCTGGCTGTAAAATGTACAACTTTAATTTCTTAGGACAGTTTTCTTATTGTAGTAAATTTTCCTTCTACTTGGCTTTTTTGTGGTTAATAAATTATTTTGTTTCATTTTATTTAAGAATTTTAATAAAAAGAAACAAAGAATTTCGGATACTTTTATTACAGACTATATGATATACTTAACAAACTTTATAAGTTAGAGTTGAAAAACATTGCAATTTTATTTATACATTTCGGCTTAAGGACAGTTTCACATTTGTTCCATTATTTCTAATTTTTTAAAATAGCATTTTCAAAATAAATTTGACGCAAATTGAATGTGTTACATAAACACTAAATCCTCATTTTAGATTTCAGTTAAAAATTTGAAAGGGAACTGTTTTGATTCCGTTTCGAATTTGCTTCAGAATCGGAACTAAAATCTGAAGTTTTTTTGAAGTGAAACTTCTTTAGCGAGGGGTGATTTCAAAATTAGATGTGTATAAGGAAACCCAAAACGTTTTTTTTTTTTGTCTATATCTACAGCAATAAGTTATGTATCAAATGGAAGTACCCATCGAACAAAGCCCCCGAAAATTATCAGATTCGAGATCGGTAAAATAAAAACTTGTCATAGCGAAGGTAAAAAAAATCTACTCTCTATTGTTATTCGTTTCTCAATTATTCGTTGTTATTAAAACATCATGCAATAGAAATGTATGTGTGCGTTATGTACGTAAGTAATTCCCTTTTTTCTCCTTGCTAGGGACAAGGCTTTACTGTAGCTATTCTAGTTCCCGTCAACTTTTATCATTTTAATAAATCATTTTCGTCTTATCCTAACGCAGTTTCGTTCTCTAAAGTTTTCACTTTTACCATGTGTAAACAGCACACCTGTTTTATTTAAAAGTGTTTTTGTTCCATATTTAATTCAAATATTCAAACATAAATTCAATCCGAAATAAAATGAGTTTCGTTTTGTTGTCTTGATTTAACCACAAAGTTGACGCATAAAATAATCAATTTTCAATGAAGAACAAAATTATACCCCACGGTGTGGGGTATAAAAACAATTGTTATTTTGTATAGAAGGGGGCGTGGCAGGCATGGAAAATTATATATATTCTTCATCAGCGTCACCACCTGAGTCGATATAGTTATGTCCGTCTGGCTGTCTGTCAACAGATAGCCACGTTTACGAAAAAACTAAGCAAACTAATACATTTGGCACACAGGTCACACTTTCTAGCAAGCTGCTAGCATAAAATTGCTTCACGGCCACGCCTACCACCCATACTCTATGTAAATATACCCAAGTCCATTTTGCAACAAATTGCTGCGATTTTGATGAAACTTGGTGATTTGCTGAAAATGAGAACAAAATTAAGATTACGCTAAGTTTTCAATGTGCACAGTCTCTTAAAGGGGTTTTGCACAGTCCTAAATTTTAACTTTTATAACGCCATAGCTCGTAAACCGTGCAAGATATTGTGATGAAATTTGGTACACGAATACATATCTAATGTATCTTGAATTGTCCATAAAGTGGGCGTGACACTTTTTAACGATTGAAAATTTGGATTTCGTATGGCTACAAATTTGTATATACGATTTTCATAAAATTTTAGGGATGATACCACTGAAAGTAGTCAATATACTGGGAAATTTTGTTGAAGGTCGTGGCACAGCCTACAATATTTATAAACGTTATGGAAAGAGAACTAACAACGCAATCGTTATGAAAATTAATATGGCAGATATACTTGCTAAAAGGTGTCTTCTTTGGCACAATAATGCCGGTGGGTGTGGCACCTCCCATATAAGCAAAATACGTTTAACGCTATGAGAGTAATTTTCATAAAATTTTGTGTAGAGGTGTCGGTTACTATAAGCTCCGGAATTAAATGAACCTTGACAAGATTGCATCAGTGGGCGTGGCACCTCCCTCATTAACATAAAGTTGTAAGTGCTATTTTAAGTGAACTATTGGAGCAATTCTTCTGAAATTTGATGTAAGTGGTTTACTGGGTATTAGGTTCACACGAATCAAAAGCTTTTGAAATAGCAACAGTGGACGTTGCACCCCCCCATACAATTAAAATACCTTAAGTGGCATAACTATCGAAATATATGAGCAATCATACTGAAGTTTGGTGCAAGAGGTTGTTTATAAAAAGCTATTTCAGGATCAAAATCGGACAGGATTGCATCAGTGGGTGTGTCACCGCCGGGTGTGCTAAAAATTGGTTTGTTTATTGAACTAAAAGTGGGCGGAATTGGAGAAGTGGGCGTGGCATATTCTGTGTTTTTCATTTCTATTCCAATTTTTTTTTACATTTCCTATATTCTTCTGACATTTTCAACCTTTTACTTTTCCCATACACTTTCATTCGACATTTTCTTTATTCTTTCGACTTTTTCATCAATTTTTCAGCATTTTTCATATCGACTTATTCAATTTCTTTCAACTTTCTTTAATGGTTTTCATAATTTTTCAACATTTTCAGATTTTTCCAACACTTTTCGTACCTTTTTACATTATTTTCGACTTATTCAACCTCCTCAACATTTTGTTAACATTTATTTAAAAAGCACTTTCATTGCAGTGTAGGGTATGTGAGTTTCTTCCTGCCCGAAAATAACACCTTTAATGGTTTTTTTTTTATTTTAAGTTTTTTGAATACCGCTAACATTATTTTCGAATATCGAATTTCGAAATGAGTTTTACCACTCCGAAGTCCACATTAGTAAACTACTCTCACCAAATAGTTTGGGTGTAGTTATTGAAGGACTGTCTGTATTATTGATCTCCTTAAGTTTTAATGTTCGAGAGTAAGTAGCGAAAGACCAAGGTGGAAACCGATGGAAAAACGATTGAAAGTTCAAATAAAACGCTATTATGTTGCTTAATTGTTCATTTTATATTTTTATCTTATATGTATTTGAGTTCTATAATTTATTAGAATTTAAGGTTATGCGAACTTATAATGGGTAGATTTGGATATACCATCGTGTGTCACTTTTGAGTTCAAATAGATCTGATTTTGGTTCACAGATTCAAAATGAGTTTTATTTATTTAATTTTTGATTTAACTTACAAGTGTGACTTAAATTTATTAAACAGTATGCTATTTTGTTTATTTGTTTACTTCGAATATCGTGTTGTGTTGCTGTCCAAGGCAGCTTCTGCCATTTCTGGCAACATTTCCAAGGGTGTTTCGTTATCATTATCAAATAATTCTACACGTCTTTGCTCACGACTTGCAGCAATGCTAGGGTGTGTGTTTTCGAAATTTATGTGTTAATTTTCCTTGTTATTATTTTTGCTATCGCTGACACTATTTAAATTGTTTATCTGCGATTGTTTATTGCTATTACCATTTATGTTATTGTTAATACTTGTGCTGTTGCTGTTAGTGTATCTTAATGCATTTTTGCTGTTTCGATTATTGTTGCTATTGCTGCTGTTACTGTTGCTGCTGTAGTAACTTTTGTAGTTAATGTTTAAGTTGTAGTTCTTGTCTAGTTTATTGTTGTTGCTGTGCTCAGCATTGTAATTCAAAATGTTGCCTTTGCTATTATTATTTGCGTTGAGAAACTCCTTTGCTTTATATGAATGATAGCTGATTGCATTCTTTACTTTGCTATTGTTGTTTTTATTGTTATTGATGAAAGAGTGCTTGCTACTTTCATAGAATAAGACTTTATTATTTACAATGATGTTGCTGTTGATATTGCGGCTGGTGTGGTAATTCAGATTCAAATATAGCTGCGGTTGCACTTGTGATTGAAGTAAGTGCTGTAGGGATAAAAAATAAAATGTATCAAAATCACAACTTATCATCTAATTGCATTGAAAATACCTAGACTGGACTTTTTTTTTTGTTGTCATGTAGATATGACTACGGCACTTAAAAATGGCCATTGGAAATAAAAACTGTATAAGAGAAAATTTTCTCATATATAAATGGCACACCCTTTATATGAAGATTTTCGCGAAAAATTTCAACTTAGAGCATTCAAAAACTTTTGCAATTTCTTCGGGAGCAAGTTTGATGCGCTCTCTGAGATTTAAACAAACTTAAACTCATGATACACACGGAATTCCCAATCAATTTATTACTCAAGGTCAAAGGTCTCTAAAAAAAACCGGCTTTCGCTATTATCTCGCTTCTAATTGATCGGTGAGAAAGAAAGAATTGTATTTTTGCTTAGCCTAAACAAAACTTTTAGATAAGCGCATTCATCCACTTACGGCCAGTTGTTTTCATGACATACAAGATCAAAAGTAAGAAACTTACACTATGGAAACATTGGAAAAAAACAACAGGATGCACGTTCGAAAATTTTTAAGTCAAGCTCTTGGCTATTTTTTGTCATCTTGATTAAAAATATGTACGATTGTAAGACAATTCTATGGACAGTTTAGCTATAACTTTCAGTTATTACTACTAATAGTCGGAAAGCTGATGACAAAAAACTGCAAGAGTTTTGTCATGGCTCTTATTTCAATATGATATAGTATATTAAGGGTGTTCATCGTGGCGACGTTTAACTATTACTTGGTTTTGATGAAAAAACATATCATTTTTATTTAGGAACATATTTTATTTACTTTTTATTCATTCATTTCAAATCTTTGACCCTTAGCTTTTTTTGCGAGTCGTAAACGCTTTGGCAAGGTAGCGCAGGCGGTACACACACATGACTTCGTCGGGTGTTTCGTTCCATATCTTCTGTAAACGCCGCTAGAATTGTGCTACCTGCAGTTGGTTTATGTTCTTCATTTAGTCCATCATGAAGCCCCCACATATAATATTGTAATGGGTTCAGATCAGGGGCAGACGACAGCCTTTCTTCTGACGAAATAAAACACGAGTGCTGACCCTTAATAGTATATCATATCAATACTCTTGCAGTTCTTAATAACTTATGTTAAGATTATACTAGGAGCGTAGATTATATAATTATTTTGATCCTGTGCTCGTTTTAGGCTGTGTTGGTTCGTTCCAATTTTTAACATATAGTTTTTTATCACTCGACGCTAAAATATTCCGACTCTTCTTCGAGATATCCAGTCTGAAGTCTCTATTAAAGCGCTGAACGGCAAGTTACTAACGCAGCGGCGTGCCAAGGATTTTGGTGACGAGGGATAACATTTTTTTAATGGTTTCAGCTCGTAAGTAAGACAAATGCCGCCAGAAAAGAGTAGCAACCTGTTGCCGTCGTATTTACTTGTAAATACTTAAGCTCATCAGTTTTGTCATTTTGCTCAGACTCACCACCACTTTGAGGACGTTTAAAAGAGCTAATCTTAAATTTATTTAATTTTTTATGATTTAAAAAACCACAAAACATTGTAATTTACTAATTTTAAATTTAAAGTCGTCACTGTGTTACATATGAACATAATTTTTGGAGATGGGCTTAAGGAACAACAAATTTATATTATATGAATTTTATTTAATAAATCATTCGCACAAACGGAGGATCTGTCTAGACTACCCTCTTAGCTACGCCACTGTACTCTAGGATCTAACCTGATCTTATGGCTCATGCACGGCCAGCGTCTTTTCTTCATCGGAGATAGCAACATTCTGTGTCTATCGTTCTGAGATGGTCTGTTCATATATTCGGTGTATCGAATGAAGCGGTGAAATTTGTAAGCTGTTTAAAAATATGTAAGTTATAACTCAACCCTTTTGAACTTAATCCAGCATACAACGTTTTTTGCTTCTCCTGTATAAAAGTAAAAGCTGTGATTACAGCTTTTTGGAATCATGATCAGTATCATCACCTGAGTCTATTTAGCCATGTCCGTCTGTTTGCCTATAAAAATCACGATTACGGGAAATCCAAACAAGTTTATTAAATGAAATTTGACACACAGTTCATACCTTCAAACACGAATTTTGGGATTAAAAATGTGCGAAATCGGTTCCCGGACACGCCTACCGCCCATACTGTATGTATATATGGCCAAACTTTTACATATCTGAGCTGGAGCTTTGATCGAAACATGGTTAGTAACGGCTGATTTCGTGCTTTTAATTGTGCGCACCATTTTTTTGTTGGTAACGGACTTAAACGGAAAACAAAATCTGAAAAGCGGATCGAAATGTTACCAACTGACAGAAAACTATCAGGCTTGCGATCTACCTACTCTGTCACTCGTTAGTTCGATAATTTTCAAAAAACAAAATGCACATAAAGATGTAACGACTAACGAAATTACGAGGTCGGTGTGATATTGACTATTGTCATTTATTGACTTTCTTTAACATGAACGCAATGTTGGTTATTTCAACTTGTTCTATAGACATTATAGTGGCATGTGCTTTAGAGAGATATGAACGTGAAATTGTCCCATCAATTCGTATTAACTGTCTCGAAGCACTCAGCAGCGCCGCTTGTTTTGCGCTGCATATGCTGCGCAATAAAACTTTACTCCATATGGATAATTGATTTTTCGTACTCGTACGTTTAATTCATCGAACAATCTCCTGAAGGTTTCTCTAGACTTATCACATAGGTAAATTCAAAACTAATGCTCACTAACACTACTCACACTTCCCACTAACCTATCATCCTTTCCTCTGAACAGACACAAGTAAATGGTAATAAAAATGTTTCTTTATGTTCTCAATAAAACTCACTGCTGGATTACTGCTTTCGCTATTCAGTGCATTATTTCCAACGATGTCATCTGAGTGATGATGGTGATGATACTGCTGTTGTTGTTGCTGGCGATGTTTGTTACTAGTACTAGTCACAACATTATTACTAAAGCTTTCGAATCCACCACCACTTCCACTAGAATCAGCGCTACTACCGCTATTGTCATCGGAACCAGCATTTGTGTTGAAATTTCCACTAAAAACTTCACCCAAATTCAAGTTTGTTAATTCCGTCGGGAATAGATAGAAAATTATTAACATTACGGTATAAGCGAACAAATGGAATACTATGCAGGACCATATCAAATTTATCTAAAAAAAAAATATATGTATCTACGTTAAGCTCTATTTTATATAGTATAATAGATTTACCTTTGCCTTTCTTCCGTACTTTGTTATGCTAACAAAAGGAACCAAAGCAATTGTCAGGAAAATTCCACAAAGTATACCAGCTAATAGTCCTGCAAAGTTCAGCTGCCAAGGCAATGTCCCAACACCAAATAGTAAGCCTCCAATAAAAATTAGCTTAAATAATGCCACATGCGGTTTATGCAACTGTTTCCAATGCATTAAGATTAGTAAAACCACCAAAGACGCGATAACACCCGACAACGATGCTAATGGTCCCACCTTAAAATTTTCCTAGGTAATTATTTTTATTAATTTTTGATTAAATGAAATATTAACCTCTGGCTTGTATGGTACTAATACTGCGCTTGTTAAGTTCCCCGCCAAGCCTGAACCTATATACACAATCGCAGTACGAATGGGACCTATGAGCCGCTCTAAATCGGCAAGAAATACATGCTGAAAGGCAACAGTGATTGCTAAGTGTAATATGCCGGCATGAAGACAGAGCGATGTAAAGAGGCGATAAAATTGGTCTGGAACCTCGATGGAAAAGAAAGGAAACAATCCGCAAACATTATTGAGACATGATATCTGCAAGTTAAAAAAATTAATAAAGAAAACTTGCTTAAGTTAGCTTGCTTCAAATACTAGTTACCTGTGAACATAGTGATGCCTCTTCATGATAGTAACCGTTGACGAAATCACAATACTCTTTAGTTGTGATGCGACATTCACCAAACACTCCCGTACAGCAAGGGTGTCCAATCACTTCACAAACCATGTGCTCGGCAGTGTGATCCTTATAACGAAAACGTTGCGAAAAGGAGTTAGTCTTGCGACAAATAGGCCATTTAGTTATATCGTCGGGCCATTCATATGGAGCTATAGAAGCAGGTGCATCGCAATACTTCGGATCAAGGCCACAAACGGAACCAGATATACGCCCGCCGGGTCCTGACTCGCCCGGCGACCATTTCTTCCAAGTCGAAATAGATTTCTTAATAAAAGTTAAAAACAAAGTGTCTGTCAATTTAATTTAACTCAATGTTATCACACTTACGGTTGGAAAAAGACCTCTAACCGAACAGTCAGCTTGAGAGCTTTGTACACAGCCGGAATCATCGTTTCGTATGCAACAAGCAGTTTCTCTTTCTTGCCGCCGCGTTTTTAGTAAAACATCCATGATTTTCACATCGCGCCTCATACACGTCGCAAACTTGGCACCCATATGCACTAAATCACTATTGCGTGGTCCAATCCAAACGTTGCGTTGCTCCTGATGCTGTACAGTTTGTAAGCTTAAGCTGGTTACTAAGACCTGCCCCGTTTTTTGCTCAACACCAAAACCAATTGGTCCAATACCATAGCAAATAAGGGATAAAAAGAGCACCAGAATTTGTACTGTGTTGATCCAGTATGTAAAAAATGGTCGGTGATCGTTTCGATCATCCAAATCGTTTATAGAGAAAAGCTTCACACGTTGAGCTAGTGGACGTCTGGAATTTTCTAAAACGCCATCAAGAATCTGTGAAGCAATCCGATTGTTACGTGTTCCGTTACGAAGTTGCTGATTTGGTTGCTGCTGTTGGTTTGACTGCTGTTGCACAACAGACACTGCATGTTGTTGCTGAGGCAATGGCTGGTCTACAGAATGCATGCCAATTATTGCGGATGTTCGCCATCCATGCACCCGTTCTCCCATGTATAGCTGTCGTTGATGTTCTATTGACTTCGAGTTGGAGCTTGTTGCAGCACGTACACCCAAAACACCGCTGCTGGCCAGTGATATGGAAGTTGCTGATGAGTCAGATACTATAACATTACCATTAACCATGCTATGATTCTGATCGTTTCCAGGTGAATCGAAAAAAACTTCTTCCTCTTGTAGAGTCGTCAGACCTTCGCAAATATCACTTGGATTTTCGCCATTACCGTTTGTCACGTGCGACGGTGCAAAGCTACGTGACCATTGACGGCGATATCTTGTGTGGCGCTTATTTAACGTCTGTATTATGTATGTCAATCCGGAAATGAACATTGCTGGCACGGAAGCTTTTCGCTCCAAATGATCATCCATATGAAAGTCGGCATTAATGTAATGGCGGCGTCTGTTGTTTTGATGCTTACGTCCGTTGAGTTGCATTTCATTTACATTGTTTTCAGTATCCTGTGCAGGTAGAATATCGGGCCGCTCTGATGCGTGATGGTGGTTATGATGATGAGTGTTACCGTGTCCTACGTTGCCATTTCGCCGATATGAGCGAGCAGCACCTCCACCATCAGTAGCATACCTGGCACTTCTGTCATTGCTATTGATTCCAACTGCTGAACTGATTTCATGATTCATTTTAAGGACACCGAAGCGTCGCAAAGCCAAACGTCGCTGACGCTCATACCATTTGGCGCGTTCCTCAGCCTCTGACTGAACGTCTACTCCGAAGAATTTTGCGATTTCTTTACGGACGTATTGATTAATGCGCTGTTTGCGTGAATATCTTTGCTGTTGCAATGGTAACGATTGATGCTGCAACTGTGGGGATTGCTGCTGATGATAGTGCTGTGGTTGATCCTGTGTTGGTGGTTGCAGTTGATGGTTCTCTACAGATTGATGCAGATGCTGGTTCTGCACATTTATTATGTTGTTGCGATCAATCAAATTGTTTTGCGATGATAAAACTTGCCGCTGATGCTGTTGACGATGCTGCTGTGGATAATGCTGCTGATGATGTTGTTGGTAAAGTTGTGATTGCTGTTGAAAGTTTTGTTCGTGACATTCGACAGCCTTTTCTTGATCAATTTTTTGTGCCTGTTGCTGGTGCTGCAATGCCATTGTTGGTGATAGTGGCGAAATGTGTGACTCGCTCGTTGAAGGCGTTGACGTTGACGAAGTTAGTTCTAAATTTGGATGATTGCTATATATACCATTGCTAAGTAATTGCTGCTGTTGTTGCGTGGGTACAGGACTGATAGGACCGGTGGTTTGAGTGGTCTGGTGAACGCCTGTTGTACGACGCATTGTGTTGCAATGTAAACAAGTTCCAGTAGTTCCAAGATTGCTAACTACTCCAGTACTTCCTCCATTATTCATTGTATCTAGTGTAGACAAAACATTAACTGGAGTCATTACACGTCCCCCAGATGGCATCATGTTGCTGCTGTTAGTTGAACTTGATGTATTTATGTATTCAATACTTGGGGTACGTGATACGTAGTCAACCATGCATGATGAACGTAATGCCGTTGCTTGACGACTATTTGTACCAACAGTCACCGGTGATACCGCTGAAGAGTTTCCAGATGATGCTGATGATGACGTTGAAGAAGAAGCATTCGAGGAATTACAAGATTTTGTCTGAGCGTTTGTGGACAATTGCTGAGGCTCATTAAGCATCACCAAAGGTGAATCTTTACCACCACAACTGTTAAAGCTACTTCCACCTACGTTACTGTTTACGCCATTTCCGTTACATTTGTATGGGAGCCGGGTACGTGGTGAAGTCGCATAGTAGTCAACAGATGCTACCATGTTACTGCGATGATCATGATGCTGTGATAGTAAATTTTGGTTCGATGGTGACGGTGTGTGAGGCAGTTTTTGCTGTTGCGAAGGTTCAGTGCAGCATTTCATGCGAAAGCGGTAGGGAAATGTGTTGATGACGCCTGCTGTGGAATGCTGCTGTTGCATCGAAAGAGGTAGCTGCTGATGTGTTGAGCTGCTTTTGGTAACAGCCCCAGCTGGCGGCAGTGGTTGTTGTTGTATAGTCATTGATATATCTGCTGCATATAGTTCTGTTGGGGGCGGAGGTGTTGGCACATAGCGCTTTACTGGTGTATGCACAGCTGACGAAAGATAAGAATATGCATCACTGGTCACAAGAGAAGCATTCTGGGATAGAAAATGGGAACTCGTGACAAAACGTGATGATGATGATGAAGATAAAGATGAAGAGCCGGATGTTGATCCGGCATGTTCTAACTGACATTTTGGTGTCAGCTCACGATATCGATCAGACATGCGGAAACGTGAGTTCGGCGAAATTGATCGCTGTAGTGTACACACAGAGTTGGCTGAAGACGAATACTTTTGCGAGAGAACCAAGCCAGCATTATTTGAAGATGTTGCTCCTTGTTGATTTTGTTGCGAGCTACCGGAACAGGTTCCACCACCAATGTCTGCTTCGTTTCCGGCAACGCTACTTCCGCAAAAGCTAGCCGTCGAAACAGTTGAAGAGGAAGACGGCGAAGAAAGCGATTGCTGTTGATTGGTTAGGTTAAGATTGCTAGATATAGCAGCTACTGCGGCTGTTGATGACTCAAAGTTACTGAAATGATTATGGCCATGGCTGTGATTGTGGTTATGGTGGTGCAAACTATTACTGGAGACAACAGCGGTGGATATTGGTGAATGTGGCGGCGAAGGCGACGGTATGCCCATAACAAAACGATCGCTGGTTGGTGCTGGTGATGGCGGTGGCAAACAACAAGTCAGGGTCTCATCGTATCGATCTATCGGATGTAAAGAAAGCTTGTTATGATGGTGTGGATGGTGCATAAAATTAGCGGATTCATTTCCATGCACATTGCTAAAATGGCTCGGCGAAGAGCAGTTACCATTTATACTATAATCATTTAGGGAGCTTCCACAACCGCTCGCAATAATACCATCCACCCCTGCAACTGTAACCAATTGTAATTGTTGCTGATAGCTTAGTGAAGATTTCCGTCGTCCATTGTAGACAGATGTAATTTTTGGCGATTGGTGTGTATGGTTACTGTGACTGTTCCGATTAGATGTTGATTGTGGGGCATTGTGATGATCAGTCTCGCCACCAATTATGGTTGTGGAAAGTGGAGAGGTAGATGAAAGCATAACTGCCTCGTAAGCTATTGCTGTGCCGTTGACTTTGTTGCTTTATTTGATATGATAGATGGCGTCTATTAAGCTCTTTTTTGCAATGACTGCAATCCTGCCATAACACAAATGAGTTAAAAATATCAAATACTAAAGATTCATTGTGTTAAACATTTTCCAAGCCACTTAAGAATAAAAACTTTTGTGAGTGTTGCTAATTGTTATTAAGAGTCATTCATGGACAGATCTAGGGCCACCTAAATTATGAAAAAATTTAAATCTATTTTTGCGATTTTGTTTTTTAGATTAAAAGGAACTTCTTTGGACGACGTTTTTTATTGGCACGCTGGTCGACATTGTCAAAGGAATACATTTAAAAACTATAGTCAGTGACTGCTACTTAAGAGCATTTTAAGAGCGTTTAAAGCACAGTAGTAATCAAAAGTATTCAAATAAGTCAATTTATTGGAATTACGAACTCTAATGCTTTACTGGGCTACGAATTTAACACTTATCACTGCGTCTGTTTGATTCGCGATCAAACCCCAAAAATAACTGCATCATCGATTTTTTTTTTAACTTTTTCCAAAAATAGTTATTTATGACAAAAGTAGCTCAACATGGGGCAATTTCGCCTTTCTAATGGGCACATTTGACCTCATAAGGGGGACATTAACATCTCGAATTCGGTCTTAGAAACATGTGGATTTCATTCAATAGGTATGAGGCTATGAGTTGCAAAATAATTTAAAACTTTTTTTAAAACGATTTATTAAAAAAAGACTTATTGAAAAAAATGCATATTAATCTTAGCAGGCCTTAGGTAGCACAACCAGTAGGCGCGAGATCCCTTTCAACCAGTAGGTGCGAAGCCGGTAGAGTCTTCCTAGTCGGCATAGGAAATTCTTTTATGAAATGTACTGAACAAAAAAGCTCAGTAAAAAACATAATATTTAATTTTGTTTTGTTCCAAAAACCCAAATAAAGGTTGTATAAATAAAGTTTACCCATTACGTGTTGAAGAAAGTTATTTCAACCTATTAGCAAAAAATTAATATCCAAATACGGGACTAAAAATTAAATACAGGACATCTGTACGTCCCGTATTTTTTGCATACTGCAATACTGTGCCGGAAAATATGGGACGGATGGTCACCGTAAATATGGTGCATATTAGTTAAATGTCAAATGTACCCCTTTGGCAAAAGTCAAATGTCACCCAAACGTTCCAGAGGATTTTTTCTATGTTTTTTTTAATTATTACCGCTATTACTGAGATCGCGAAAACAGAAAAAAGTCTTTAAGTCAAAAAAATGTCACACGTTATTTGAAAGCTCATTTTAAAGAGAAACGATGGTATTTAATGATGTTTTTATTCAAAATATGTTGAAGAAATTTTTTTAAATCCCATACATAACCTTGAAAGTAGAAAAAAAAACATTTTAAGCACTTGATCTCAAAATCCTGACGTGATGGATCGATTCTGAGGCCAGACTTGGGTTCAGCGCAAAAAATGTCTTCCAAAAACGACCCGCAACCGTCCAACAACATGTGTTAAATGAATATAACATTTAATTAGTTGAAACTTAAAAAAATCAATAACACGCAAAGAACTTGTCGGGACATGAAATGCTAGAATTAGTTGGATATTCGAAAAAAGTTTAAAGTTTCTATCCCGTATAGGATAAGAGATAACGTAAACCTCAATAGTAAACTTAAAAGTAGAAATAAATATTAAGAGTAAAAATATATTATAACTATTAACAAAAATCAACAGCAATATTCGTAGAAAATTTATTAAACTCCAGTAAAGCTCCATTTAGAGGCTCATTCTGACCATAATTTGTTTCATAAAAATTAACATAAAAGAGTTGAGATACGCTATATTTCGTCACGCGCTCAAATAGATAAACAACACATGGCCTGTTATCGCTTGGTAAAAAAGGATGTTGATGTATCTAAGTTAAAGAGAACTAGTAAAGGTGTTATCTTCGGCCAGGCCGAAACTCACATACCCTACACTGCATTGAAAGTACTTTTTAAATAAATGTTAAAAAAATGTTGAAGAGGTTGAATAAGTCGAAAATAATGTAAAAAGATTCAAAAATGTTGAAAAGAGTTGGAAAAAAACTACTCAAAAGAGTATGGGAAATGTTAAAAAAAATTTAATATGTCACGCCCACTTCTCAAATTCCGCCCACTTTTTTTCAATAAATGACATTCGTGATTGACATGCACAAACCAAATTTTAGCACAATAGCTTGTATAGTTTGCGATATGTGCTGTAATTATTCTTAAAATTTAAGGCGGTGACACACCCACTGGTAAAATCCAGTCAGATTTTGGTCCACAAATAGCCTTCCAAAAACAAACCTCTTACACCAAATTTCAGTATTATTGCTCATATATTTCGATAGCTATGCCACTTAAGGTATTTTAATTGTATGGGAGGTGCCACGCCCACTGTTGCTATTTCGCCACCTTTTGATGCATATATACCTATTACCCAGTAAGCCACTTACATCAAATTCCAGATCGATTGCTCCAATAGTTCACTTAAAATAGCACTTACAACTTTATGTGAATGAGGGAGGTGCCACGCCCACTGATGCAGTCTTGTCAAGTTTCGTTTAATTCTGAAGCTTATAGTAACCGACACCTCTACACAAAATTTTATGAAGATTACTCTCATAGCACACCATCTATAGCATTAAACGTATTTCGCTTATATGGGAGGTGCCACACCCACCGGTGCAATTGTGCCAAAATTTTGCAAGAAGACACCTTTTGGCAAGTGTATCCGCTATATTAAATTTCATAGCGATTGCGTTGTTAGTTCTCTCTTTATAACGTTTATAAATATTGTAGGCTATGCCACGCCCTTAAAATAAGTTTTTCAGTATATTGACGTGGCTTGTATTGTTGACTACTTTCAGTGGTATCATCCCTAAAATTTTAATGAAAATCGTATGTGCCAATTTGGTTATACGAAATCCAATTTTTTAATTGTTAAGAAATGTCACGCCTACTTTTACAATTCCTCCCACTTTATGCGCAATTTAAAATTCACAAGATCTGTATCCGTGTACCAAATTTCATCACAATATCTTGCACAGTTTACGAGCAATGGTGTCATAAAACTTAAAATTTAGGGCTGTGCCACGCCTCTTTAAGAGCCTTTGCAAACTTAAGACCTAGCCTAATCTTAATGTTGTTCTCATATTCACCAAATCAGCAAGTTTCATCAAAATCGCAGCAACTTTTTTTCAAAATGGACTTGGGAATATTTACATAGAGTATGGGCGGAAGGCGTGGCTGTGTACCGATTTCGCCCATTTTTATATGCTAGCAGCTTGCAAGAAGATGTGAGCTGTGTGCCAAATTTCATTGAATTAGCTTACTTAGTTTTTGCGTAAACCTGATTTCAACAGACAGATAGACAGACAGACGGACATAGCTATATCGACTCAGGTGGTGACGCTGATCAAGAATATATATATTTTTCCATACCTGCCACGCCCCCTTCTATGCGTTACAAACGGAATGACAATGTGAATATATCTTCTGTGTAGGGTATAAAAATAAAACACTTACCCCGCGGTAGACTTTCAGTCATTGTTATAAAAGCACTGGTCTATGAAAAATACTGTAAAATACTGCAAAATACTTTTGAAGAAACAGCAGCAGATGGTGCAGTCTAGCAGCAACTGCAATACATTTACACTACCTCCTTAACTTTTCGCCGACTTGCTGAAATGCTTTCGGCTTTCACGATTTTGAATGAACGTTTCTTAATAAATAAAGCAAACACTGATCAAATTTTGGAAAATTGATGTTAAATTTTTAACACCTGTTGCCTCCATGAGCAAATGAAAAAGCATTTCATGAAATTACATTTCATTTTGCGATATAAAATAAAACACAACGAGTACACTTCCAGCGGCAATGCCAGCTCCGCCGACGGCACTGCCTTCATTTGGATTTGCATTTTCATGCAATTTCACTTAAATGTTTTGCTGAATTTATTACACAAAACTAACGAAAACATAAATTTCACATTTTTAATGCTTCGATTTATTTTAAAACATTAGAACTACGAAAAATTGAATTTGTAAAAGCTAACGCGTATTTTGCTCTTAAAATTAAATCTAACAGATGACAGTTGGCAAGGTTGCCATCTGCTCAGTTGAAACAACGACAGTAGTGGTTTATTATGAAAAGAAAATCAGGAAAACTTATCCGAAATAGGGAAATTTTTTTGATAACGTTATAAAGTTTGTTGTTAAAAATTTGATGTTCTTATAAGTTATTTAGAATCAAGCAATGCTGTTTTATTATTTGCTTTGTGTCTGGTAAAGTCAAAGTTAGTTCCAACTGCTTGCTGCTTATTTTATGGAAGCACGATTTCTCAACAAACTTTCGTGCTTCATAAATTATATAAATTTTTTTAAATCAACATTAAGTTCCATGTACCTCTGAAATATATGTAATCTAGTACAATTTGAAGTTCTACGAAAACCATACAGAATTCTTTCTTAAGCAATTATTATACGTTCCAGTATCTCTGCAAGCAGCAAGAAGGCTACCCACAACTCCAAACAGTATGTTCAATTCAAAGCAGCAAATATCCACAAAAGTGTTTCAAATGCCTGCAAGACATTTATATCCCAGTTCTAGGAGAAGTTGACCAAGATACGCTCAATATCGGATTTCTCACATATTTCGAAATAGCCCTAGATGAAAAAATTCCATCCTATTTTTTAGTTTCTTGTGTTTTAGTTGCAATTGTCGAATTACTGAGAGTAGACATGGAAAACTTTTTGCCGTTCGTACTAAGATGGTACAATTATTTTATTGCTCAAGCTATTAATTGTCCAACTGAAGCTGAACTAGATATTGTTTTTTAACTTTTTGTAATTCAACTTTTTTGTCGTTTTCCTTTTTAGGCCTTTTACTCTAAGACTACACTAGCGTTTTTGCATAACACAACATTATATGCAATAAGACACACTGTCATGTGTGGCTCATTGTATATGGCCTTGTGTTATGCTAAAACGCGCGTTGAAAAAACGCTTGTGTGAACCGAGCCTAATATTCCGGGAGGCAGCGTTGCATTTTCAACGTCATTTCGTCACGCTTATTTTTTTTTGCAATTGATAGTTCAAGTAAGGCTGATAGTGAAAACAAGCATCAGTCACCAGATCATGGTGAATCTGTTTGTGAGCGGCTGACGTATATTGACTTTTACAAAATTATATATATATTTTAAAACACGAAAATTAATTTATCGTGCTTTGTCAAAATAAGGTAATAAAAAAGTAATTGACGCGCTCACTGTAAGCAGTTGAAACTAACTTTAATTAGACCAGAGTTAAATTAAATAAAATAGCAGCACTGAACGATTCTAGATGCCTTATAAGAACATGAAACTTTCAACATAAAAAAATTTAAAACGTTGTCTCCTTTTTTGGATAAGTTCCCGTGGTTGTTCTTTCATTACAACCACTACTGTCGTAGGACTGAGCAGGTGGCAACCTTGTCAACAGTCATCAGTTAGTTTTAATTTTAAGTGCAAAATACGCGTAAATCTCTACAAATTCAATTTTTCGTATTCTTTACTAATGTTTTAAAATAAATAGAAGCATTAAAAATGTGAAATTTATGTTTTCGTGAGTTTTGTGTAATAAATTCAGCAAAATATTTAAGTGAAATTGCATGAAAATGCAAATCCAAATGAAGGCTGTGCTGTCGGCAGAGCTGGCATTGCCGCTGGAAGTGTAGTGTTTTATTTTATATCGGAAAATGAAATGTAATTTCATTAAACGCTTTTTCATTTGCTCAAGGAGGCAACAAGTGCTTAAATTTTAATATGCTTTATCCAAAATGTTATGAGTGTTTGCTTTATTTATTAAAAAACGTTTATTGAAAATTGAAAATCGTATTCAAATACAAAGGCAGTTCAGCAAGTCGGTGACAACTTAATGAGAATGTGTTGGTGTAGGTACAAGCAGTTGTTGTTGTTTCTTCGAAAGTATATTGGGGGTGCCGTTATAACAGGCCATTGCCATTGCGAGCATTGTTGGGAATTATACTATGGGGTAAGTATTTCTTACTAACAATTTCTTTAATTATTATAATATTTTTATTTTATTTAATGTGCAAAATAAATTAGATTTTTCGTAAGGAAATCTGCTACCTCTGTTGTCGAAACAAAAATTTGCAGTTTTGGAACAGGTTTACTTTAGCTGACATTCTCCAATTTTTTTTTTTTTTTAGGGGTAAAAGGGGGTCAAAAATAAATAAAAATTATGAAAACAAAACGGGCCGCTCGAATCTAGTTTCGAAGAAATAGCCATCGGAAATTCCGGATATAGCTTTTGTAAAAATGATCATAAGTTGGGAACCCCTGCATGGATATAAAAAATTTTGGTGTGATAAGAAAGATAATTTAATGGCCTTCAATAATGGAGGGAAAAGTTTTGACATTTAACCTATAATTTTGGAGATATGATGACTTTTCTAAAATTTGGACTAACTTTTTTTTAAAAAAACCTTTTTTTTCCCTAAAAGTGTCTTAATGACCCATGAGTTTTTTAGCATATTAAAAGAGCCTGGTTCGTTCCCTTTAAAATGGTATATAGTTCGTTGTAAATTTTTTATTATTTACCCCCTTTTTTACTGGAAAACAAAAAATATCATTCAATAAATTCTTATGGAAAGTATGTATTTGTGGACAAAAACAATAAAACTGCAACAACAACTACTACAGCTACAACTATTATTATTATTTTAAGGCTATTATCATTGTAAAACTTAAAAATTTTTATTAAAAATCGCGCGCGCGGGAAAAAAAAGGTTTTTTAAAAAAAAAATTGGTCCAAATTTCAGAAAAGTCGTCATATCTCCAAAATTATAGGTTAAATTTCAAAACTGTTCTCTCCATTATTGAAGGCCATTAAATTATCTTTCCTATGACACCAAAATTTTTGATATCCATGCAAACTAGATCCGAGCGGCCCGTTGTTTTTTCATAATTTTTATTTATTTCTGACCCCCTTTTAAACCTAAGAAAAGAAAATAAATTGGAGAATGTCAGCTAAAGTAAACTTAAGCCGCAGTTTTTGTCAGATCTTTTAATGCTTTCAATTTGGGTGTTTTGAACTACACCCATTGCTTTGGAGAGTGTGCTTGATAAAAGGTTAAAATTCAATAAGGATTAAAGTGTGATTATCGATCTCACTTTAAAGCCATTAAAGAAATACTTAAAATAATTTTAGTAGAAAAATTTCAACTTTATTATTATTTAGGTAGTTTTATATTAAATTTCATTACATCAACATTTCTTTCTGAGGCAGAGTTCTAAAGCATCAACGCTAATTTGATTTACCAAGAAAGAATAAGTTTTGCAGGAGCTTAGCTATTTTCTGTAGTTAACGTATGTAGTGTAAATGATAGACTGTTCAAAAAGTGAGACAGACTGGCTGTTTGAATTCAAAATTATTATTTTGAATTAGAAATGTTTATATCTAGATAGTCAACTACTAAACCTGTTTCGGAAACATGACGTGAACGTTCAAAACGGAACATTTGCCATTCGTGGCATTCGTTACCTTTTGAACTTCTTCAATTTGGTCGTTAAATAAAAATTTTTCTTTTTACGAAATTCGAAAGTCGATTTTTTGGTGGAAGTGTTGCTATTTAAAGACTTAAAACTGTCATCATGAATAGTTTGGTGAAATCAGTTTGATTTCGGCCAGGTCGAAACTCACATACTCTACACTGCATTGAAAATTCTTTTTAAATAGATGTTAAAAAAATGTTGAAGAGGTTGAATAAGTCGAAAGTCCACAAGAAGTTATAAAAGGCAAAGATTCGATTCCATTTATATAGAATAATTGGCCATCCAGTTGTGACTTAACTCAATTAAGAAAAGTTGCATTTATACCCCGCACTCTGAGTATATTTACTTTGATATTCCACTTGTAGCGCAAAGAAGAAGACTGATAGATAACGAAACCACATTTCGTAAAAATATTTGGAATGATATCGAAATACTTTGGACAAGAGCTAGGAAAATTTCATCAAGTGAGCGTGGCACCCTCATTTTACGAACGAAAGCTTTAAAATGCTACTATAAGAAAATTACTTATGAAATGCTTCGATCCAGCAATAGAAAAAAGTGGGCATATTTTGACTAGAAAGCGTGGCAGCTGCCATTTAAGTAAAAACTTTAAAATGTTATACTGAAGGAGTTATTTAAGGCAGTGTAACCAAACACGAATACTAGGAATAGTTCGGACAAGCATGTGACAAAATTTGAATGAACTCTATCGAGAGGGCGTTTCACATCCCATACAAGCAAACAATTCAGATTGTGGAATTAAGGGAATTTTTCAAGGTTATGAGCCAAAATTGCACACAACTATAAGAAATGTTTGAGCGAAGCATGTGGGATCTCAATTTCATGTTGATAATTTTTAATTTTTAACACATTTTTGTTTTGTTTTTTGAGCAAATTTAAAAAAAAATAATTAAAATACTAAAAATGTTAAAATTAGAGTTCAAGCCAATTATCACGCTTAAGTTAGAATATCATTTACCCTATAGAAGAAAAACCTTTAAAAAAAATTTTTTTTTTTTTCAAACGACCAAATGATAACCAACATTTTTTGTTTTTTACAGAGATAAAAAGAATTTTCAAAATTAATTCTTTCTTTCTTAAATTAACCCGTTTTTTCCGCATATATGGTATAAAATTCTTTTTAAAGACAGTTTTATTTCAGATTTGAGCATTTTTCCTACAGATTCCTTTTCTGCCAACATGCTTAATAATTAATGTAAAATAAATGCATTCGATTTACCTATAAACTGCACTCTGACAATGATTTTGTGAGACTTTTAAGGATTTTGGTGTGACTCTTAGGTCTTTAAATCTTTTTTAAAAATTTGTTTCTTTCATCGTTACAAATGATACACCAAAAAAATATGTAATTCTTTAAGAACACAAAGTTACTGCTCAAATAAATTAAATGAGCGGCGATACGAGAATGGGCTAGGAGTTTTCAGTAAACGCTAAATTACAGAGAAATTATTTACGTGCCTTAAAATAGCGTTTTGTGTTTGTTCTAAGTTTTTGAGGAGTTTTTAACCATTTAATTTATTTAGTTTATTTGCAGTAAAAGCTGTTAAATTTGTACAGCGCTCTGTATTTTTCGTATGTTTTTATCAGGAATGTGAACTGATTTTGTTGTTGATTGAGATTTTTTTTTTTGTAATTTTCTTGAGGTTTTCTGTAAATTTTTCTGAAGTTTTTTTTTTTTATATGATAACAATCATAAGATTAAACGTTTCGCGTACATACCAATTCGTTCACTTTACAAAAATTGTATTTGCTTAAATTTTTGAAAATATAGAATTGATAAAATTTGCTTAAGTTAATATTTTTATTTTCTAAATTCACGTACATACATTTTTTACACACTCACACAAACACATTAAAACGCCTATATACACACACATACATGCTATTGAGGGATGTTTGGTGTTTTGCGATTTTATTGATTATTTGTAGAGTTTGTCCTTATTTGCACGGAGTGTATTTTTTGTTTCCTTTTTTTTTTTCTTTCACTGCCTACCTTGTACTTTTCATAAATGTTTTTGCGTTAAGTTATACGTTAGATAAAGTTTGCAGAAAAAATTGTCATTAGCAAACTTCTCTAATAAATTTGCAACTTGAATTTTTTGCCTAAACTATATAAAATGCTGTATTCCCACGAACGCCAAAGGCCAACCACCGACCGTTAAACTGCTCCAATCTCTCTTACAGCAGCAAGATATAACGATAAAGACATCAACAAATGCAGTTGATAGGCTCACGACTTTTGCCAATCAGTTATCTCTTTCTTGGATTTTGTGCCAGGGCAGTAGTTACTGTTGAGTTGATATCAGGGCAGTTCACATTTTGAATTTTTCAGCTGGCTTATTCCACCATTAAACCTGTATGCACTGACTGTCATGTTTAGTGCAAATTTTTATACCCTACACAGAGGGTATATTCACTTTGTCATTCCGTTTGTAACGCATAGAAGGGGGCGTGGCAGGTATAGAATAGTATATATATTCTTGATCAGCGTCACCACCTGAGTCGATATAGCTGTGTCCATCTGTCTGTCTGTTTGTCTGTCTGTCTGTCTGTCTGTCCGTCTGTCAGTCTGTCTGTTGAAATCAGGTTTACGCAAAAACTAAGCAAGCTAATTCAATGAAATTTAGCACACAGCTCACATCTTCTTGCAAGCTGATAGCATATAATAATTGGCGAAATCGGTTAACGCCCACGCCTTCCGCCCATACTCTATGTAAATATACCCAAGTCCATTTTGAAAAAAAGATGCTGTGATTTTGATGAAATTTGGTGATTTGTTGAAGATAAGAACAAAATTAAGATCAGGCTAGGTTTCAAGTTTGCAAAGGCTCTTAAAAGGGCGTGGCACAGCTCTAAATTTTAACTTTTATAATGCTATAGCTCGTAAACCGTTGAAGATATTGTGATGAAATTTGGTACACGAATACAAATCTTATAAATCTTGAATTGCTCATAAAGTGGGCTGAAATGTAAAAGTGGGCGTGGCACTTTTTTAGCAATTGAAAATTTGGATTTCGTATAACTCCAAATTGGCACATACGATTTTCATAAAAATTTTACGGATGATACCACTGAAAGTAGTCAATAATATAAGCTACGTCAATCCACTGAAAAATTTATTTCAAGGGCGTGGCACAGCCTACAATATTTATAAACGTTATAAAAAGAGAACTAACAACGCAATCGCTATGAAATTTAATATGGCAGATATACTCGCTAAAAGGTGTCTTCTTGCAAAGTTTTGGCACAATTGTGCCGGTGGGTGTGGCACCTCCCTTATAAGCGAAATACGTTTAATGCTATAGATAGTGTGCTATGAGAGTAATCTTCACAAAATTTTGTGTAGAGGTGCCGGTTACTATAAGCTTTGAATTTCAATGAAACTTGACAAGATTGCAATAGTGGGCGTGGCACCTCCCTCATTAACATAAAGTTGTAAGTGCTATTTTAAGTGAACTATTGGTGCAATTGATCTGAAATTTGATGTAAGTGGTTTACTGGGTATTAGATACATATGAATTAAACGCTTTTGAAATAGCAATAGTGGGTGTGGCACCTCCCATACAATTAAAATACTTAAAGTGGCATAACTATGGAAATAAATGAGCAACCATACTGAAATTTGGTGTAAGAGGTTTGTTTATAGAAGGCTATTTGTGGATCAAAATGTGACTGGATTGTACCGGTGGGTGTGTCACCGCCCTAAATTTTAAGAATAATTACGGCACATATCGCAAACTATACAAGCTATTGTGCTAAAATTTGGTTTGTTCATGTCAATCACGAATGTAATTTATTGAAACAAAGGTGGGCGGAATTGAAAAAGTGGACGTGACATATATCGTGGTTTTCATTTCTATTCTATTTTTTCCAACATTTCCCATATTCTTTTGACATTTTCAGTTTTTTCTAACACTTTTCAACATTTTTGAACCTTTTTACATTATTTTCGACTTATTCAACCTCTTCAACATTTTTTTAACATTTATTTAAAAAGTACTTTCAATGTTGTGTAGGGTATGTGAGTTTCGGCCTTGCCAAAAATAACACCTTTACTAGTTTTTTTTTAACGGTGATTGAATTTTTAAACTTTATTTCTTAATTTTTTCAACATTTTTAAAATTTCCTCGGCGTTTTCAAAACTTACAACTTTTTTAACAAAATGTTTTCCTAAAGCCATTCTCAAGCTTTCCACATAATTGGTGCCAACAATTTTTTAGAAACATGTTGCGATATAGGGCACAAAATAGTTGAATTTCTGTTTTTATTTGTTTGAATGATTCCATATTCAAATTCCTTGTTGGAATTCCAAAGTATCCATTCCTACCCAGCTCTCGTTAAAAAAGAAAGAATATGAAAGCTATTATATCTGTAGCACTAAGGCAAAAGGAGTTAACTCCATTTTTAGTGATTTTAAGATATTGATGTAACTGGTGCTTCCTGAAATAATGGAGATAAATGTTAAGAAAATTCTGAAATTTCTGTGAAACTATTCGCTAATTTGTGTATGGAATTAAACTTCAATTCAACATAAATCAGAAAACGCTTATCTCGATTTTGCTCAAAAATGAAGCCAACTCGTTTTGCCTTAGTGCCACAGATTTAATAAAATAAATAAATATAACTCTATGTTTGGCACAAATGTCGTATTTATTAAGGTTAACTTCTTTCATTTAATAAATACATAAATAAATAGTTTTATGCTTAATATTTGAAAACAATAAATATAAGTATTACATTTGAAAACAATAAATATAAGTTATTATATTAATGTATATGTTATCGGCCAAACAAATTTTTAACAGAAACTAGTTCATCCTAGGCCAAACTAGTATCTCGAAGCGTATTAGGATGAACCAGCTTAGCTTAGGATGAACTATGGTAATTATTTACTTTTATTTACTAAAAGTTTAGTCTTCGGCCGCGGCTCAGAGTTCACATGCTATAATATGTCCAACACTGGCTTGGACCGCGGCTCACAATACTATGTGCAGCACGGGCTTTGCTAACACACCGTCGTTGGACACACATTGTTAAGCGCCGAAGCCGGTGTTGGACAAATTGGAGGCTGTAAGCCCAGAGTCGCTGCCGAAGGCCACCCACTTACCCTAACATGCTTAAAACAGCCTATGCTAAACTAGTTCATTTTCATCCCTTCGGATGCACTAATTTGGCCTAGGAGAAATAGCAAGAACTGGTTTGGCTGATAACGTATACATAGAACTATAGCTAATAGATTTTATTTGTGTTAAAAAGTTAATTCCATAAAGTTACAATGAGTAAAAATTTCGGAGGCGTATAACTTTATAGTTTCGTGCGTACTCAGGAATGCGATAATAACAATCATTTTCTAGTAGTACTTAGATAGAAAGATATATAGTAAATACCTACTTGTTTTATTTTAAATAATTTTTATATTTGTAAAGGTTATAGGCAAAACAATTTTTGCGTACTGATGTACAAAATATTTGTAATTTCCTAATTTATGTTTGTGGCATTACAAGTCAAGCTGGCCCTTGGGCTCTTCAACTTTAAGTTGCCACCACGACCACTCTTGCGCAACATTTATTCAGAATTTATGATATATGAAAGAATAATATTTAAAATATTTCCTAACTCTGTAACTATTAACTCTAACAAAAAAATTTTTAGAGCATAAGATGTTAGGAGCCAGTTCATAAATGGGCACTGTCAGCTGCGTTTTCAAACTGCATGTTAGCAATGACTGAAAATATACCTAAACTGACCATACGTTCCGTTTAGAACGGCACTGTACCGCTTTTAAGATTTCTGTCTCGTCGTCCCAAAGGAACACAGAATCGTCCCGTTTTCACAATGCATTTTAAAATTTGCAATACGCTTAAATTTAAAGCGTCACGTCGGTGGTTGCAGTCGTAATCTGAGTTTGAAATCGGAATGGGTGAGGCGACTCAGATAACTGTGGCTAACCGGCTCGCATTTAAATTGAATATGCGTTCATGGCGTCAAAAGTGCAATCATGGAGTTCTACAAACTACGTATCGAATATTTGTGGCCCCGAATTGAGGTATTTGGTTCTAGAAATGTCTAGAAAGCTTATATTTTGTCGGAAACGAACAATTTTTTCAAATTAAAGCTAACCGAAATTCCAACAAACTCTCGGAGCCCGAATTTTGAAAAAAAAATTTTCCTTTATTTTATTACTATATTTTAAATTAAAAACCAAACAAATTTTTAATAAATTTTTGACATAATATGCTGAGTAACTTTAAATGAATATAAATATCGAGTCCTTGAAACTGAAGATCATAACTCGAGCATTTCTGATGTCACGATATCTATGTATGTATGTGACATATTGCAAAGAGAATAATTATTCTCTTTGCATATTGCCTATACTCAAAAAGTATATATACACGGAGAGAAAGACTCGCTCTCACGCCATACACATGTTGCTGGCGTCTAATGCGTCTGGAGTTCAGGCAATCGTCATTTCGCAAACAAAATTTAGTTCAATTCCATTTCAATTGCGATATTTCTGCTTCGAACGTCATTTACATTTTTTTTTTTACTGCAAAATTCAGTAGTAAAATGACGAATTCTATTTGCGAAATGGAGATTGCCTTAACTCCAGACACGTTAATCAGCAACATGTGTATGGCATGAGAGCGAGTCTTTCCCTCCGTGTATATATACTTTTTGCTACAGTTAACATCATTCAGACTTATCTATAATTAAAGCTAAGGGTCGAAAATATAGTAAAGCTAATTCAGCTGTCAAATAGACAATTGTCCTCAAACCTATTGTAATTGAGTAATGGGTGATTTTTTTTTTACCATTTCTGTTACACAAAATGTTTTACTTGTAAATATCCGAAAACATGGTGTGCAGTCAGAATGAGTAATGTGCAATAGTGTTTTGCAAATAGCGTCAAATGTCATTGTATATTTATGTTGTAGACAAATTGAGAATTAGTTGCCAACAAGCAATGGAGCTCACCCAGCTCGGACAACGATGAGCCGTGTGTCCACCCGTTTTGGCGATTTGAACTGACCGGCCGGATCTGACAGCGCCGGACTTCTTCTTTTGGGTTAGTTTCGCATTTACCACAACGAACCACAAGTCCTGAAAGCCAACATTGAAAAAGAATTCAACAATTTGGAGTCAGATGTTTTGCGAGCGACAGTTCAAAATGCCGTAAAACAAACACAAATTCGCAACAATTGAGCAGTTGGTCATTTGACCGATATAATTTTTTCAAACTAATTTCATCAATGTCGCCCCTTCAAACGAACTTTCCATGAAAACAGAGCTAAATTTTTTTCATTCCCAACGAAATGGCAGCCAATTCACATTATGTCAAGACACTATTTTTGGAACACCTTGTGTTTTGGTTGTAGAAAATGTAGCCGAAAACATTTTATATATGATAATATAAGCTAGTAGGCTGAGTCAAAAATTAAATGCCCTTTAGTAAAAATGCGCCTAAGTTTTTTAAATGGCTATTTCTTTCACCATGCTACGCACTAGCTGGTTCGACCGAACGCACCCACATTGAATTTGGTATCACTTACTTAAAAAGCCCCTAGTTTAGGATTTCGAAGTTTATGATTGTTTTTCTGTTCTCGTCAAAATGCACTCACTTTTTGTCTGGTACTAGACCGATGCCTTTCTTATATTTGTGTGTTATTTGGTTCCATAATTCATCGTTTACACACAGAAATTGTTTACGAAAATTCTTCTTGTTTGTTGGCAAAAGGGGAGAAACGACAGGGTTGAGCACAGAATTTGCCGTACTCGGAAATTCTCTTTCGTTCTGTTCGTTTGCTGATATTATGCTTTAGTTTTATGTTTCATATGTCTGATTGGTAATAGCTTTGATAATTACAAGCACAAAGTAATTTAAGTGTTCGTGCGTATACGCAGAACATACTCAGAAAAGCGAATAGACAAGAATTTATTGCACCGAATTTCCTAGTGTAAAGCAGCTTCAACCGTTTTGAATTGCTTGCTTGTATGGGGAATGCATCCAATTTTTGTCCAGTCCACTTTTTGAACGTGTAATGCCACATATTGGGAGGAAAACAAAAATTTTATACATCAGTACGTACAAATTTTGCTACTAACTTTTACAGCCTGAAATAATTTCTGAAAATAAAAAATGGACGAGTTTCTTTCACAAATTTAAACTAAGTTGTGCGCTTTAGAAATTTCTTTGAAACAACTTAGTCATAAATTTACTACATTTAAAATGTTTCGAAAGATTCAATCTATATGCAAAAATGTTTCTTATGATTGTAAGGTTGTTTTTTGTGTCAACGCGGATTGTCAAAATTAAACTAGAAATTAACATTTGAGCCGCTTTACCCAGCGTGTTTTGTGAGCTACAGCAATCAAAGAGGTCCACTAGTTAATCAGTCTAATATTAATTACAATAGAGTTAAAGCCCTATAGCTATTAAGTTTCTAAGCTATTTGGCTTGAAGTTGAATGTCAAGCAAAACGCTTATTTTTAATTTACGAATTTTTCAACCAATTCTGCATGCGCATTAGAGGTCTGCATGAGTGCTTTGCACTCATTGCACTCGCTGTCGAGTACAATGCTGCTATTGATATTCTGCGAGCCATCAATAAACTCGCACCAAACAGATCGCTTCAACGATATGCCTTGACTTCGTTTGCATTCTGACTCGTATTTCGCTGTCAACGTTGTTCAAGTCGAACAAAACATTTACAAAACTGAACATGAGCACATGAGCCATGAACATTTGTAATATCAATGCGTCGCCAAAAGCTTGACGCATGCTGTAATTAGTTTTTCACTTCAATTACGACTCCTGTGACACCACGATCTAAATGTTTACATCCGATAGTATGTCCCAAACCGGCTTCGCTGGCCATAGTAATAAAACATAAAAATTAGGATAAATGGACGGCCTTCGGCTGCAGCTCAGGATTTAAAACTTCCAAAAATTCAACACTGGCTTCGCAGCGGCCTTTGGGCGCGAATCAGTCTATAATATATTCAACACCTAGTTTGCTAGCCACAGCAATTTTACATAAGAATAACTCGAAAGCCAAACGAGACATTGAATTTTTTTAACTTAAATTTTCGATTTATTTTGACGTATTTTAACGTAAAACAACGTCAAATTGCGTCGCCACGAATATCGTAATTTCCCCGTTATATCTATTTATATAGCACGAAAACAGCTTCGAATTTAGTTCGGCACCAGTCTTACGCAATATCGAAATTACGAAGGGCAACAAGTCACTTGGTGTCGAATGCAATAAACTACGAGTGCATGAATTCGTAAAACATTTTATTTGCGAGTGCAGCACTGACCTCTCTTGCTTGGTGTTTCGTTTTGTTTTGATTTGATTTGTGGTTGATGTACTCGCAATCGTGGCAAGTGACTTGATGGTCGTTTCAAGTGCATTCGTGCAGACCGCTAATATACATAAAGAAATTTTCAAAATTTCATATGATTCTGATAATTGTTTTTGCAAGTAAATTAAAAAAGAAGTATTAATAGACGTTAAAGCAAACTTAAGTACAAATGTGGGAAAAAAACTTCTTGGAGAGAGAGACTAAGATTGCCATAATGGATAACGACATACCTTTATAACAAACAAATGCAAAAAATAAAAAATTATTAAAATTATAAAAAAAATTTGAAACTGAATAACAATATAAATGCGATTCATAAATATTGGCACAATTATTATATTCTCTATGATTTATGGTTTAATAGGGTAATTCCACACAAATGTCTCTGCCGCTCTAAGTGTTTTTATTGCTTTAAACATCTTAGGGTTCACTTCAAAAACATTTACAGAAAATGTGTGTTAGCTGTAAATAGTTAACACATAGTTTTTGGGTTATGGGCAGAACAATGTCAATGGAATTGGCTTTTGCAATAAATTGTTTGAAATATTTTGAATAATTAGAGTTTAAATTATTTACATAGCTGACATCTTCTTAACAACAAACTTACGCCAACTTAAATCTAGCACGTGTACACGTGTGGGTTATGAGAGTCATAAGTTATGACCGGTGCTGCCCAGAGAACGAGCAGGCGCTCAGAGCGTAAAAGTGAGAACGAAAAGGCGCTTAAAGAGCTTTAAATAGCGTGCACACATAGATAATCACCAAAACATGCTTATCGTTGCTTGTGGTAAGGGACACCACTGGTTGCGACTCACCCGTAATACACTCTTCTATGCATGTGTATTTGTGTTTGAAGATTTGTGTGACAGCAGTCTTGCATCGTTCGCTTTTCAAATCAAACTGAATTGATTTTTACGCTCTCTCGTTTTGTGTACGTATGCATGTATGTATATTAATACGTTTTGCCCATGATTTAACTGTATAAGGTTACTGCGAAAAAAATGCTGCTTCTTCCAAAAGTAGGTCTAGTGTCAAACTGCATAACATTTTTTTAATCGTTTTTTACTTTGAATATCAATTTTGAAACTCAAGCTTTCTGACGTTCAACACTTTCAGATATGAGTTTGACAGCTTACCAGAACCTTAATAGTTAAGTCATGGTTTTGCCAAGCTACGCTCATAACCGTAGCAGGACAAAACGTACAGCGCGCGCGACTGCGGCAGAAAGAGAATAATTAATCATATACGTATATACAGCGGAGAGCGAAAGAATCAATTCGGTTCCATTTGAAAAGCACACAACAACACAACTGCAAATGCATTGTAGAGCATTGAAGAGAACTACTTGTGTGGTAGTGCCCAGCTCTGCTCATCACCAGTGGTGCCCACTATCGCAAGCAAACACGCTCACGATAAGCATGTGTTGATAATGATAAGCATGTGTTGTAGATTCTGTATACGTGCACTTTTTTTCACGCTCCTTTTACGGTCTCTAGGTGCCTGCACGTCTCAATTTCACGCAATTTTAGCGCCTGCTCGCTCTCTGGGCAGCACCGCTCATAACGGTCATATGAACTTACTTTTTTTTGTGTGCGAAATGTTTATTGTTACAAACGAAAAAAGGCGTAGAAGCATCAAAGTACGATAGGGTTGTAAAAATTGTGGCAAGGTAGTATAGTAGTAAGCTAGGCTGAAGAGTAGTACAAAAGCACTATTGTATTACAAACGACTGGTTGTATAATATGCGAGTTAGATAGCGCTCACAGTGATGGCATTTGGGTTTTGTAGAGACTTGAAATGTTATTTTTAGATGGCGAATGTATTTTAAAATTACTAAATTTTAGCTATTTTACTTAAAAAGAAAAGGTCAGCACATTTGATTTCAGGTTTTCAGCGAGTGCACTAAAAACTTGTCGAATGTACATAAGACAATTTAACACAACGCAAATGTACTGAAGATAGTGTAAATGTACCGAAAGTGCCATCACTCAGCGCTAACGGTAACTTCTCGATAATCGCTGTTTACAAATGCTTGTGTGCTGCGGATACAGTATTCACTCGTATTCGCTCACATAACGTCTACACAATGGCGTAAGTCTGTTGCTTAGTTAGTGTGTATATATAAGCCCTAGTTGTGCGGAGTTGATTTGTCATCAAATGATATACAAATTATATATATATAAAATTCAAACATAACTATATCAATATTTTAAACATAATACAATAAATAAATGCAATAAATTCACTAGGTTTACAAATTTTCATAGTTTTTTGACATAATTAAATTATGTTTTTCAGGTTTTCATTTTTCATACTAAGATCCCTGAAACAAAATAATTTTGTACAAATTCATGTGTTTGTAAATTGTACTGGCCTATACAGAATCAAAGCCCGATATGTCACTTTCTTGCTGCAAGAGAAAGAATAAAAAAATTAGATATATATGTTATAACAAAAAAAAAAAAGCATTAGTTTTTTGTTTAAATTTTTCTTAAAGACAATAGTCGTGCTTTATTCGTTTGGGTGAAACGAACATTTCATACGTACATATGTAGATATGTAAAGGGTGTTTTTTTTAGAGGTATAGAGCTTCGAATTGAAATAAAAAACAAGAAAATCGTTTTAATGTCCATCAATTTGGCTTTATTGGAAGGATAATTTTATGCCATTAATGTTTAAATATGATTTTGGGCATGTGACCGCCGCGGCTGGCTCGAATAAAGCCAATTCTACAGGTCCAATTTTGAACCACTTTTTCGAGCATATGGGGCCGTATGTCGGCAATAACGCCACGAATGTTGGCTTCCAAGTCCCCTAACGTTTCTGGTTTGTTGGCGTAGACGAGCGACTTCACATATCCCCAAAGAAAATAATCCAATGGTGTCAAATCACACGATCTTGGTGGCCAATTGACAGGTCCATTCCGCGAAATTATGCGCTCATCGAATGTTTCCTTCAATAAATCGATTGTGACGTGCGCTGTGTGGCATGTAGCGCCGTCTTGTTGGAACCACAACTCATCCACATTCATGCCATCCAATTCGGGAACAAAATAGTCGGTTATCATGGCTCTATACCGGTCTCCATTAAGGGTAACTGACTCTCCAGCATTATTTCGGAAGAAGTATGGCCCAATGACTCCACCAGCCCATAGAGCACACCAAACAGTCAGTTTTTGTGGATGTAATGGCGTCTCAAGGGTCTCATGTGGATTCTCTTCACTCCAAATGCGGCAATTTTGCTTGTTGACGTAGCCATTCAACCAAAAATGAGCCTCATCACTGAACAAAATTTTGCGATGAAAATCAGCATCGAGATCAATCTCATTTTCGGCCCATACACCAAAATCACGACGCATTGCATGGTCTTGCGGCTTTAATTCTTGCACAAGCTGAATCTTGTAAGGTCGCAAGCCAAGATCTTTGCGCAAAATCTTCCATAAAGTTGATGGACAAAGCTCCAATTGCTGTGCACGGTGGCGAATCGATTCATTCGGGTCCTCTTCAACATTTTGCTCTACAGCGGCAATTGTTTCTTCGGTGCGCACTGTTCGACGTCTCTGCGGATGCGTATTATCACATAGAGTAAACGTAGTGCGAAAACGATCCATGGTTAACCGAATTAATTGCTCTGATGGACGATTATGTCGACCATAAAATGGACGGAGCTTGCGGTAAACTTCGCGAACTGAACCATTATTTTCGAAATAAATTTGCACGATTTGCAAGCGTTGTTCTTTTGTCATGATGAAATAGCAAACCAAACTGAACATAAATGACATTAGAGTTGCCAGATTTGACCATAAAATGCCAGTTTTATCTCTATTTGAAAAACAAACCTCTAAAAAAAACACCCTTTATATTAGGGCGTGATTTTTCAAAATTTTCTGGATTAATTTTATTTTGTTTTTCTATATTTTAGCTTCAGGCCAAAAGTTGAGCTTCCTAGCTCAAAACTGTAAACGGCGCGAATAGAGTTTCTGTCGGATTTAGTTGAAATTTTACGAGAAATCCGACTTACTAAAACGTAGAAAAAAATCTAACTTAGGATATAGCATTTTAGGTATTTTTTTGTGTGGGAGAGACCACCCCCCCATTTTTCAAACCAAGCCCACATTTTTCATATGGCTGAAAATGCAGACAAAATACAACGAATCTTCAAGTATAGTATATCGTTGTAAAGGTCACAACAACCGCTACATTTTGTACCGCCTACACGGGCGGTAGTACGCCTGCACACCTCGTTTTTTTGCACGTTTTTGTACATTGTCATATGTTATGAAGATATAACGCTTCAAGCGTTTTTGTTTTTGAGAAGATGTCACGCCCTGTTATACTATATAATAGCGTTCACATTTTGAAAAGTGTTTGTGAAGACGAAAGTCGATGGCACTCGTTTTTGTCCTTGGTAGAAATGATACCAACAAGCGAAGCAGACTCAGTCTGTGATTATTTTCTTTTTCTTTATATATGTTACCGGCCAAACTAGTTTTTAGAATAAACTAGTTTTTCCTAGACCAAACTAGTACATCAGAAGCTAGTTAGAATGAAACTGTTTAGCCTAGGAAAATATTAGTATGGTAAGTGGGTGGCCGTCGGCCGCGACTCAGAGCTTACATCCTCCAAAATGTCCAACACCGGCTTCGTGGCCGCGGTTTACTGTAATATATTGAACGCAAGTGTGTTAGCGAAGCCTATGTTGGACATTGTATGGTGTACCGCGGCCGGAGAATGTAAGCGCTGAGCCGCGGCCATAAGCCGCCCACTTACTGTAAAGATAGAAAAAAATTTTGAGTTTGAATAATAAGTGAAAAATCGCCAAAGGACGGGAACTAAATATTCATTAAAAACTTGATATCACTCTTGCAAAGTATTTTTCCGGTGCCTTTATACTCCGACTTTTTCGCAATTTCGCCGTTCTTAGAAAATAATATTATACATATAAAATTTTAAAAGTTTTTTTATGTATGATTGTTGATCTTACCCTGTCAGGTTTATAGAGATGTGTATGTGGTAAAAGAAATGTTGATCCAATATCACGTTCGGCCATCGTATTCGCCTCCTGGATTGCAAAATATATCACATTAATGATTTACAAATTTGAGAACATATTTAACATCATGGCTAGCCAGGCGAGGCGACCAGACGATATGAGAGAGTAATTTAAACCTAACTGTTATTTATTTGAAGAACTAAAACGCACGATGAGCCAACAGTTAATATTAATATTATGAGCTCGAATTGCACCAGATTCCTTCTTTCGTGTACATGCTACTATGAAACTTGTTTGGAGCAAAAAAAAAAGTCCATTTGCAAGCTTCCATACCCTCAATATCGGAGAAAAAAGTCAAAGGAGCTTTATAGAATGAACAATATATATTACTGATTTTTGAACATTATACGACTTCTTTTTTATGAAACGACCTGCATTTTTTCTACAACTTTCATAGTTATTCAACATTTTAGACTCACTCAATGTTGGTCAAATTTCTCGATAAGTTTTTCAACATTTTTCGACTAAAAAGTCTTATTAAGGAAATTCCACTTAACTCGAAAACTCGTAAGACGTGCAAGTTTAGAAGTTTCCTAACTTGAATACCGCTATCTTTGCAAACGTGCAAACAAAAGAGCATTGACAATTTGACAGTTTGATCAGTCAGCCGTAGCCATGACAAAAAATTTATCACAACAAAAAGACTGAATGTATCATAATATGAGCCGCTGAATTATGTCTGTTTTCTAACTTGTTATGTTTGTAATTTATTGACCTTTTCAAAATTTTCCAATCACTGACCTTGGCATTATTTTAATGTAGAAAACAAAAGTTAGATATGCTGGTTTCTACATATGTAGTTATGTATCCTGGTGCTTTCAGCACTTATTTAAATATGTATCTAAATTTTTTGAACTTAAATCATTACTTACATCATTAGGTTGAGAATTTTGGTTGCCAAAGCAGCTTTGCATTGATTTAGTCGGAGCATGTACAGTAGTTTCGTCAAATGAGCGCACCTCAGCTGCCCTAAAAACGTCATTAATTAATTTTCATACATTTGATTAATTTGATTTTGCTTACAATTCGGTTTGATGCATCGTATCAAGCCAGACATCCATTGAATCAATTAAACTGAAAAGTACAAATTCTACAATAAACGAGCAATCGAAAAACAAAAATTTTCTAAGATTTTAACAGACACAGCAACCGATAAACCTAACACATAAAAAACAATGGCTAAAGTAAATATATGTTCAGAAGGCAAAGCAACATAAGGCTTATGTTTGCACAGAAGAGGTCTGCATGAGTGCACTTGAAATGACCATCAAGCCACTCGCCATGTTGAGAGTCCATCGACCCCTTGTGCACGAAAACCACAAATCAAATCAAAACAAATGGATGCACTAAGCAAGAGAGGTGAGTGCTGCACTTGCAAATAAATCGCAAATAACATTTTCTATAAGTTCAAGCACTCGCAGTACTTTCAGATCATCGGATTTTTGGGAAAACAATAAACAAGAAAGGATTTCAGAATGGATTTGAAACCCATGACGGATTATTACTTATTTTCTAATATGCTCCACAAAATTTTTTTTTTACATTTTATATGCATAGATTTATAGAAAAAGGGCAAAACACATAAAACACATCGTAGCATTTGACATTTCATTTAAAATCACATGCCCGAAGTTGCCAACTGTCAACTTTCTCTCTCTCTATTAAACATAAAGAAATTAACAAAGATGGCATGACAGTAGCACGTCAGTTTGGCGTTGCCAGATCCGCTCGCTTATTAAGCGACAGTTACACTAATTTCAATACCTCGCAATTGAATACCCGTCCCTTTTTTTTATGTTGTCGTTTAGAGGCTGTTGTTGAACCTGAATCTGTTGTTGCATCGTACAAATATTCATGCGAGATCGGCGTTCACAAATTTTAGGAGCGCGTGGTATTGGCGTAATGTGGAGACGGCTCTCAACAATTTCCACTTATTTATGTCTCGAATTATTGAACGACTCGAAGTACTTACGCATACTTCAGCTGATGTGAACACGTATTTAGCGCCATAAATCATAATAAAACCAATGCCAGAGCAAGCCTCGGAGGACTGCCGGGGAGAAGGGGCCATATTAATTTCTACACTGCTGGCTCCAAGCTAAATAACCAAGTGGGTTATGGTATTTACTCCAAGGAACTGAAGTTAAGAATTGCTGCGAGGTTACCAGATCATTGTGGCATTTTTCAGGTGGAGGTTATAACAATCGAGGGAGTAGCATCCTGGCGAAGGAAGAATGTTGTATCCAAAAAGGATATAAAAATTTTCTCAGATAGTCAAGCAGCTATCAAATCTCTAGAATCAGTCCTTCTAAGCTCACTAGTGGCACAACAATGTCGCTCGTCTCTAAACGAGATGGCTCAACATTTTAACATTCACCTCATCTGGGTGCCTGGGCATAGGAACATTGACGGCAATTGCAAAGCGGATGAACTTGCTAGGCAGGGGACTACTGCACAAATTCCTCAGGACAAGAAAGGTGTTGGCATGCCACTTGCTGCTTGCAAGTTATTGCTTCAAGAAGAAATGGTAAAAAATACTAACAAAAATGGACTGAAGGGTAATATAACTAGGCAAATCTGGCCGAAATGGGATACTAAGCGTTCGTCAGAATTAATTTCTCGCACTAGACATAGTGTCTCGTCAGTTGTCGCAGTCATAACTGGCCACTGCCTCATTGGCAGCCATGCGCAGAGATTAGGTGTTAGGTCCTTTGACTTCTGTAGAAGTTGTGGAGATGTGGAGGAAGAGAAAAATATTAAACATCTTCTCTGCTCCTGTCCCGCACTTGCTAGAAAACGCCACAAAGCGCTTGGGTCGCTTTTATTTGATGATCTGGATGACCTTAAATATGTCAGTATAGGTCAGCTATTTAGTTTCCTTATGAAATCTGTATGGTTCGACGAGAGAGTATAGTCAAACACCCTGTGGTATCACAATGAATCACAATTGGTCTAAGTAAGTCGGTTTTTCATAACTGACTGCCACTCCTACCTAACCTAACCTAAGCCTGGGAACTTAAACCTTATCAGAAAAACTTCATGGTAAGAATTTAGTTAAGCAGAAAACCGTTACTGATTGGACGCCATACATAAAATCGATGATTAACTCTAAATATGAAGACAAAAATTTGGACTAGTTAAGCGGCTCGCAAGACAAAGATTAGAACATGTCTTCATTTTTTTAAATTTTTTGAAAGTATTGTCATCTATTTGCCAATTTAACTTACGTGAAATAAAAACGTTTTTAAGCAGCAATAATTGAAGAATTTTTAAATTTTGGTTTTGTGATAAAAAATGAGCGAATTTGCTTAGCTTGAAAGTGATTTTAGAAGTACAAGTGTAATATGAAGTGAGATAAGCAGTGAAATAACAATACAGTGAGCTTGACGCATTTTCGAATGCTTCTTCCCTCCCTTAGTTCAGCCAATTACGGATTTTCTGCCCTACAGACCTAACAGTACTGAGCATTTGTTTCGTGTGCACTCATGCAGACCTCTAATACACATACAACTTATTTTGTTGTTGGCTTATTGCCTCATGATCAGAGTTTGACTTTTGCTCTTATTACTTAATAATCTTTGGTTGTATCGTCGGTATCATGGTGCAATTACCAAGGTGTAGTAATTAACCCCTTGACGTCTCAATTAGCGCAACGAAGTTCGCTTCCAACTGTTCGCACACAACTTTACATTATTAGCTGAAAATAACGGGAAAATTTCTATTCTTTTTTCATCAAATGTACACTACGAGTTAGACTCGTGATAATCATGTTAGGCACAGAAATTGTACCACGAGTCAGACTCGTGGTAATACGTCAAGGGGAGAGCAATGCGTACTGAAGTGGAAGCCATTTTGAGAGCGTGAGAGTAGATCGCCTATTTGCTTTATCTTTGACATTCATAACATGTCAATTGCCCGTTCAGCAAAGTTAAGCGCTTTGATAATTGCAGCGCTTAAGCAAAAAGCTCTTGAATATTTTCTGAACGATGTGCTGAAAATGTTGCAAACTATTTGATTTCTGAGAAATTTAGTCGCTGTTGTTGTTATTTAATAACAAAAAAGACTTATGACTGTCGGATCAGAACACGCTGCACTATTTAGCGTAGTTTTTTGTTCACATCAGAATTTTGATCACTAAAAACTTGCTGAAAGCGTTTCAAAAATGTTGAAGTTGCTGTACGGTACCAATAATCAAAACAACGATGTATCAAAAATATAACGAAGCACAATAAAATCGAATTGATGATAAATGTCAATGTGAGTCTATTAATGGCCAATACCCAGAAAATTATGAGAGAAGTGTCATAATTACTCCACCTTGGTTATTACACCATGGTCGGTACAATCTAAAGTTATGCTTTGCTTACTCTTCACCATCTTTGTAGTTGTTGTTATACTCTGAATCGTGAGTTTCGCTTGTTTCCGTTTTCGCACTGCGCAAATGCATTTCTGCCATATAGTTTGGTAAGATTTGATGATGATGCATCTCATTTGCAGATGATGCTATAGCAGCATTATATGCACCAGCATTTGCACTAACAGCTGGTACTACTCCATCGCTATCTGTTGATGCGTTGTCGTGACGATGCTTGGTATTACCATCGCCATTATGCATATCCATTCTATCGTTGGTTGTGTTATAGCCGTTGTTTGAAGCATAACTTGTATTATGCAACAGCTTACCGCTGACTGTTGCGGACACCTCAAATCCAGCTGATACTAAAGCACCGACTGAAGTGTTAGACATTTCCCCATTCCTTTGGCTACTTACAGATGTTCTTTTTTTGGTATTTGCAGATTTCTAAAATTGTTTAAAAATGTTAAGAACTAAAGTTTCAAAATGGGACACTATGACTGCCCCAATTAAATTAAATATAGTACCTTTGGATCAACTGACATAACATTGCTTGATAGCTGCATATGTTCGGCATCAGAATTGGCATACATGTCATCGCTACCGCCACCAGTTACAGCAATTGGCATATTTGCTGTTGTCTTGTTTTGAAAGTGTGGCATACGTTCCATTGTCAATTGGTGATGTAAAAGTTGTGTTGATGGCAAAACCGTTGGATGGTACTTCGCTCGTGGTATCATCACTGTTAGAGAGCGATCAGACTGCTCCGGATAGAGTTGCAACTCGTTACTGGAGTCTTCTAAGGCTGTTATAAGAGCAGAACTAGCTGTGCCAAACTGTTCGTTTCCTTGATTATGCGCCATTTGTAAAGAGCTGGAATGCTTGTGATGCGAACCGTCATAATAAATGTTAGCAGGGAAATGGTGTACTTGTTGCTTCGTAATGCTCGCTGTACGTTCCTATTAGAAAGAAACAATGATTTTCAGTTATATATAATCCGTGCTTTCGTGTCCGTATTTACCTTAAGCACGTACGGTAAGGAGTTTTGACTAGTTTCACTGCTGGAATCTTTGATCATAGCACGTTTATCAATCTTCATGTGTTTGCTACGCATGCCACCAACTGCTGTGGGTGTCAAACGGCTGTTTTTGACAGCGAATTTGTGCGTACTACTAGCCAATAACGAGCGTGCACTGGGATGTCTGTTTCGTTTCGTGCATGTTACCAGAATGCAGAAAAGCAGCAATATAAAAAGCAATGTTCCAATTGCAATCAGCGCTATTAGCAGTATCTTTAAATTCAATTGACAGGTGGCACCCGTGTACCAGGAGAAACACTCGCAAATCGGAGTTTTGCTGTCGACTGCAGCTGTTTGCTTATTTTTGTTGTTGTTTTTGTTGCTATTGTTTGCGGAGATCGCACATGTGCCATGGTAATGACACTTCTCGCATCCGATCATTTCAGCTGAACACAAGCGGCCAGGATAAATAGGATTATCGGAGAGATCAGCATAGCCTTCTTGACAACTACAGGTGTATGTACCTTGTAAGTTAAAGCAACGCGCATTTTCAGAACAATCATGAAACTTGCTATGCACGCACTCGTCAAAATCTGTTGAAAAAGTTATGTTAAATAGTAGATATATGAAAAAAAAAAAACAATAATCGAAATTAACTTGAAATACTGTGTGAATTTTCTTACCCACAACAGCCATTGACTCGACACCAATTTTGGTTGTATAAAGTTCTGTTCCACCAATGCTGTAGTTGCTCTGGCGTAAATATTTCTTAAAAACATTTGCCAAGCGTTTCTCATCGCTGTTATCAGAAAGCTATGTGGAGATTTTTGAATTATAAAACTGTTCAAATCTATCACAGACATTTTTGTTTACCTGTAGCAAGAAGTTCGCAACAGTCTCATTTCCTACAGCTGCATCCTTGCCGCCTTGGCTTTTAAGCGCCTCAATCGATGACAAATGAACACCATGATATACATCACGAAAATCAGACTGCATTACCATACGATCGACAGCATCATGCGCAATGGCCGCTAATTGGCGGAATTCTTTGGATTCATTGTTGGGAAGATGTTCTTCAAAGTTAAGTAAATCTTTTCCGAGGCGATCTAAGCGTATTTGCATAGCATAGGTATAGGTTGCTACAGAAGAAAATGAAAATAATGTCATGTCATGAGGTATATGCTCGAGGACTTGTATTATCATTCTGCCAAGTTAGGCAGAATGCTCTGTTTCAGTGTGGAAACAGTATTCGCAGTTCGCAGTATTGATTTGTTGGTTGCCAAAAGAAAATACTCAATTATTTTGCAAATTGCAAAATCGAGTGGATATCGGGGCCAAGTGGGCCATTTGGCCCTAAAGGGGAAAAACGGCTACGCTGTTAGGGACCTCCCATCCACATTTTTCTTCTTTTTATACCCTACACAGACGTTATATTCACTTTGTCATTCCGTTTGTAACGTATAGAAGGAGGCGTGGCAGGTATGGAAAAGTATATATATTCTTGATCAGCGTCACCACCTGAGTCCATATAGCTATGTCCGTCTGTCTGCCTGTCTGTCTGTCTGTCCGTCTGTCTGTCTGTCTGTCTGTCTGTCTGTCTGTCTGCCTGTCTCTCTGTCTGTCTGTCTCTCTGTCTGTCTGTTGAAATCAAGTTTGCGGGAAAACTAAGCAAGCTAATTCAATGAAATTTGGCACACAGGTCACACCTTCTTGCAAGCTGCTAGCATATAAAAATGGGTGAAATCGGTTAATGGCCACGCCTTCCGCCCATACTCTATGTAAATATACCAAAGTCCATTTTGAAAAAAACTTGCTGCGATTTTGATGAAACTTGGTGATTTGGTGAAGCTGAGAACGAATTTAAGATTAGGCTAGGTTTTAAGTTTGCAAAGGCTCTTAAAGAGGCGTGGCACAGCCCTAAATTTTAACTTTTATAGCGCCATAGCTCGTAAACCGTGCAAGATATTGTGATGAAATTTGGTAAACGAATACAGATGATATGAATCTTGAATTGCGCATAAAGTGGGCGGAATTTTAAAAGTGGGAGTGGCACTATTTAACAATTAAAAATTTGGATTTTGTATGACTCAAAATTGGCTCATACGATTTTCATGAAAATTATAGGGACAATACCACAAAAAGTAGTCAACAATATAAGCTACGTCAAAACACTGAAAAATTTATTTCAAGGGCGTGGCACAGCCTACAATATTTATAAACGTTATAAAAAGAGAACTAACAACGCAAACGCTATGAAATTTAATATGTCTTCTTTGGCACAATAGTGCCGGTGGGTGTGGCACCTCCCATATAAGCAAAATACGTTAAATGCTATAGATAGTGTGCTATGAGAGTAATCTGCATAAAATTTTGTGTAGAGGTGCCGGTTACTATAAGCTTTGAAATTCAATGAAACTTGATAAGATTGAAGCAGTGGGCGTGGCACCTCCCTCATTCACATAAAGTTGTAAGTGCTATTTTAAGTGAACTATTGGTGCAATTGATCTGAAATTTGATGTAAGTGGTTTACATATGCATCAAAAGCTTTTGAAATAGCAACAGTGGGCGTGGCACCTCCCATACAATTAAAATACCTTAAGTGGCATAACTATCGTAATGTATGAGCAATGATACAGAAATTTGGTGTAAGAGGTTTGTTTATAAAAACCTATTTCAGGTTCAAAATCGGACTGGATTGCATCAGTGGGTGTGTCACCGCCGTAAGGTTTAGGAGTAATTGCGGTACAACGAAACAAGCTATTGCGCTAAAGTTTGGTTTGTTTGTTGAACCAAAAGTGGGCGGAGTTGGAGAAGTGGGCGTGGCATGTTTCGTGTTTTTTATTTATGTTCTATTTTTTTCAACATTTCCCATATTCTTTTGACATTTTCAATCTTTTACATCTCCTCTTCAATTTCATTCGGAATATTCTTTATTCTTTCGACTTTTTCATCAATTTTTCAGCATTTTTCATATCTTTCAACTTTCTTAAATGGTTTTCATATATTTTCAACATTTTCAGTTTTTTTTAACACTTTTCAACATTTTTGAACGTTATACATTATTTTCGACTTATTCAACCTCCTCAACAGTTTGTTAACATTTATTGAAAAAGTACTTTCAATGCAGTGTAGGGTATGTGAGTTTCGGCCTGGCCGAAGATAACACCTTTACTAGTTTTTTTTAAAAGTATGGGTTCTGGGAATGCAATAGCCATTGGCAATGAAGAACGGTATAGAAATTAATTTGCAGATACCGCCAATACACAAGCTCGTTTTGAATACCGGTATTGTTATTAAAAGTCTCAGAAATTGCACGTATATAGGAACGATTTCCTTAGAGTAATGATTTTCCCATAAAACATTTACCGTGTCAAATTTCCAGTTTTCTTTTCGCGTCGTTTGGCCAAATTTTAAAACATATCTCGGTCGTTGACTAATTGTTTCTTTTCGAAATCTTTTAGGTAAAAATTTATTATACTTTTGACACCAGTACGCACTAAGTGTATGGAAATTTGTCTCCAGTCAAATTTGCTGAAATTTTATTGTTATACTTCATGCTATTTTGATCAAAAGTCTTCATGGGCGCAAAGTTCAAAAATTGGGCGGAAACTAATTTCCACGCATTTAGTGCGGGGTCCTTTCACGATGGTTTTCGGGTAAAAAGGTGTGATTACTCTACACACACAACAGGTCTTCCTCCAGCTCTGAAGAAAAGCCAAATCATATAAAAGCAATGGTTTAAGGAGACGCTGTGTGTTTAATCCAGCATTTAAAAATAACCAACGCTTGTTACAAAACTGCATGGGATATGTTGATGCAAGGTTTGAAAATCGTCACTTTTTATTTTTCAACATAAGACGACAAAATATTTGATAAGCCGGTGGCAAATAGCAAATCGGCAGAGAGAAATAGACATCTACTCAACGCAAAAATTAAGTGCATTAATACATTATCGATGATCTCAATGGAGGATTAATCGCTTATCAGAAGAAATGTGAGAAGAAAGCAGCAATGGTTAACAAAAACAATAAAGTATCGATAGGTTAGGTAGGAGTGCCAGTCAGTTATGAAAACCCGACTCACTTAGGGTGTTTGACTATACCCTCTCGTCGAACCAACCAGATTTCATAATAAAACTAAATAGCTGACTTATACTGACATGTCTAAGTCATCAAGATCATCAAATAAAAACGACCCAAGTGCTTTGTGGCGTTTTCTAGCAAGTGCGGGACAGGAGCAGAGAAGATGTTTGATATTTTCCGCTTCCTCCACATCTCTACAACTTCTACAGAAGTCATCTAATCTCTCCGCATGTCTGCCGATGAGGCAGTGGCCAGTTATGACTGCGACAACTGACGAAACACTATGTCTAGTGCGAGAAATTAGTTCTGACGAACGCTTAGCATCCCATTTCGGCCAGATTTGCCTATTTATATTACAAGTTATTTCTTCAGTCCATCTTAAGTATTATGAGCACAAGTAAGAATCGAATCAGCGAATGTAGAATAAGTGACCTTAAGAGCACTGCTGGACCAAGGGTCACAAGAGACAACAGTTTCGAGAAGAAGCAGCCCAGATATTATCACTTTCTCGGATTAAAGTAAGCACAAACACAAACCAAAAAATTTGTTGATAGAAATCAATTCAATATTCCTTACAAACGAACAATTTAAGCGTTAGTTCTACCAAGGTTGGCAAGTGCTCATCCAGATCAATGCTTTAAGTACGACACTATCAAATCGAACAGTTTTTTGCTAGTGAATCTTAATTTTAACAAATCTGGTAGGACAAAACTTGACTGGCCACTATCGGGATTGTCGCAGAGACAGTCACAAAAAAAAAGGGTATTAATTGCTGCAACAATAACTTTAGGGCGTTTTTGGGAACTCCAACACTAATTTAATACGTACGTTTACATGGTCGGTCCGGGAACATTCGCGCAAATCCTGGCCGGCAAATGCAACGTGTGGTCGTCTGCTGCACACGCATGCAGATTTCATTGCGTTGTGCTTTGCAGGACGGGCGACATATGGGATTCGAAGAAGATCCCACAAAACTAATAGATGTATTTTGATCAGGCTGCGCTTCGTTGGCATTTTGTTTTTTTTTGCTGCTGTCTATTGGTTCTCTAGGACTTGAACTGGATTTTGGCGGTGTGGCAATGAGTACGCCTCCTAAGAGCACATGATTTGCTTTATTTACATTGGGTGCAGACTCTTCATCCAGCGTAGGAAAATCAAATGATACATTATCATAGTAATCTAATGCCACATCAGAATCTGCAATATACGTGCCTGTGGTATCTCCCGCTGTTGCGCCAGCACCAGATGATGTGACGTCGGCTGATATAGCGCTTATGGCATTTATTTCATGCGCTGATTTTAACATAGTGGGACTTATATTGATAGTACCTTTTTTGTTGCCAGTTTTTGAGGTACTATCTGTCATAACAATAAAAATGCTATTGTTAGAAGCATCATCATTTTTGTAGGTCACATTAGTTGATCTTTCTGTTGTGATTTGTTGCTTCTGAAAAATGTCCGGTTCTGGTAGTACTACTTCAACAGAGGGATGTGCAGTTCCACTGAATTTTGTTTCACTAACATCGAAAGCACTCTCGTGCGTATGATTTTCATAGGGTTTGTGGTTTGATAAGTCACTCAAATCATATTGGTTCTGTTCATCGGAGCTGTGAGTTGAAACTTCTGTGGACGCAGTGGCAACTGCCACTGAGATGGGCGCATGTACCGGTACATGTACAGGTATGGTTGTTGTTGCTAAAATAATGTGTGACTCCGTCACACGTGTCGGTTGCAGTAGGGTGTGTATCTCTGTTACGGTATCAAGTATTGTTGCAGTTTGGGTCTTTGTAAATGTTAGCGTTTTTGTTGACTGCGTGCCTGCAACGGTAAGCACTGTGGTCTTGGTAGTGGTCACAGTAAGCACTTTAGTATTGGTTACAAATTTGGTTGGTAAGCTGAATTGCTTTGTTGGCAGTTGTGATAGCAGTTGTGTATTGGCACGGTGCTGACTTTTGACGTTGTTATTCTGCACACCATTTGATGAAAACAGTAACTCTGACGGTATAATGCTGTTGCTTATGGTTGATGTTCTTGTTGTGGTTACTGTGGCCTTAATGCTGTGCAGCGGCTGTGTAGACTTTACCGTTTGAGCTGTGGACTTCACTTTACTTTTAGCAAACGACGTAGCATGCAGCACTGGTGTATGCCTTTGCTGCGGAATTCCATGGTTATAAGCTTTCGTTGGCGTTGGTGGGGATAGGTTTGAAGGTAGTATCTCTGGCGGCTTAAATAATGTTGGGCGCTTACTTGGCTGTCTGGAGTTAGTTGCTAAATTTGGTGCTTGCGAGCTAATATATTGATTTAGTTTTGGTGGTGGAGGAGGCTGCAAAGATAACCGTTGGACTTCGTTATTGCTGCTGGTATAATTTATTGTCTTATAAGGTATCGTTGGTAATGAAAATGATGTAGCTGGTGTTTGTAGTTGCGGTGGTGGTGGAGGACTTAAGCCAACAACTGGTTCATTCGGCTGGAATTGATGGTCCAGTATTACTGCTGGTGGTGATGGCGGACGTATATATGATACAGGGTTCAGCATATGATATAGAGCATTGTTTTTGTTGTTTCTGGTAGTCGTTGAAGTGACATTATTACTGATGTCCTTTATTGGTACTATGCTGTGTGTGTTGGTTGCCGGCACGGCTTTTGAAATGGTGCTATTATCAGTGTCGACAACATTATCGGTTGTGTTTACAGATTCAAAATTTTGAGGATTACTTGTCTCATTGTAATCAAAAATTTCCTCATCTCCATCATTGGACAATGATGTTGGAGTATTTACTTTCCCTGCATATTTGCTAGTGACCTCAAGTGAATCGGTTGTTGTCTCATTTATGGCTATTTTATGCTTGAACCCCTCACCTGATGTAATAAAAATTTGTTGTGGACGTTGGTGTTTCTCAGGTAAGCTAGTAGCCTTCGTTTGAGTTGTAGCTTCAAATGGTTTACCGTGTGATGGTATCTTATGCCATTGATTATCATTTTCTGAGTTCCTGGTCGTATTGCTATAAATAGTTGGAGGAACTGTGCTGAAATATGAAGAGGGTGTTGTTACTATATTTGGCATATTGTTCACTTCCTGAATAAACCTGTCGTTTAAAAATGGCCATTTAGTCTTAAGTGGCTTTACTCTGGCATTGACTCGTTCTTTATGCTGCTGCTGCGGTAGTCTCAAGCTATTGAGTGATGCTTCAACTTTTTGATCATCAATGCTCGTGGTATACAATGAAGCAGCAGCTGTATCATCGTTGGTTTCATTATCGTCATCTGTTACCAAATTATGATTCCAATAGTTACCAGCCGAAGTTTGCTGAGATTTTCGGGTATAATTGGGTGGCGTTGTTGATTTAGACACAGCTGTTGTCTTATGTGTTGTTGTGGGTAGATATGAATTAGGATTAACGTTCATGTTTGGAAGCAGAGGACCGAGAGATGGACGCCTTTGCTTTTTACGATGTGAATTTGGCTTAATGAATTGCTGATACGTTGGCGCTTCTTCGATATTGTGCGGTGGATATGGTTGAGACCTGATTGTGTATTCAGCAGCCGAGTGATATGCGCCGGCTTCTAAGGGCTTACTTCTAAAGCCAAAATTGCTGGAGCTTGGGTGCGATTCCATCATAGTTGGCGGTAATGATGACAAATTAGGGTATGACTGCTGGAGTTTAAGCCCAAAGTTGTTTGCTGCTGCTACTGAGGGAACTTTATTCATTTCCATGGAAAAAGGATTTTCTTGTATGGTTACGTGCGTGCTATACAACTGGTTGTTGTTCTTTTTATTGTTGCTAATTCTATGGCGTTCAGGTTTGTTTACAAGCTGATGTTGCTGTTGTGACGTAGTCGGTGGTGTTCCCTTAAATTGAGGCTCCAAGGCAAACGAACCGATTGCACTATTATCTGTTGTCAACTGATGTGTCGGCGTTTGCTTATTGGTACCAACAGGTAGGTGATTGGGCTCATGGACGCTACCAATAAATCTTTGTGGTGTTAGTTCGACTTGTACCTGAGCTTCGCTCAATGGAATTTTTACTAGTGGCATTTTGTGTAAGTTGAGCGGTACACCCATCTGGTTTTTAGCTATTTGACCAAGCACCGGTGCAGAACTTGGTGGAAACTCGTCGGCATCCTTCTTGAATGTCAGCGGTGGTACATTGATGTTCACGTTGTGGCTAAAAACGTGCGTATCAAAATTGATTTTTTGGTGATTTAGGGATGGCTGTGAGTTAAACGATTGTTGTAAAGGTTTGAGTATTGGTGTTGAAGTTGATGTTCCAGCATTTGCATTTGAAGCAGCATAATACTGCTCCTTATTATGATTGTAAAGCATACTTGTGGTAGATGCTACAACCAGTGCCGCTGCTGCATTATCATGCGGCGGTATGATGACGTTCGTTAAGCGAGTTGGCTGCACATTCGTCAATAAGTTCGGACTAGAAGAATAACCAAGTTGAACAACGTCACCAGCGTTTTGTTTGATTGTGCCTTCTGATGGTCTTTGTGTTGTCAAATATGTTGCCGAGAACTCAGTTTCTGGCGGTAGGTCAGTGCTAAATACTTCGGGAATTCTTTTAATTTCCAGTATCTCATTGTTTTGCAATTCCTTATTAAAATTAAAGATCTTATGCAGCTCAGCGGGAAGACGTGAAAAATATTTTGTTTCGGAATATCCTTGTGGTATGTATGATAAGTGCTGTTGGAGACGCTTTTGTTGATTGATCTTTTGTCCATGCATTTGCGCTGGTGGCGGTGGTGGTAATTGTATATACGAAGGAGGTGGTGCTGCATATGAATTCGTATGCATTCCTGGGGGCGATTGGTGCTCGTTAGAATGGAAGAACGGTGGCGGTTTCAGAATGCTTTCGTTAAATTGTTCTCTTATTGGTATGATTGCTTGCAGTTGCTCCTTGAAAGCAGATTTTTCTTTGTAAGGTGGAGGATGTGGATGTTGTATGAAGTGTTGGTAAAATGTGGTATATGGTAGATCTGCTGGCTGGCTTACAGCATGACTTGTGGCAGCAACATTATTATCATTTGGATGTTGATGAGCAGCTGTAGGCGACATTTCGTGGGAAATTTCTACAGATTTGCTATTGAGTGGCACACGAGGATGTTGTATGCCATTTGGCCGACCAATTATTACATCAGAATTAGTTGTTATAACTTCACCAGGACTTATTGGTATGCCACCATTTAGCAGTGGGGTTTGAAAAGCGCTAGCTGAATTATGATTTTTTGGATCGGCAGCATTATTGCGGCTGGCTGGCTGTATCAATTTACTAGCAGCCTCTTGAAGCCAATTTTCATTGCTGAGTACAATATCAGCAGCAGGTGGTTGTATGTGTAACGACTGCGGTGGTGTGAGTTGTGATGGATTGAGTGATATTTCATCATGATATGCCAAAGTTGCGTTTGGAAAGTTCGTTAACGGCTGTGCAGCACTTACAGCAACTAAATTTTGAACTGGAATATAAATAGGTCGGTCAGCGTTGCTAGAGTAACCAGCGTTCGCTGGAAGTGCCTCGTAATTGTTGCTTGCAGAAATATTTTTGTGTGCATTTTTGTGCTCTACTTGTTGCGGATGTGAAGCAGGATATTTTGCGGTGGAATATTTCAGATTGTCAGCAGTAGGACTAATGCCAAAGTTGCTAGTAAGCAGTCCAGCCATTGCATTAAAAACAGGACGTAAGGCAGTTAGTCGTTGTAAATTAAATGAACCAATAATATTGTTAACTGTGCCAGGAAGATTCGAGCTATTTGGCGGCTTGCCTCCTGGCTGATTGATTTTCGTTTGCTCGTTGTTGGTAAAAGTTGGTGATGAAGTAATTGGATTTGCTTCTTTTATAGGTCTATATGGTTGTTTACCAGTACTGCTTACGTAAGTTGCTTCTTGCTCTGAGCTTGCAACAGCGGAGTCTTCATCATCTGCTGCCTCAATTTCATTAGATTTAATGCCATGATTTGTTGCTGGCGCTGTAGATGTAGTGGGTATCTTCATATTGGAATTGAAGGTGCTTACTTTATGTGCTTTGGTAACGCTTGATGGCTGCTTAGTCGTCTTACCGATAGTTGCTGATTGCTGTTTGACTATCGCAGTATGTGATGCAGCAATTGCACTGGCGATAGTTTCAGGCTTTGGTATATTCATGGCTGTTATTTCCAACGTTTGCCCACCATTCAGTGTGGCCTGTGTGACAATGACCTTACGCTGGTTTTTGCTCTTCTTTAGCTCGACAGAGAAACGTGATAGCAAATTGGGACCAAGTAAACTGCTGGGTATTGTTTCAGCTATAACATTTTCTATGACACGTGTATGATAATTTACAACTGTTGAAGAGTCTAGCGTGCTGGCCATTGCAAGATTTCCTGAGGCGGGACTTTTGAAAAGTGTTGTTGTAAAGTATGTAAATGTTGTGAGAAACGTTTTTGTAGCATAAATGTGCAAGTCGTTATCAGACTGCGAGGCAAATAGCTGCGGAAGAGTGCTAATAAGCGAAGTGGCTTTATTTTTACCTATTGAAGGCGAAGTCGGTAAAAGTGATGTCTCCTCTTGTTCCACAGCTGATGAATGATATATCGACTGTGATAAAAGTGGCTCTGTGGCAACAGATTTCACAGCAACCGGATCATCCTGTGGACTGAGATATTCCTGTGATGTATCAAAAGCATCATATGCAAAATATGAAGTCATTACAGATGTACTTCGTGATGGTAGCGACTCTGTGACCACAATTTGTGTTAAGATATTTGCTGTTCTGACTATTTGCTCTGAAGAATCGGTGTCGCGCCATGTTTTCGTAAACGTTATCTTCTTGTAGTAGGTATTAGTTTCCTGTACTGGAGTTGCAGTTTCAGAAGGTTGAATAAATGAGATATAATCATTTGGGCCAGTTATTGTGTTTGAAAGTGTGTGCTTTGATGTCATAACAATTGGTAATTCGCCATCAAAAATCGTATTGTAGTAGGTGTAGGTAGTGGGAAATACACCAACAGCAAATTCTGGTGTCTAAAAGTAAAAGAAAAATGCAACGATTATAACTTGTAGCAGATTGTATAATTGCTTACGATGAAAAAAGCTGTGTCAGTTGTAATTCCTGAAGGAAATTTTAGTGGCAGTCCTCTTCGTCTTGAGTGTACGCGCATCGATCAACTTCGATGCAAATTATCTATATCAATACTATTTATGTAAAATGGCTTACATGCAAATGGTTTGTAACGCTTTGGCACACAATGTTCTGAACCGATTTTAATAACTTTTTAATATAATAGCGTATTTGTGCTAAAGAAGGTTATTGCATACTTAAATTTTTTTATTATATGTCTTTTTGTATATTAAGTGACGGTATGTGTAACGGTCATTAATAACTGTGCACTCATTGGATACATTTCATTCTTTCATCGTCTTTCTCAAAGATTTTGACCTTAATAATATTTTTGAAACTTCAACTAAACTTTTCTAACGGGTGACTTTTTAAGGGTTTGGTTTTTGAAAATTGAAAAAAAAAACAAAAAATTTGCAAAAAGGAATAAAATATTTATTTAGAGCGTTACACTAATTCCTGCAATTTTTTTTTCAAAGATTATTTCATGTAAATGTTGCCGCTGCTACGCCCTACCCCAAAGCTCTAATTTTGGTATACTTTTTCCAACATTTTGGCCGGTATTTCACCAGCTGTAATGTTGCCTTCCAGGGCTGCAATTGTGGCTGTCTTATCTCTGTATACGAGAAATTTGGCGTAGCGCCACAAAAAAAAAGTCTAGTGCAGTCAAACGGCATGATCTTGGCGGACAATGAACTACTCCAAAACATGAGATTAATTGCTCACCAAACTCGCCTCTCAATAGGTCCATGGTATTGCGTGCTGTGTGGAATGTGGCACACGCTTGTTGAAAACACATGTCAACCAAGTCCAATCCTTTCATTTTGGGCAAAAAAAAGTCGATGGTCATCGCACGGTACCTTGCTCTATTGCCTGTTACGTTACGATTTTCATTATTTTTTGTTAAATTAATAATGCCGCCGGCCCATAAACCGCACCAAACAGTGCATTTGCAGCTCTAGAACGTCTGGCTGCTCTTCAGAGCAAATTTGACAATTCTGTTTGTTAATGTATCCATTGAGCCAAAAATGAGCTTCGTCGCTGAAGAAAATCTTCGGATAAAAAATTGGATCTATATCCAAATTTTCGAAGGCTCATTCACCAAACAAACGATGTTGTGGTCGCACGGCTTCAGTTCTTGCACCAACTGCATTTTGTTTGGTTTCATACCGAGTCCCTTACGTAAAATATTCCAGGTGATCTGGATCTTCATTGATACTCCGCTTGCGGGTTGATGGATTAATGTCCAATAAAAAGAAACTGTTGCGAAATTTGGTCACAATAGCCTGAATAGCCTGTTCGGTGGGCCGATTATGACTACCATAAAATGGATGTAATTTGCGAAATACATTTCTCACGAAGCACGAATTTTGATAGTAAAATTCAATAATTTGCAAGCGCTGTTCGTGGTGAAATGGTAAACCTTACACTGCATTTTTGGCGAGCTTTAAAGATATCTATAGGATTTATATGATTCTCTATATCTCGTGAAAAGATTTTACACAAACGGGAAAAAACAACCTTTGCTGCCTCAGAAAGAAGATGCGCGAAGAATTTTTACTTAACTATACAAATCGTAATGTGCACGTGCCCAGAGGCTCCAGATTCATCAAGAGAGGAACCGTTGCTTGCTAATTCGTCAGTTCTTTCATTATCCTCAATGTTCCTGTGGCCTGGAACCCATATAAGAGTGATATCAAGCTGATGCCCCAGCCAAGCTAGTACCTTATTGCGCTGTAATACTAAGACATTTAGATATTATCGTCACCGAGCTTAAAGCCTTGATGGTGCCTGCCCATCGGAGTAGTAGCATTCCCATAGCATTTAAGTTGATAGTATCTCCTCCCATTGAACCCTCTCTGGAATCTTCAGCTGAAAATTTTTCTTGAAGTTGAGTCTACACTCAGATGTAATAAATGGAAAGATTAGCCAGTACTTTTGGCAGTGTGTCAAGGATGGAGCAGTGCCCGTGTTGCTACGCAACCCAAAAACCAGCTTGCTTAAGTTGAATCGCGCTACTGCGCGCTGTTGCTTTGATGAAGATATTAGGAGGCATCAATTGTAAAAGGGCGCTGAGATCTTCCGTGAGGCAGAATCTCACTGCCTTCGTCACGCCTACACAAGCAATCCTTTGCAAACTCGCTAACTTCTTTTGGTTGGTGTACTTGCTGATAGCCTGCCACCATACTAAGCAGCCGTAGTTGAGAATCGGTCGTATCACGGCTGTGTATATCCAAAGCACCATGCCTGGTTCAAGTCCTCATTTCTTACTACAAACGCTTTTTTTGCTCTCTTCCCGATGATATCTTATTGAGATTTGGTTCTACTATGACTCCTTGGTATTTAGCCGGTGTTGGATAACCTATAGCAAGCGATTTTCAAGCTCAAAAAAAAACTATGAAGGAGGCGCATGCTATAACTATCTTCAGTTTATTCTTTCAAAACCAGTCAAAAAACCTCTTATTTGAAAGAATAAACTGAAGATAGATCGAAATTATTTGGATTATTAGTGTGCAGAAAGCTTTAGTCGCCAATTTTTGGTCTGTAATGAATGTCGATCGCTTTGAGAGCTGACAAATGTCAGTTTTCAATAAGCTAAATAATCCATCGGAGCCAAAAATCGAAGTCATACTACTGTGTCCGAAAAATAAGTTGACATTTGAATTTAGACTGCGCGCGTTGAAGGATTTGGAGAATAATTTTTTTTTTAGGTTGGTAGTACAGTCAGTGACATCTATGTCAAATTTCATGTGAAAATATTTATTAGTATTTGAGATACGCGTCGTTTTGTGAGCTGCTAAAAGTGAGTTTTTCGTTTTTTGCGATGTCGAAATTTGTTGAGCAAAGAATTTCCATTAAATTTTGTTTGCAAAATCAATTCTCTGCTGCGGATTCATTGAGTATGGTGCAGAAAGCCTTTGGTGATGAGGCTATGTCTAAAAAAAATGTTTACAAGTGGTATAGTGAGTTCCAAGCCGGCCGTGAACGTGTCGAAGACGAAGAGCGTCCTGGGCGACCATCAACCTCAACCGACGAAGCTCACGTCCAACAAATCAAAGATTTGGTGTTGGAAAACCGTCGATTAACGATTAGGGACCTTGCTGATGAAGTTGGCATATCGAAAGGCTCAATCAATACCATTTTGAAGGATGTTTTGGGCCTCAAGCGCGTCAAATCTCGACTGGTACCGAAAACATTGAATTTTTTTCGTGATCATTTCGTCAAAAACTCAACCCATATCGTTCCGCAACCACCGTATTCACCTGATCTGGGTGCCGTGCGACTTCTGGCTGTTCAGCAGGCTCAAAAGACCGCTCCGGGGACACGTTTTGATACGATAGAGGAGATTCAAGCCGCAGCGAAAATGGAACTGAAGGCCATCCCGGAAAGTGACTACAACCAATGTTTCGAAGGTTGGAAAATCCGTTGGCATAAGTGCATTGCATCGGGCGGGGATTACTTTGAAGGGGATGAAATTGATTTGGAAGAATCAATTGTGATATAAAATTTATATTTCTCACAATTCTTCAATTTCCCCCACATAAAACATATGATTGGAAGAAATATTGCACACAGATATTCATTTAAATTAATGGTTTGGCTATATTTTAAATGAGTTAAACGATATTTTTAGAATGTGATTTACAAGGTAAGGACTGAAAGAAAAAACTTACGTTTTACTTTTTAGTTATGAAAAATACCCAGTAATTTTTTTGGTCTTATTTCGTTTTTTATCAATAATGGCTAGTGTTCAGAAAATAAATAACTAAAAACTGAGTAACAATTTTTTTTTTTTATAAAAATTTCTTACTTTTTTTCGTAAGGCCCTTCATTAAATTTTGCACAGTCGTTTCATCGACAGTATGTTACGATTTTTATACCCTACACAGAGGGTATATTCACTTTGTCATTCCGTTTGTAACGCATAGAAGGGGGCGTGGCAGGTATGGAAAAGTATAAATATTCTTGATCAGCGTCACCACCTGAATCGATATAGCTGTGTCCGTCTGTCTGTCTGTCTGTCTGTCTGTCTGTCTGTCTGTCTGTCTGTCTGTCTGTCTGTCTGTCTGTCTGTCTGTCTGTCTGTCTGTCCGTCTGTCTGTCTGTCTGTTGAAATCAGGTTTACGAGAAAACTAAGAAAGCTAACTCAATGAAATTTGGCACACAGTTCACACCTTCTTGCAAGCTGCTAGCATATAAAAATGGGTGAAATCGGTTCATGGTCACGCCTTCCACCCATACTCTATGTAAATATACCCAAGTCCATTTTGAAAAAAACGTTGCTACGCTTTTGATGAAAATTGGTGATTTGGTGAAGATGAGAACAAAATTAAGATTAGGCTATGTGTTAAATTTGCAAAGTCTCTTAAAGGGGCGTGGCATAGCCCTATATTTTAACTTTTATAACGCCATAGCTCGTAAACCGTGCAAGATATTGTGATGAAATTTGGCACACGAATACAGATCTTATGAATCTTGAATTGCGCATAAAGTGGGCGGAATTGTAAAAGTGGGTGTGGCATTCCTTAACAATTAAAATTTTGGATTTCGTATGACTCCAAATTGGCACTTACGATTTACATTAAAATTTTAGGGATGATACCACTGAAAGTAGTCAACAATACCAGCTACGTTCATATACTGAAAAATTTCTTTTAAGGGCGTGGCATAGCCTACAATATTTATAAACGTTATAAAAAGAGAACTAAAAACGCAATCATTATGAAATTTAATATGTCAGATATACTTGGTAAAAGGTGTCTTCTTACAAAATTTTGGCACAATTGCGCCGGATGGTGTGGCACCTCCCATATAAGTGAAATACGTTTAATGCTATAGATAGTGTGCTATGAGAGTAATTTTCATAAAATTTTGTGTAGTGGTGTCGATTACTATAAGCTTTGAAATTTAATGAAACTTGACAAGATTGTATCAGTGGGCGTGGCACCTTCCTCATTAACATAAAGTTGTAAGTGCTATTTTAAGTGAACTATTGGAGGAATTGTTCTGGAATTTGATGTAAGTGGTTTACTGGGTATTAGGTACATATGAATCAAAAGCTGGCGAAATAGCAACAGTGGGCGTGGCACCTCCCATACAATTAAAATACCTTAAGTGGCATAACTATCGAAATATATGAGCAATCATACTGAAATTGGGTGTCAGAGGTTTATAAAAGGCTATTTCTGGATCAAAATCGGACTGGATTGCATCAGTGGGTGTGTCACCGCCCTAAATTTTAGGAATAAATACGGCACATATCGCAAACTATACGAACTAATGTGCTAAAATTTGGTTTGTTTATTGAACCAAAAGTGAGCGAAATTGGAGAAGTGGGCTTGTCATATTTCGTGTTTTTCATTTCTATTTTAATTTTTTCATCATTTCCCATATTCTTTTGACATTTTCAATCTTTTACCTTTCTCCTTCAATTTCATTCGATATTTTCTTTATTCTTTCGACTTTTTCATCAATTTTTCAGTATTTTTCATATATTTCGACATAATCAATTCCTTTCAACTTTCTTTCATGGTTTTCATGTTTTTTTAACATTTTCAGTTTTTTCCAACATTTTTGAACTTTTTTACATTATTTTTGACTTATTCAACCTCTTCAAAATTTTTTATCATTTATTAAAAAAGTACTTTCAAGGCAGTGTAGGGTATGTGAGTTTCGGCCTGGCCGCAGATAACACCTTTACTAGTTTCCACTTAAGTCTAAAGTCTTGTGAATTTTTTGCATTCTTACCACTCCTTCGAAAATCTTATTTCATTAGAGCCCAATATCTCTCAATTGGGCGGAGCTCTGGACAGTTGGGCGGATTTGTTATTTTTTGTACAAAATTGGTCTTTTTACTTTGATACCGTGCCATCGTAGCTTAAGAGTAATGAGAGCTTGCTAAATCTGGCCAGAACATCACGGTACAGTCATGTGCACGAATAAATGTTAGAAGAAGTTTTTCGAGGCACTCGTCTATATAAACTTTGGAATTGATTGTGCCTTGCGTAAAAAAGAATCTGCTTCTGAGAGCACAGGTGCATATGGCCTGCCAAACCATATATTGCTGCGGAAACTTCGAAATTTTTTTTTTCTTTGCATTTACTAGACACATGCCCCTTTTTTGGTGATGCATAATATTCGTGCCCAGGTAGTTGCTTAAAATCTGCTTTAACGTAAGTTTCGTCTTCCATAGCAACGGAATCAAATTTAGTCAGTTACCTTTCATACAATTTTCGGGCTCGCATCGGAGCCATTAACTGCTTTTCATCAGAACGTTGTGGTACTTTTTGAACTCTTTATGTCTTTAGCTTACTTTTGTCCGTTATCTTTTGCACAGTAAATTTTGATTTATCTGCTCTAGCCTCCATATCTTGCACTGCGGTGTTGGGATTTTGCTTTAAAAGGCGCTTCACCTTCCTCGCTAACTTTGGGTTCGTGAAACAGTTAGACTCTCTTTATAATTAAAAATAACCGTAAAGACAGTTTTTTCTGATATACCAACTATTTTAGCTATAGCTGAATATTTTAATTCTGGATTTTGCAGTTATGTAGACAAAATCAGTTCGCGGACTTCCTAGACATCTTTGTCGTTAAAAGCGCTATCTTCAAGTGGTATACATCATATTAAACGTCACTTTATATAGAATAAATATTATGTCTTTTTAGACCTATAAGATTATCAGGTAGAGCATAATGCAAAAAATAAGAAACGTAAGTTTTTTCAATTAAGAGGGATATGCAATTATGCGGAACTCAATTAAACGGGGATACTGCTGGTGTTTTTTTTAGAGGTTTGTTTTTCGAATAGAGATAAAACTGGCATTTTATGGTCAAATCTGGCAACTCTAATGTCATTTATGTTCAGTTTGGTTTGCCATTTCATCATGAACAGGTTGACAAAAGAACAATGCTTGCAAATCGTGCAAATTTATTTCGAAAATAATGGTTCAGTTCGCGAAGTTTACCGCAAGCTCCGTCCATTTTATGGTCGACATAATCGTCCATCAGAGCAATTAATTCGGTTAACCATGGATCGTTTTCGCACTACGTTTACTCTATGTGATAATACGCATCCGCAGAGACGTCGAACAGTGCGCACCGAAGAAATAATTGCCGCTGTAGAGCAAAATGTTGAAGAGGACCCGAATGAATCGATTCGCCACCGTGCACAGCAATTGGAGCTTTGTCCATCAACTTTATGGAAGATTTTGCGCAAAGATCTTGGCTTGCGACCTTACAAGATTCAGCTTGTGCAAGAATTAAAGCCGCAAGACCATGCAATGCGTCGTGATTTTGGTGTATGGGCCGAAAATGAGATTGATCTCGATGCTGATTTTCATCGCAAAATTTTGTTCAGTGATGAGGCTCATTTTTGGTTGAATGGCTACGTCAACAAGCAAAATTGCCGCATTTGGAGTGAAGAGAATCCACATGAGTCCCTTGAGACGCCATTACATCCACAAAAACTGACTGTTTGGTGTGCTCTATGGGCTGGTGGAGTCATTGGGCCATACTTCTTCCGAAATAATGCTGGAGAGTCAGTTACCGTTAATGGAGACCGGTATAGAGCCATGATAACCGACTATTTTGTTCCCGAATTAGATGGCATGAATGTGGATGAGTTGTGGTTCCAACAAGACGGCGCTACATGCCACACAGCGCACGTCACAATCGATTTATTGAAGGAAACATTCGATGAGCGCATAATTTCGCGGTATGGACCTGTCAATTGGCCACCAAGATCGTGTGATTTGACACCATTGGATTATTTTCTTTGGGGATATGTAAAGTCGCTCGTCTACGCCAACAAACCAGAAACTTGGAAGCCAACATTCGTGGCGTTATTGCCGACATACGGCCCCATATGCTCGAAAAAGTGGTTCAAAATTGGACCTGTAGAATTGGCTTTATTCGAGCCAGCCGCGGCGGCCACATGCCCGAAATCATATTTAAACATTAATGGCATAAAATTATCCTTCCAATAAAGCCAAATTGATGGACATTAAAACGATTTTCTTGTGTTTTATTTCAATTCGAAGCTCTATACCTCTAAAAAAAACACCCTTTATAACTTTTTCATTGCAATTTTGTTTGCTCAATTATGGGGGTAAATCAATAAATCGGAGCACAACTAAACGGGAACAACTGTACATATGTTCTTTAAGTTCAAATAAAACATAAAAGTAGATGCGAGTTTTTCACGAGAAAGCCAAATTTAAAGTTGTGCAGTAACAATTTTCTTCTATACAATAAATAAAATAAGAAATTCAATTTTTCCACTTACTCGTGACAATGTTACACCTAAAGAAAGCGTAGGACTTAGCTTCAGGTAATTGCGCTCCTCCGTAGCAATATTGGAGATGATTTTCTCTCGGCTTTCAACTGTTGTTTGACCATTTTGCAGGTACGTTGTACGGTATGTGTATGTCGTGAGGCATGTCTTCGTTATAAATTGATTTGTGTCAATGGGAATAGCATAGTTTTCCTATTAAAAAAATATATATAATATATAGGAAATATCTTATAAGCTGATAAATTCTAGTTTGTTATATAGAAAAATTTCGAGAAATATATGAAATGGAACACCATATAAAACTTCACGGTTTAAGTGCCTGAAATGTAGTTAATGTAATGATCAGCAGTCCATATGGGCACAAGACCAACCTATTGCTAGTTTTGAATGTATTGGTGGTCAAAAATCAATGAATGCTTATCGAATTAGTCTTTCACTAAATATCTTTAAAATATATTTTTTCTATCCTTAATATGAACAGCTGATTCAATTTAAAAACTTCTCACTTAGATATTGAAATACAAACTACAGCAAAAAACACTGCAAATCCACTTTTATTTGATTTCAAAGACAAATTACTTCAAAAAGTTTCGAAATGAAAACGTACCGTTTTTCGCGACTCGCCTGTACTATATATAAAAGTTTCAGAAAATTTGATCATAGATAATTCTACATAAAAAAATGTTTCTTAATAGAGTTCATAACGTCCTAATTCAAAGTGATTTATGTACAACTTTAGAGATATGAAGAAACAAAAAGTACTACGTATTTATTGATCTTTGGCGGCCTATATCTCCAAAATAAACCTTGGGATGGTTTTGTCCTCACATGAATTTTTAATCAGTACGACATATACTACGTTGTACTCGTCACAAATGCTCATTTTAATGAAAAGTGGCTCATATTGACCTCAAATCGACCAGGGACCAGAACTGCAAAATGTTTTTTAGTATTAGGTGCGCAACTAAGTTCTCGCTGTTTGTTAATAGATGGCGCTAGCGGTGAGAGCTGGTCGATTTGGTTCTATCTAGAATCTAGTCTAAGCATATGGTAAACAAACCGTTTTGACAATTTTAAGATTTTGTGTTTTCATAGTCTGATTGAGGTTGCTCGAAAATGACTGATTTTGTGTCAAATAATCGTCATTTGCGGAAGGTGTTGATTTTCTTCTTTCAATCGAAGAAAACGGCGGCTGACGCGCATCGAGCGCTCCAAAAAGTTTACGTAGATGGTGTTCTGAGCAAAACAACGTGACGAGATTGGTTTCGTCGCTTTAAAGATCATGATTCGACATCGACGATCGACCACATGAAGGAAGGCCATAAACCTTCAATCAAACGGAATTGGAGACATTGCTCCATGAGAATTCGGCCCAAACGCAAGAAGTGCTTGCTTCAGTATTTTGAGTTACCCGAGACAAGCCATTTTCAAGCGTTTGCATGCGTTTGGGGATGATTCAAAAGCAAGGAACTTGTGTTCCTTATAATTTGAAACCACGAGACATAGAGCATCGTTTATTTTCTTGTGAACAACTATTCGAGAGGCAAAAATGAAAGGATTTCCATCATCGCGTCGTTACAGGTGTTGAAAAATGGATACATTACAGCAACCCAGAGACAAGAAAGTCTTGGGCACTACCCGGTCATGCTTCTACATCGTCAGCTCAGCAAAATATTCACGTTAATAAGGTTATGTTGTGTATTTGGTGGGACCAGTTCGGTGTAATCTATTATGAACTTCTGAAACCAAATGAAACCATCACTGGGGAACGGTACCGAACTCAATTGATGCGATTGAGCAGAGCACTGCGTGTAAAACGGCCACAATGCGAACAGAGGCACGATAGAGTAATTCTTTTGCATGACAACGCTAGGCTTCACGTTGTTAAACCTGTGAAAACATATTTGGAAACTCTCAAATGGGAAGTCCTATCCCACCCGCCGTATTCCTCCAGATATTGCCCCGTCAGACTATTACATGTTCCGTTCAATGGCACATGGTCTGGCTGATCAGCAGTTCAACTCCTATGAAGAACTCAAAAAATGGCTTGATACGTGAATAGCCTCAAGAGACTCACACTTCTACCGTGATGGCAATCGAGCTCTACCAGAAAGATGGGGAAAACTGGTATCTACCAATGGGCAATACTTTGATTGATTCATCTGTAACTATTTTTTGACAATAAAGTTGCATTTTCTAACAAAAAACAGCGAGAACTTAGTTGCGCACCTAATACATTTTAATTTTTTAAGTAACTTTTTTCCAAGGCTGTGGTAGCAGATTGGCTCTTCGTTTCGGTTGGCAAATATACACGGTACGCCACTGTTTATCACTGATCGTTTGATGTTCTTAAACCTTTTTTTTGTAGAGTTATAATAAACAGAGATAAACAATACTTTGAAATTGATTAAACTATTTGCAGTTTTGAAAAATTGTTCATCAACTATAGTCAAATATTACGTGCTAAAAAGAAAAATAAACAAAGTCGGGGACCAACTTCATTTGTATTCGGTCACTATTGCATCATCGGTGGGTGTTGTTCGAAAGTGAAGTTTGGACATAGCTATTAGCGTTCCTAAGCCTTCCCTGGAAACATTTTGTTTCATTCTGATACTTTTTTTTTTTTTTTGAATATATAAGCCACGCCCTCAGACAACATAATACAAAGAAAAAATACTGTGCGTACAATTTAAAAAGTAGTAACTCACCTGCAGATTGGATGGCTCAACGAGAATCATTTGATCCTGTAGTGTGCTTGGCGCTAAGGTCATTGGTTTCTGCGACTGACTTTGCAATATACGCAATATATTTGACTTTTGGGTATTCGGAATAATGTTATTCGTATTATCAACCATTATGTTATTCTGTTCAACAGTCTTACTCTTATCACCAGCGATAATAACTTCAACACCATTCGACATGATACGTGTGGCCAGATTGTAACGAGCTACTTCTGCTTTATTCTTGTCATCCGCATAGTCCTTGTTTTCAAGATAATCAATCTCAAAGTCATCATATTCATTCGCGTCATTCGATAAACCATAATCAATGATATGCGTTGTTATCATTGATGACGATAGTGGCGCTGCACTTGAAATTCCAATCGATATTGGCGTCAGTAGGCCAGCATCAAAAATGCTACTCTCAAATTGTGTGTCTATTCTCTTCGTTGAAATGGCAACGGAGCGATGCCTCTGCGAAGCGTTCTGTGATGACAACTTGCGTAATATAGGTGGTGGTGATGATGATGATGATGATGATGACAAAACTGCATGTTGTTTGTTTAATATGTATTGTGATTATTTTCTTGGTAATGTCTTTAAAATGTTTTAATGTTGCTTCATTCAACTTATGCAACCTATACATACATGTACACTTGACTGTCCGGTATATCAAAAGTTTCTTTAAACTAAAAGCTTCATGTTAATATGTTTTCCTTATACAAAAATAAGTTCTCATAATACAACAAACTTTAAAGTCACAAATACATGAGAAACATCGCATGCATTGATGCCTGTGTATAGTGCTTTTTCACACACATAGAAAGCTTGCATTGAATTTTGTCACTCTCTTTTCCCATACGATACTCACAGCAAAAATTTATTGTTTACAAATTTTGATTTTACCACTCTCATTTCCCAAACGATTCTCTCACAAAAAATGTTTTCTATCTGACAGTGTTTGATGCTAAAAAAAAAAAACGTTGAAGTTCGGCTACTTTAGAAGCTTTAGAAGCACAACTGGGACGTGCGATATCGTTCAGATTTTTCATATACATTATTGCAGAGAAATTAAACAAAATCTATATTTTGGTGCAATCTGGCACAGAAGGTAAAGCCTTAACCAAAATAGACGTGACGATAGCAACTAAACGTACGTTTGCACTCGTTACTTCTGTTTTGACATTAAACCCAAAAAACTAAGCTAGCCAACGAATCGAAGCAGCTGTTATGACGAGTAGTGACGTTTTCAAGTTCGGTTCTTGCGGAACAACACGTCTCGTCAAAATGTTTCGTTCACTTTTTTTTTCATTTTGGTTATGAGCATTGGTTTCCATATATCTACTCGAATTTACTCGTTACGTCTCGTCACGTCTATTTTGGCTTAGGCTTTATTCGTTACTTATCGTCATGAGCATTGGTTTCCATATATCTACTCGAATTTACTCGTTACGTCTCGTCACATCTATTTTGGCTTAGGCTTTACTCGTTGCGTTTCGTCACGTCTATTTTGGTTTAGGCTTAAGTCGCATGTTCCAGTTGTGTTTAGCTTCTCAAGCATAGATGATCACAGAATGCTTTTTATATTTCCATATGATAGTTAGTATTTCAACTAAATTTAACAGATGTACGATGCGTACATGCTCTTTGTGTATAGACTTAACCAAAATAGACGTGACGAGACGATAGCAGCTAAACGAACGTTTGCACTCGTTACGTCTGTTTTAAAATATAACCCAAAATGTTACGTTAGCCAACGAATCGAAGCAGCTGTTATGACGAGTAGTGACGTTTTCAAGTTCGGTTCTTGCGGAACAACACGTCTCGTCAAAATGTTTCGTTCACTTTTTTTTTCATTTTGGCTATGAGCATTGGTTTCCATATATCTACTCGAATTTACTCGTTACGTCTCGTCACGTCTATTTCGGCTTAGGCTTTATTCGTTACTTATCGTCATGAGCATTGGTTTCCATATATCTACTCGAATTTACTCGTTACGTCTCGTCACATCTATTTTGGCTTAGGCTTTACTCGTTGCGTTTCGTCACGTCTATTTTGGTTTAGGCTTAAGTCGCATGTTCCAGTTGTGTTTAGCTTCTCAAGCATAGATGATCACAGAATGCTTTTTATATTTCCATATGATAGTTAGTATTTCAACTAAATTTAACAGATGTACGATGCGTACATGCTCTTTGTGTATAGACTTAACCAAAATAGACGTGACGAGACGATAGCAGCTAAACGAACGTTTGCACTCGTTACGTCTGTTTTAAAATATAACCCAAAATGTTACGTTAGCCAACGAATCGAAGCAGCTGTTATGACGAGTAGTGACGTTTTCAAGTTCGGTTCTTGCGGAACAACACGTCTCGTCAAAATGTTTCGTTCACTTTTTTTTTCATTTTGGTTATGAGCATTGGTTTCCATATATCTACTCGAATTTACTCGTTACGTCTCGTCACGTCTATTTCGGCTTAGGCTTTATTCGTTACTTATCGTCATGAGCATTGGTTTCCATATATCTACTCGAATTTACTCGTTACGTCTCGTCACATCTATTTTGGCTTAGGCTTTACTCGTTGCGTTTCGTCACGTCTATTTTGGTTTAGGCTTAAGTCGCATGTTCCAGTTGTGTTTAGCTTCTCAAGCATAGATGATCACAGAATGCTTTTTATATTTCCATATGATAGTTAGTATTTCAACTAAATTTAACAGATGTACGATGCGTACATGCTCTTTGTGTATAGACTTAACCAAAATAGACGTGACGAGACGATAGCAGCTAAACGAACGTTTGCACTCGTTACGTCTGTTTTAAAATATAACCCAAAATGTTATGTTAGCCAACGAATCGAAGCAGCTGTTATGACGAGTAGTGACGTTTTCAAGTTCGGTTCTTGCGGAACAACACGTCTCGTCAAAATGTTTCGTTCACTTTTTTTTTCATTTTGGTTATGAGCATTGGTTTCCATATATCTACTCGAATTTACTCGTTACGTCTCGTCACGTCTATTTCGGCTTAGGCTTTATTCGTTACTTATCGTCATGAGCATTGGTTTCCATATATCTACTCGAATTTACTCGTTACGTCTCGTCACATCTATTTTGGCTTAGGCTTTACTCGTTGCGTTTCGTCACGTCTATTTTGGTTTAGGCTTAAGTCGCATGTTCCAGTTGTGTTTAGCTTCTCAAGCATAGATGATCACAGAATGCTTTTTATATTTCCATATGATAGTTAGTATTTCAACTAAATTTAACAGATGTACGATGCGTACATGCTCTTTGTGTATAGACTTAACCAAAATAGACGTGACGAGACGATAGCAGCTGAACGAACGTTTGCACTCGTTACGTCTGTTTTAAAATATAACCCAAAATGTTACGTTAGGCAACGAATCGAAACAGCTTTCATGACGAGTAGTGACGTTTTCAAGTTCAGTTCTTACGAAACAACACGTCTCGTCAAAATGTTTCGTTCACTTTCGATCAGTTACGTTTGTTTATTTTTGTTATTAATATTGCTGCTTTAAGCTTTTCGTGTGGCGCTGTACTCCACTGAGACACGATATTTGATATAGACCAATTAAATATATAAATGTAACAAAAAAAAGTTTTTTGTGTTAAAAATGTTTTTTTTTTTTCGTAAAAGGAAAACATAAACACGAAGCTTTTAGCATAAAAAATTTGAAAAATAATGGACATTGTCGTTCATTCTTTTACAGAAAGAATTTCATATTTATAAATTACACTAGCCACAATAACAGTAAGAGGGAAACAAGTTACAGAATTCTATAGACCTGTTCAAGGATGCTTTTAACCCGCTGAAAATAATATTACTATTTTTTTTTTTGCTAAAGCTATAGTTTCTGCTTGCGTGTTGTTTGAGGTCAAACCTCACGAAAGATCATTTTTCAAAATGCATTGTGCATTTAGCTTAGAGTTGGCAATTTCATAGCAATATTTTCGAACACTCTTTTGTGTGCAAATAGATAATATTTTTATAAAAAAAAAAAAAAAAAAAAAAAAAAAAAAAAAAAAAAAAAAAATTTACATGTTTCAATATCGAAGAAAATTATTGCCATAGTGAAATGATGAGAAAATAATGCTAACGCTTACGCGTAGTGTTACAACTCTGTTCTCTATCGGCTTTTTTTCACAATTTTCGATTTTTTTAGAAAATCTTTACTTTTAACTTTAAAAAATAGCTTAGAACCAGTAAGCAACGATGTTTATTATTATCATTTAATTTTGCGACCTTTCCAAATTTAAAAAAAATTTATTTATAGTTTTTGGACTTTCTCGTAGCTTATCAAATTTTTTCTTCTCGTTCAAAAATGTTCGACTTTTCAAATGCTTATATTTTGACATTGTTCGACTTAGTGAACATTATTTCACTTAATCAACATTTTTCGATGTTGACAGCATTTTTTAATTTAAACAAAATATTTCATATTTTTTTATAGTTTTTGGACTTTCTCGTAGCTTATCAAATTTTTTTTTTCTCATTCAAAAATGTTCGACTTTTCAAATGCTTATATTTTGACATTGTTGGACTTATTCAACATTTTTTCACTTAATCAACATTTTTCGATGTTGACAACATTTTTTAATTTAAACAAAATATTTCATATTTTTGTTAGAAAAATCATCTTCAAAGGAGTCAAAAATATTCGGAAATGTTTCTTCTTCTCAGTTAGCCTGAATCGAGGTTTTTGTTGAGTTCAATATCTGTTTCAGCGGGTCTTAAGCTTCTTAAAACCCTGTTACTTTCATTTTTTTACCAGAGTTATTATTCCTATTATAAATTATTTAAGTTCAATAATGCGGTTAGTTTGTTTATTTTTTACATTTAAGAGCTTTACTAAAATTTAGAAAAATAAAATCCATAAATAGATAGGCATAGATGGGTTAAAGTACGAGTGTTTTATTTGTTTAAATCATTATATCTATACAAAAGGGGTTTCCATTTCACACAAAGAAAAATTAAAAATAAGCAAATATAAGCCAGTCGTTTGCAGATTGTTGTTGTAGTAGTCATGTCCAGAATTTATGTACAATAAGGTCTATGATGGTATGCACTTCTTCTTCAGTACCTAAAAATTAAATCGAAATATATATACTACATGCAATGTCGCTTTGAAGTTATGCTGGCCTATATGACGCTTTCCAAAAAAACACCGATAATTATGAAATGAAATGCTTAGCTATCTACCTAAAGTCAAAGAAATATCCAAGTAGATTTTTTTGAGTCAATATTTTTTATTTTCTTGCAAACTTTCAAATCGATGTCCCTAAACTGAATATTTCGGATATACGACGGTATCTCTGAATGCTTAGCTATCTACCTAAAGTCGAAGAAATATCCACGTAGGTTTTTTTGAGTCAATATTTTTTATTTTCTTGCAAACTTTAAAATCGATGTCCCTAAACTGAATACTTCGGATATACGACGGTATCTCTGAATGCTTAGCTATCTACCTAAAGTCAAAGAAATATCCAAGTAGATTTTTTTGAGTCAATATTTTTTATTTTCTTGCAAACTTTCAAATCGATTTCCCTAAACTGAATATTTCGGATATACGACGGTATTATTCGGAGGCGATGATATGTTTTAACGTGGTGGCAATATATTGAAAGTTTGAAATAATTTTTCAGTATTTAAGCGGTGTAACAGATTTTTTGATATATTAGAATACAACAGGGAAGTTATGATTTTGTAACAAAATTATATAAATACAAAATTATTGCAGACTTGAACTTGAAAAACCTTCCAGCACACAGATGTTCCTACTCACCAATTACAGCATTCGATGAGAAATGTTTGAAAATGGTTTTTTATAAATTGTTTTTGTGTCTGTATTGCCAAAAACGCGCAAATAAAGTTTGGAATTTTTATATAAAAAAAAAATGTTTTCTATCAAAAAATACGTAGAGGTCAAAAATGAATTATAGATATAACTAAAACAAAAATTATTTCTGTTATCATATATCAAAGCTAAAAGGTCGAGCGCTACCAAGTCACCGGGATTGTTGCACGAAAACATTGAGCTTTTTACCATATTAGGAATTAATTCTTTAATATTGCTGACCAAAAAAAAAAAATCATAAGCTCATTCCTAAATAAATTTTTACTCTTACCATTTGAGATAAAAATTTTTTTTTTTTACAGAAAACTGGGCATTCCGGCTGTACGGCTTGGTTGCCCTGGCAGATACATGAGATTGCCATTTTTAAATTATACATTTGAGTTTGAACTTTCGCTACTGCCTATGGAATGTCAAATCAACACTTGCGTTTAAAGCTTCAAACACATTTGTTGCGAGCTGCGTATGCGAGAAAAATAGGAATTTTTGTGGAACGTTTTTTTTTGTGCTTTTTATAGTGCGTTAAAACACAATGTTCAAAGTAAAAAAAAAAACGTATTTTTTTTATATATTTTAGTGCAAAATATGAATTGTTCTTCTTATTCTCAAAAATTCACACGAAAAATAGAAACAGTTTAAAAACCAAATACACTACTCAGCCAGTCGCACAGTATATGATACTGTCTCTGCAGATGTCTGTGCAAAAATTAAAGATTTTCGGTCGTGTATGCGCAGATCATCTGAGACCAACGCTAATTTGTAGATTAGAGAAGTATTTGCACAGTTGGTCTGTGTAGTGTATTTGGCCATTTACTCGCACTGCGATAAGTTATGCAAGTGCCGTAGGCAATGCTGCTCAATGAAAGTTCCATTGAATATCTTGCTCCAACGGGCATTTCATGTGAAGCGTTTTTATATAGGCAAGTGGCATATTCTGCTAGACTCACTAGTTAATTTTGAATAAAATTGTAGCAATTATCAAATCCACCTAAAATACAAGTCAATTATTATGGCAATAATTTTTTTGTTGGCTCCAAAACTCTGAGTAAAAACACGAGATTTCTTAAAATATTTGGTCTTTATTTTAAATTTAAATTAGCGTGTTTTTTGCAATTTTACATCAAGGACTTACAGCGTTTCAAATATTTCCTGTGTATATTCTATAAAATTCAGTAAAATTAAAGTTGTAAATTAAATCTTGTCATCTAAAGTTAAGCTATAATTACATAGGGTATTCACATATTACTTTACAATATGACTTAATTTCAAAATGTTGTTTTGTGCTAACGTTTGTTGCATTAAAAATTTTGAATTTTTTGTGTTATTGATTTATGCACAGTATTAATATATTTTTTAAACTCTAATAATTATTTATGTAGCATAATAATATAAACATGAATAAAACTTAAATTATTTAATAAATTTTTTTTATTGCTGTGAATAACTCAAGAACTAAATGAAAGATGTTTTCGTACAGCAGGGTGTATAAGAATTCGAAATTCTGTTAAATAGAAAAGGCTCTATCTAAAACTTGAAAACTGCAGGGTGGCCCAAAAAAATTGCATGGATTTCGAATATTGGTGCACTGAACGATTTTACGCTGTCGGATCTTACATTCTGCACAACATCTCAATTGTAAGCACACAATCAGCGATTCATAGTTTTTTTTAGTGTAAGAAATACGCCGCTTAGAGATGCAACCGTGTGTTATGCCACGTTTTCGGAAGAAAGTCAATCTAAGACGAACGAACTAGAAGACCGCGAATCCGAAATATCTTAAGCCGCATATAGGCATATGTTGAAGAATACTGTTTCACATCACCTTGGCGGCGCACGTACTAGCCTAAAATTCCACGAAATTTGAAGATGATATCTTTAGTTACACAGCTGGGTCACATTTCTCGTGCCCTTATGGCAAATTTTCTATACAGCTCTACTGCTTTTGTAGCGAGCCATACGCTAACTAACTAACTCTCGAGAATTGTTCCCAGGCCAAATAATCTAATAAAATGAAGACATTGTTCAGCCTGCTTGTACTCTGAACTGAATAGGTCAAGACTCTCGTCTGAAAAGCAAGTCTTACGAGCATAATGCTTAAAACAAACTCTAAAAGAAATTAAGTCCCATATATTGGGCTTGACATTGCAAACTTTGAAAAAACTGTTAGAAGAAAACAAAAACAGAAAGTTTATGAAATGAAAGTACCATGAAAAATTGAAACTGACGAATAATTGAGATAATGGTTAATCGAGAGATGGATAATCGAGGTTCTACTGTAGCAGTTGTTGCAGATGGAAGTCGTACGAGAAGGTGCTCCTTGAATATATTCTCAATTTTGACAACAGAAGTGCACGTAGTTTTTTGAATGCTAAAGACTATTGAAATTTCCCTACACTGAGAAAACGATTTGTTTAAATATAACAAACGTATATTTCATATACTAGGTGTACAAATATGAAACCGGTAATGACATCTAGCGGTCGATAGCCGTATATGTATGAGCTTCCGAACCGCACCAAATGTCTTAATTGTTCATTCTGTCATCTGTCAACAATATTCAGTTCACAATTTGTCAAGTTTCATACAACAACGCATTTTTTCCGCTCGTAAAGATGTCGATTTTTGTGCCTGAAAACTCTCATTTGCGGGAAGCATTGATTTTCTGTTTCCACCATTTGAAGAAAAACGCTTCTGAATCGCATCGAATGCTTGTTGAAGCTTACGGCGAGCATGCTCTTGGTCGTACACAGTGCAATGAGTGGTTCAATAAATTTAAAAGTGGTGATTTTGATGTGATAAATGAGGAGCGCGGCCGGCCACCAAAAAAGTTTGAAGACACCGAATTGCAAACATTATTGGACGAAGATGATGGTCAAACGCAACAACAGCTCGCTGAACAACTTAATGTGACACAACAAACCGTTTCCTTGCATTTGAAGGCCATGGAAAAGATTTTAAAGGTCGGTAGATGGGTGCCACATGAACTGACCGACAGGCAGCAAGAAAACCGAAAGAGCACTTGTGAATTGCTGCTCGCCAGGCAAAACAGAAAAGGTTTCTCCATCGAATCATCACTGGCGATGAAAAGTGGATTTATTTAAACAATCCCAAACGAAAAAAATCATATTTGAGCCCCGGCCAACGACCCAAATCAACGCCAAGAACAAATCGCTTCGGCCGAAAGACAATGCTGTGTATTTTCTGGGATCAGCGTGGTGTTATTTGGTATGAGCTACTAAAACCAGGTGAAACAGTTACTGGTGCACGTTACCATCAACAATTGATCGCTTCGAGCCGTGCTATACGTCAGAAGAGGCCCGAATTTCAACTTCGCCATGACAAAATTGTATTCCAAGATGACAACGCATCGCCACATCGAGCAGCGGTCAATAAAAACTTGGTAGAATCGTACAACTGGGAGCCACTGCCCCACCCGCCGTACTCACCGGACCTGGCGCCATCCGATTACTATTTGTTTTCATCGATGGGACACGCACTCAACGATTCGCACTTCAATTCTTACGAGGAAGTGCAAAAATGGCTCGATGAATGGATAGCCTCAAAAAACAAAGAATTTTTTTGGCGAGGAATCCATAAATTGCCTGAAAGATGGAAAAGATGTGTAGCTAGCGAGGGGAATTACTTTGAAGATTAAATTTGGAAATATTTTCGCAAAATGAACGTGTTTTTTTGAACAAAAAATTACCAGTTTCATATTTGTACAGCTAGTAGAGCAATCAAATATTTATTTGAGTCAAACATATTGTATTTGGATCAAGTAGTGGTATATCTTAATTGAAGCACATTTTGTTTGACTCAATCAAATATTTAATTGCTCCATATGAAATATACGTTTGTTATATTCAAACAAATCGTTTTCTCAGTGTAGCTATCGTTTTCAATAAAAACCGCTTTTTTCGTTAGAGTAACCATATTTTTTTTTGAAAAATTTATTGGTAATATTGAAATGATTTAAGCTAAACAAAAGCTCGTATGTATGGTATGAATATCTTCCGAGCAGGCAACTTTTTGATTTAAGGCTCACTTTTCGAAATGGTCATATCTTTGCAAACTAATTTTTAGCTGGGATGCAGAATATTGAAATCGTGTCAAAGAATTACCTGTTGTAATCAGCTGAGTTGCATTTAATTACAGAAAAACACCTACATATGAATTCATGAGAGTATTATGGGTATTTGCAGCTGTATGCAAAATCACTAAAAGATAACATTGTAAATTAGCGATGGCCAGCTTATATGACCATTGTTGAGCTTCCAACTTGTTCTATTGCTTTTTTCTAATCAAACTTCAAGATTATAAGCAAAAAGATAGTTATCATAGCAAAAAAAGTAGATAGAAGGAGCGGTATTTCGACTTTGGAACGTATTGGATCGAAAAGCTTCTTGCGCCAAAAAGTAAAGCATGCGGTAACGCTGCGTAAAATCGGGTTATTTTACTTTTTTTAAGGATTTTCAATTAATAAGATTCCTGCTGTGATTTCGAAAAAAAAACATGAATCCTTTGGGAACTAGCTATTTCTTCGCTGTAGATTTTTACTTTTTGGCACAGAAAGCTTTACGATCCAATGCATTGCAATTTCGAAATATCACCCTTTATATCAACTTCTTTGATCGCAGAATGATATACTGCTTTTGGAACATATTGGCTCATATAGCTTGGCATATGAGAGGGCCATTCGCTGTTGTACATACAAATTTATAATTATTGTCCAGCCAGTTTATGTATACAAAATTAATATATCTTTTATTTTAGTTTATACAATAGATAGATAGTTACAATATTTACAAATTTTGTTATTTTAATTAAGAAATTCATTAACTTTAGAGACTAAAATTAAAACACTCGTTAAAAGCTTAATAATATCGTAAGTTTAAAATACGACTTACACATGTATTCCATTTTTTAAGGCTCCCAACTAACGCTTAAACGGTAAAGGGTTTAGTTTATGGGACTCGCTGTTGCAGGGTTAAGAGGTGTTCTGAAGGGAGGATCGTATGACAACCAATATGTAATTAAAAGTTGTTGAACGTACCTTGCTACAGAAATATGTCGGAATGTAGAGTGCTATAGTGAGCATGTGGAAAATCAAGTCTTGTTGCTCAGTGTAACTTTTTTTTTTTTGATATTATGTTTTCTATTCTTGCTGTAAGTTTTTGAAATTGAAATTTTAAGCGTATCGTCGTAAGATATCTTGCACTCGTTTTGTTTCGCCAAAACGTATCAAAAAAAAGATAGAATTTTGTTTTGAAATACCCGAACTAGCGGCATGCTCTCTTATCGAAATTCGCCGTTTGGTTTCTTTTTTTTTTTTTTTTTGAGTTTATCCGAATCATGATACTAGGCATGCCTAGCACTCGTATCTTTGTGAAATTCTAATTCTAACTGTCAGTGTAGAGTGTCACACCCACCGCACTTTGTCGAATCATAGCTACTGTTTGTGTGAAATTCGAGCACACAACTTTAAATAATTCGCTCCGCATAATTTAATTCAATTAACTCGCTTGGATTTCCCATAATCGTGATTTGCACCAAGTAAATTTACAAAATTTGAAATTCAACAAAGACAATAGGGGGTTTGTGTGTGGTGTGTACGCCCCTAATGACCAAAGAGAGAAAATCGAATTTATGTTTGTGCTTAAAGTTACGAACATTTCAGAAACTCTAAAGCCACAATAACAATGATGACGCGCTGACAGGACGAGAGCGAGACGAGTATCGTTAAAAATGTCAAACTTACTCGTCGTCATGTGGTTAAATACACGCGACGAGATTCAAATTTTTATATGAATTTCATTTTTCTAGACAAAATTTTTTATAGAAAATTAAATTCAAACTTTGCGCTAAATAAAATAAATTAAATGCAAACACAAAAAACCGATTTAATTAGAATTTAAATAAAGAGAACGTGAAAGAAAAAGCCATATATGTCAAAGCTCTCGTCGCGTGGAAAATTCAAGAAATCTGATTTTTCACGTCGCGTCATTTCGTTGTCAAGCGTCTCATTGTGCGAAGATATATTAGACAGCATGTATTTGATATATTTTTGATAGCTCAGCTCGCTCTCGTCCCGTCGTCTCGTTCTCATTGTGATTGACGCTTAAGTGAAATTTATAAAGCTTTGAGCACATTGAACAACGCAGAAAAAAACGCTTGCATTGTTTTGTTGTGCAACGTTTACACGAGGAAATTCGGTGAAACAAATTCTTGTCTATTCTCTTTTTATACCCTACACAGAGGGTATATTCACTTTGTCATTCCGTTTGTAACGCATAGAAGGGGGCGTGGCAGGTATAGAAAAGTATATATATTCTTGATCAGCGTCACCACCTGAGTCGATATAGCTATGTCCGTCTGTCTGTCTGTCTGTCTGTCTGTCCGTCTGTCCGTCTGTCTGTCTGTCTGTCTGTCTGTCTGTCTGTCTGTCTGTCTGTCTGTCTGTCTGTTGAAATCAGGTTCACAAGAAAACTAAGAAAGCTAATTCAATGAAATTTGGCACACAGGTCAAACCTTCTTGCAAGCTGCTAGCATAAAAAAATTGGCGAAATCGTTTCACGGCCACGCCTTCCGCTCATGCTCTATGTATATATACCTAAGTCCATTTTGAAAAAAAAGTTGCTGCGATTTTGATAAAACTTGAAGATTTGGTGAAGATAAGAACAAAATTAAGATCAGGCTAGGTTTGAAGTTTGCAAAAGCTCTTAAAGGGGCGTGGCACAGCCCTAAATTTTAACTTTTATAACGCCGCAGCTCGTTAACCGTGCATGATATTGTCATGAAATTTGGTACACGAATACAGATCCTTTAAATATTTAATTGCGCATTAAGTGAGCGGAATTGTAAAAGTGGGCGTGGCACTTTTTAGTAATTGAAAATTTGGATTTTGTATAGCTCCAAATTGGCATATACGATTTTCATAAAAATTTTAGAGATGATACCACTGAAAGTAGTCAACAATACCAGCTACGTCAATATACTGAAAAATTTATTTTAAGGGCGTGGCACAGCCTACAATATTTATAAACGTTATTAAAAGAGAACTAACAACGCAATCGTTATGAAATTTAATAAGACGGATACACTTGCTAAAAGGTGTCTTCTTGCAAAGTTTTGGCACAATTGTGCCGGTGGGTGTGGCACCTCCCATATAAGCGAAATACGTTTAATGCTATGGATAGTGTGCTATGAGAGTAATCTTCATAAAATTTTGTGTAGAATTGTCGGTTACTATAAGCTTTGAAATTAAATGAAACTTGACAAGATTGCATCAGTGGGTGTGGCACCTCCCTCATTAACATAGAGTTATAAGTGCTATTTTAAGTGAACTATTGGAGCAATTGATCTGAAATTTGATGTAAATGGTTTACTTTGTTTTAGGTACATATGAATCTAAAGCTTTTGAAATAGCAACAGTGGGCGTGGCACCTCCCATACAATTAAAATACCTTAAGTGGCATAACTATCGAAATATATGAGCAATCATACTGAAATTTGGTGCAAGAGATTTGTTTATGGAAGGCTATTTTTGGATCAAAATCGGACTGTATTGTATCAGTGGGTGTGACACCGCCTTAAATTTTAAGAATAATTACGGCACCTATCGCAAACTATACAAGCTATTGTGCTAAATTTTGGTTTGTGCATGTCAATCACGATTGTCATTTATTTAAAAAAAACAAAAGTGGGCGGAATTGGAGAAGTGGGCGTGTCATATTTCGTGTTTTTCATTTATGTTCTATTTTCTTCCCATATTCTTTTGACAAATTCTCTTCTTGCCTACAAACAGGAAAACTTTTTCTTAAGAGTTTCTTCGTGTAAACGTTGACTTGTTGACAATTGAAAAATAAATAAATAATTGGCTCAACTTCAGCTGGTAATCTCATTTTGCATATGCAAAAGCGAGAGTTCAAAGCTTGCTCCTGGTCATATAAGCTGGTCAGCAATTGTCCACATTAACTATTAAATTCTTTACACAGTGTAAAAAGGACGATTGGCGTATTTGAAAAAAATTGCACTAAGTATGCTTACATTAGTCGTATATATATATTAAAAAGTTCTTTCCCACTGCTTATTTTACACACAATATAATAAAATGTTAGGGAATAGCAAAATTTTAATTAAACTTATAATACTACTAAAATTACTTAGATAATTAATTTTAAGCAATGAAGAGTACATAAAGAAATAAAAGGAAATATAAACTTTATTGTAAATAGGAAATAATAAAAAAACTAAATTAAAATGTTTATTCACAAAAAAAAAATATATATATATATATATTCGATTAATAATCGTATATTAAAACAGTGCTACGTCAGATTATTGGATTTATGCACACACACACATCGCTATTGGGAATGAAGAGAAAAAGTTCATATTAGTTGACAATATTTTTTAATGTTTTTCATGAAGTTTTTATTGTAAAAATGCTCATGTCACGAAAATATGAAACAGTGTAGAAGAGTGGAGCAGCGATGGCAAATGATTGCATTGTTATTTTGTTGCAACTGAAAAAACTAGCGACGTGATCAAAGGCTTTACTTTTAAAAAATAAAATTAGTTTTTCCAAAAACAGCTTTAAAGCTAACCAGATTTACCAATTCATTGTATTTCTTCATTTTGGCCAGTTTGCTTTAATTTAATTCTTGAAACAACTGAACACTTTAAGCCAAATGAAATGCTGCACCAATTTTCAACTTAATTTAAAAATAAAGAAGTCGAGTTTTCTTTCTTGAAAATAAGTTCTTTGTTTGAAGTTATCCGCACAAAGCTAAAGCTCAAAGCAATCACACAAGAAAAAAAAGTTGATGTAATGAATGTTATTACGGGTTTGTGACAAATTAAGGACTGTTCCAGAAAAAACTTCCCTTTTTTTTTTTTTTTGTATTATGCTATACCTGATGATCTTATAGGTCTAAGAAGACTTTTATATATGACCTATGTTCTATATAAAGTGACGTTTAATATGATGTATAACACTTGAAGATAGCACTTTTAACAACAAAGATGTCTAGGAAGTCCGCGTACTGATTTTGTCTACATAACTGCAAAATCCAGAATTAAAATATTCAGCTATAGCTAAAATAGTTGGTATATCAGAAAAAACTGTTTTTACGGTTATTTTTAATTATAAGAAGAGTCTAACTATTTCACGAAAAAAAAGGTTCAGGCAGAAAACCAGAATTTTCTAACCCAAAGTTAGCGGAGAAGGTGAAGCGCCTTTTTAAGCAAAATCCCAACACCGCAGTGCAAGATATGGCGGCTAGAGCAGATAAATCAAAATTTACTGTGCAAAAGATAACGGACAAAAGTAAGCTAAAGACATAAAGAGTTCAAAAAGTACCACAACGTTCTGATGAAAAGCAGTTAATGGCTCCGATGCGAGCCCGAAAATTGTATGAAAGGCAACTGACAAAATTTGATTCCGTTGCTATGGAAGACGAAACTTACGTTAAAGCAGATTTTAAGCAACTACCTGGGCACGAATATTATGCATCACCAAAAAAGGGACATGTGTCTAGTAAATGCAAAGAAAAAAAAATTCGAAATTTCCGCAGCAATATATGGTTTGGCAGGCCATATGCACCTGTGCTCTCAGAAGCAGATGCTTTTTTACGCAAGGCACAATCAATTCCAAAGTTTATATAGACGAGTACCTCGAAAAACTTCTTCTAACATTTATTCGTGCACATGACTGTACCGTGATGTTCTGGTCCGATTTATTAACCTCTCACTACTCTTAAGCTACGATGGCACGGTATCAAAGTAAAAAGATCAATTTTGTGCCAAAAATAGCAAAACCGCCCAATTGAAAGATATTGGGCTCTAATGAAAAGAGATTTGCGAAGGAGTGGTAAGATTGCAAAAAAGTCACAAGACTTCAGACTTAAGTGGAAAAAATTGCACCATACTGTCGCTGAAACAACTGTGCAAAATTTAATAAAGGACCTTACGAAAAAAGTAAAAAATTTTTATACAAAAAAAAAAAAAATTGTTACTTAGTTTTTAGTTATTTATATTTTGAACACTAGCCATTATTAATAAAAAAACAAAAAAAGACCAAAAAAATTACTTGGTTTTTTTTTTTATAACTAAAAAAACCAAAAGGTAAGTTTTTTCTGGGACAGTCCTTAGATCATAAAGGCAGAAATACATAAAAAGCATCGTCGGATGCCTGCGTCGAGTGCTTTTTAACATACATAAAAAGCATGCAATAAATTTTGTCACTCTCTTTTCCCATACGATTCTCTCAGCAATAATTTATTGTTTACAAATTTTGTTTTTGTCACTCTCTTTTCCCATGCGATTCTCTCAGCGAAAAGTGATTTCTATCTGCCAAGGCTTCGATGCTGGGAAAAAGTTAAAAGCTTGGCAAATTTAAGCAAATACACTAAACTATTACTATTTAGTCTCTTTGCATATGTATGGCTTGAGAGCGTGTATATATACTTAGCGAGCTCTTCATGTATATATACCTTTTGCTTTATGTGAGCGTTACCATACGACAACATGTATTTTAAGTGCATTTGACAGCTGCACAAAGCGTGCATGCTTTTTATGTATTTCTAACTTTGAGCTTCCTATGCCAAAAAGTAAAATCTACGTTCAAATGTCTCAGTAGAATCATTTTCTATTTTATTTATGTAGTGCGCTTTAAATGTGGATACTTCTTGTGGCTAAATGTCAGATACACAAACACTTACAAACATTAATAAAAAGCAATAGAGTTTACGCCTTGATGTACGGTATACAATACCGTATGTGAGTGCATTCTAGTCGCTTTCTCAGCGCTCTACTCCGAAAACGGTTGATTTTACAGAAAAATGCAGAAAACATTTTTTGTAGATAATTTTTCTAGAAACAATTGTTATTATAACCGCTATTGACCTCCGAGCAATAGATCGCGAGATATTTGTGAAAAACGGATTTTCGTAACCTTTTAACCTTTATAACTTTTTTAGGCGGCACGATATCGATGTTGATTTTTCACATTTTTTTTTACAACACCGTAATAAAGGTGTTTACAAAAATTCAGCTCACTAGGAATTTTTCCGCAGATTGGGGTTTAAGTGCCTTAAATGACTGTACTACTTTGCAAAATTGCATAAAACGTACCACATCAGCAAATAACAACCGACTCTATTTGCGTTGTATCGGAACAAAAAATAATTTATTTTACTAAGCTTATGGCTAACTATAATGTGTGACCACATTAAATTATTTATTATTTCAATGTACCACAAAGAAAATACCATTCGGTGTGACTCGCCTAGAAAGCTTGCAGCGAAGCGCCTGCAAGAAAAGTGTAATATCAAACGCGTTACAAAAACAAAGGCACACAATGAAGAAACAGCTTTGTTTGTTTCTCACTGCATCGGGTCATAGGTCACTGATGATTCCGTGCTTCAATGGATGAAGCTATTATCACCAGCTATTGGCGGTTTTTTTTTTTTTGTACTCTATCTTGTGTTTAAGCTTTCTGATCCAAAAGGATCAGATTCTGTATTTTAATAAAAACTTCTTTGGAGAAGAGCAAAAGCTCTGTAGAATATTCCCATGGAAAACTATTAGCTGAACTTAAAGTTTTCGAAAGATTGTCACATAAAAAAAAAAAACGTACATGTAAAACAATAACAAATGTGAAATATACATACATATACATATGTATGTACAGTGAGCAAAAAAAGTTTGAGCACATAGTGTTTTTGAGACAAAGCACAGGCAAATAATACCTTCTTGAAATTGATTATACTATAGATATACATATGTACATATATATATATATATATACTAACATAAAAGTATTTTTTTACTAATTTAAATAATAAAGCACAGAAGAATAGGAACCAAAAAACACAACGAAGCTCCATTTGTCACACCAAGAAAGTTAACGAACACTTTAGAAATCTTTACTAAATTAAAATTTTTTATATGAAATAAGTTTTAGGTTGAATCTGGCTTAGCAGCAATTACTGCTAGCAGGCGCCAGTGCATGCTCCGTACCAGGGCCGTATCTAGGGGGGATGCTAGGGGATAAAACCCCCTCCTCCCCCGAAATATTTTGACGGACACTATGTAGAAAAAATCTCAAATCCTCAACCCCCCCGAAATAAAATCCTGGATACGGCATTGCTCCGTACTAACACTTGCTTGTCATTTAATTTTTGACGATTTTCTTTCAAACAGTCATCAAAGGGACTCCTTGGACGTTATATTTTCCAGCAAATTTCAAATATGCTCAATGGGATTTTTTGTATGAAAAGATTGTGGGGGTGTATGTTAAGGCGTACCCTTGATATATAACAACCATGGCGAAATTGAAATTTGCTGTCTCTACTTACAAAATTCAACTTAAAAAAAAAAAAAATAAAATTTACAAAATTATTAAAATAAGCTAAAATTCAAGAGCCATTCGGCCGGCGCCTGAGTTGGTTGCCCCCTGGTTAAGCTACTGGCAATTCCTTGCAACTGTAAAGTTGTGCTGATTGTGAGACTGACATTTCACATAAGAAATTTAACAACAACTGCGAAGCACAGTCGCGAAAAATTGACTTTTTTGTTAAAATCATTTTTCTGACTTTCAAATTGAAACAAAAGTTTTTTTTTTTATAAATCTTTCACTGTGAGTTCTCCATTAATCTGTGTGCCCGGATTTTTGTTCGCGGCACTTGATTCAAAGCGCGGAGCAAAAACTGTAAACTGTTAAAATCTGCAAGAAATTTGTCATTTGTTTGAATTTTTTTTCTTTATTACTTTAAATTAAGGTCCGAAAAAAAAAACCGGTTACACAGACGAAGATTTAAAAAAAAAGTGTTGTCACTTTTTCGCGAATGTGCATCACTGTTGCACTTAAATTTTTTTTTTGTTTAAGGCCTTTTTAGGCTTTCTTCACACTCGAAGCTAAAAATATTGAATTTCGACACGTCATTCCACACGGCATTGTCCCAGAACGAATCTGGCTCGCTAACATATTACCTCGCAAATGCCAGCCTCTACTCTTGGCTTAGCTTCGATAGCATCGGCTTTTGGCGAGGTGTCCATGTATTGTACGCCTTCTTCCAGCATTTATAGTATTCGTCTCGCGAAGTCAGCTTTTTCGGACGACCAGAACGTGCATTTACGTACAAAGTTACAGAATTTCTATAAAAGCGTATTATTGCTTGTACACTGGAACGAGGACTGTTGCTTATTCTGCCAATTTGGCGAGTACCTTTTCCCTCGTAGTACAGTCTTAAAATAATTTTGAGCGTTTGAAGTGGAATTTCGCTACCTCGACCCATTTTGACTATTTACTGTAACGCTTGCTATAGAAATGAAATTTCAATGCAACAAAACGCAAGCGACAGGAAAATTAATGAACGTTAACTTTTTTTGGTGTGCATAACAGTCGTTTCTTTAGGTTTTTGTGAATATTTAGTTTCCGGGAACAAGTGACGTACTTACTTCATGTCACGACATATTTAAACTAAACAGTTCCATTATACATAGCCTGAAAAGAATGTACCGATTCAGCATATGTTCAATTGGGAATTTTAAGTCATGACTATTTGAGCACGGTGTGTGCTTTAACTTTTCTTGTACACTGTATTTATACGCTTAGCCAAAACTTTGAATTACGAAATTATAAAATTACATATAGGTGGCGTTAGTAACAATAAAAAAAAATTAGCAATTTGAAAGGATATGTAGTTTAGCCAAATGCATCATAATCAAACAAGAACTTGATTTTGAATTTTATGTTGTTACGTTTTTGGGGGCTGTTAGGTGACGAAATGTTCATACAACCGATTTTTTATATTTTTCTAGGCACTCTGTGTTCAGAAAAAAAATTTAATAGGGGCGTTCATAGCATAACAAACAAAGTAGTCTTAGGCCAAACTAGTTGCCTTTAAGCCTAACAATATGCAATGAAATCCTAATGCAAGAGAAGACTAAGACAGTAGAAAAATAAGACAGTAAAACTTAACAACTTCATTGTATGCTTGGCAAGTGGTAAGTGAGGGCAAATGGGCGGCCGAGCTTACATTCTCCAATATATCTAACACTGGCTTCGCGTTTCAGTCTATAATATGTGAATAAAATTAAATTGCATACTTTAAGTCATACACATCAACTAGTTTGGCCTAGGAAAAACTAGTTTGGCCGCTAATATATGTAACTCGAAGCGTGTGTCACTCAAGTACGTATGTATGTCAGACGATTGGATCAAAACTTTGCTTTGCATATCACGCGCATCACTAAATTTTCAGTGATTCGTTTAGTTGAAATCTAAAGATAATTAAAACTATGAATTCGCCTACTCCTAAGAAGAGCATGTAATTAATGTACTGGTAGTCCATCCAACGCTTAGCACTACTTGAAATAAAAACAAGAACTTCAAAAACCATATGCAAATAGCCTAAAGTTTTGCCAAAACTATGTGTGTTTTTTTTTTAGAGGGTCGCCGATTTTCACCTCAATTTCTTTTTGCCGGCTTATTAAGCAAAATAAAAGTTCCTTTAGAAAAGTTTTATTGGGCGACACATGTATGATACTTGACTTTGGTTTGACGCTCACTTACTTCAAGACTGGCATAGCTCAAAAAATCTGATGTGGGTGAAAAACGCCTTTAAAGTTTTCAATAAGTTGTTGAAAAGTATGTCTACATAAACTTTAACCACAGGGCAAGTTTATAAGATAACTTTCCGATATTTTAACACAAAATATTTTATCAAATGGTGAATATATCTGCATCATTAACTCAAAAGCCACGTTTTTATACCCTACACGGAGGGTATATTCACTTTGTCATTCCGTTTGTAACGCATAGAAGGGGGCGTGGCAGGTATGGAAAAGTATATATATTCTTGATCAGCGTCACTACCTGAGTCGATATAGCTATGTCCGTCTGTCTGTCTGTCTGTCTGTCTGTCCGTCTGTCTGTCTGTCTGTCTGTCTGTCTGTGTGTCTGTCTGTTGAAATCAGGTTCACAAGAAAACTAAGAAAGCTAATTGAATGAAATTTGGCACACAGGTCAAACCTTCTTGCAAGCTGCTAGCATATAAAAATGGGCGAAATCGGTTCACGGCCACGCCTTCCGCCCATACTCTATGTAAATTTACCCAAGTCCATTTTGAAAAAAGTTTCTGCGATTTTAATGAAACTTTCTGATTTATTGAAGATAAGAACATAATTAGGATCAGGCTAGGTTTTAAGTTTGCAAGGGCTCTTTAAGTGGCGTGGCACAGCCCTAAATTTTATCTTTCATAGCGCCATAGCTCGTAAACCGAGCAAGATATTGTGATGAAATTTGGTACACGAAAGCAGATCTTATAAATCTGTAATTGCGCATAAAATGGGCAAAATTGTAAAAGTGGGCTTGGCATTTTTAAGCAATTGAAAATTTGGATTTCGTATATCTCCAAATTGGCAAATACGATTTTCATAAAAATTTTAGGGATGATACCACTACAAGTAGTCATCAATACAAGTTTCGTCAATATTCTGGAAAATTTCGTTGAAGGGCGTGGCACAGCCTACAATATTTATAAACGTTATCAAAAGAGAACTAACAACGCAATCGTTATGAAATTTAATATGCCGGATATACTTGCTAAAAGGTGTCTTCTTGCAAAATTTTGGCACAATAGTGCCGGTGGGTGTGGCACCTCCCATATAAGCAAAAAGCGTTTAATGCCATAGATAGTGTGCTATGAGAGTAATCTTCATAAAATTTTGTGTAGAATTGTCGGTTACTATAAGCTTTGAAATTAAATGAAACATGACAAGATTACATCAGTGGGCGTGGCACTTCCCTCATTAACAGAAAGTTATAAGTGTTATTTTAAGTGAACTATTGGAGCAATTGGATCTGAAATTTGATGTAAGTGGTTTACTGGGTATTAGGTACGTATGAATCAAAAGCTTTTGAAATAGCAATAGTGGGCGTGGCAACTCTCATACAATTAAAATACCTTAAGTGGCATAACTATCGAAATATATGAGCAATCATACTGAAATTTGGTGCAAGAGATTTGTTTATGGAAGGCTATTTTTGGATCAAAATCGGACTGTATTGTATCAGTGGGTGTGACACCGCCTTAAATTTTAAGAATAATTACGGCACCTATCGCAAACTATACAAGCTATTGTGCTAAATTTTGGTTTGTGCATGTCAATCAGGATATCATTTATTGAAGCAAAAGTGGGCGGAATTGTAGGAGTGGGCCTGACATATTTCGTGTTTTTCATTTCTATTTTATTTTTTTCAACATTTCCCTTATTTTTTCGACATTTTCAACCTTTTACCTGTTCCCATTCAATTTCATTCGACATTTTCTTCGATTTTTTTATTAATTTTTCAGCATTTTTCATATTTTTCGACTTTTTCAATTTCTTTCAACTTTTTTCAATGGTTTTTATATATTTTCAGCATTTTTAATTCTTTCTAACACTTTTCTACATTTTTGAACCTTTTTACATTATTTTCGGCTTATTCAACTTCTTCAACATTTTTTAACATCAATTTAAAAAGCACTTTCAATGCAGTGTAGGGTATGTGACTTTCGGCCTGGCCGAAGGTAACTCCTTTACTAGTTTGAGTTATGCTAGTTCTGAAATAAGTGAGCGATATATATTGATTTTAAAAACATTAAAAAACATAACATATTTCGTCTTTTCCTGCATTGTGATTTTTTTTTAACAAAATTTTTGAAATTAAAGATTACAGACGGTCCCTGAATAAACGTCTTAAATGTACTGTTATCTCTGGGCTTCATGTGAAATTCATACTATCGGTTAGTTTTTAAGAACTTACCGTTGGCATTTTCCAGCATATCCAATGGTAAGGCTGCGTATTGTTGTTGTTAGTAGTAGTGCTTTGAAGTTTTTTTTTACATAAACCGAATGACTGAGTCATCTGGGCAGTACTGCATTTCTAAAACTTGATGTTTGTGTGTGTGTGTGTGTGAGCGGATGCGTATTTGTATGTGTGTGTGTAGTTGTGTGTACTTTATATGTATGCATACGCACTAGTTAATTCGTTTCAAACTGTTGTTATGTGTTGCTTTACTTCAAATTTCTCTGTAATATATTTAGTATGTTGCTGTCACAAGTCTTAGCGTTGCGCTGGTTGTTGTTTTCGTAACTGTCAAAGTGTGCGTCAGTGTTACCAGGTGATCACGTATCAACACTGATGTCTGTACTTCATGTTGATCGTCGTGCACGCGATCGATAACATAGGTGTAGGTGCGTGGACGCAGTGTCGTCTCTAGTGTTGTAGTTGCCAGTGTTTCGTAGTGCGTTAGAAAATCGGTGTAGGTTTCTGTTGCAGTGGTAAAGGACGCAATTACAGGGCGTGATTGTAATTTTTTTGATTTCGATTTGCGATTTCTGCGACGTTCGCAAGACGATTGAGCACGATCTTTGCACCTTTTGTTGCTGCTGCTATTGTTGCTGGGAACTGCTGCAGCGTGTGGCAGTTTTGTAGGCGTTGCACTTATTGCAATCGTGTTAGTTTTAATTTTGGATGGCATTGTCACTGTTGTCGCTTCATTTATTTGAGTTTTGCTGACTTCATCCGTCTTTAATGTTGGCGTTATGTCTTGGCTTGGTGTCAGATTAACCGACCGACTTAGCTTGTGTTTTAGTATCAACACACGCCGGCGAGGGAGTATTTTTGGCAAGGTTTGTTCATTGGCAGTGTTAGTATCGTTGTTTTTTTGCTGATGAGGTATGCGTCGTATAAGAAATTTACGTACTTTACGTTTGGTAGCATTTGTTGCCGTTTCAGTTGTCGTTAGCGTTAAGTTTTGATTTGGATGTTGCATTTCATCAATTAAGTCTACGGCCTTACGCTTCTCTCGAATGTATCTTATATAAAGGCTTAAATTAGTATCTAAAAACTGTTGCTTCTCATTCTCATATTCATTGCTGGCAGCAGTGTGTTTGCTTACATCTTCTATTTTTACATTAATGTTGCTAGTTTTCTTAGCTAATTTGGAATTATTGCTTTTGCCAATGCTGATATCCCCCAAACTGCTGCTGCTGCCAATGTTACGATAATTGCTGTTATTGTTAAAATGTTTGCTGACCTTTGACTTGAGCGGGGATAACCCAGTAAGGCCACTTAGACTAAAAAATGCTCACTTTGTAGTGCTTCACTTGCTACTAAGTCAGTTAATGTCGCTACTGTTGCCAGCTGCTCCTGTTGATCTCTCAGCTTTGTTTCGAGCTGAATCTGTTGTTCGTATTGTGCAGTAGATTTGGCGTACCATAGGCTAACGTCACCGACGATACTCTCAAGTGATTGTGTCTGCAGTTGTTCGTTACTGTTCTCACCTAATTCGAGCATATTGCGCTCTAATTGTGCCACACTAATATCATGTATGCGAACGGAAGAGTCCACAGCATCCGCTGCTGCTGTTTCAGGTAGAACGTACTCGTTTATTATCTCACTGCCATCTGGCGCATAAAAGTCTTCTAGCGTATCAATGGTTGCCGTTTGATGTACTGCAGCTTGTCGTTTTTGCAATGTGGAGTCGTAGCCGGCGATAACCGTCGACAGAATGGTACTGAAATCACCAGGGCGCCTTCCAGACACATAAAGTGTTATCACACTGGATAGCTCTTGTGCAGGCTCAACTTGCTGTTGCTTATTTCTCTTGTGTGTTTTTCCCGATTTTCGGTTTTTCTTTCTGCCGCCATTTGTGTTAGACTTATGCGCTTGTATTTCCTCTACCAGCGGCTCTTCATCGGCGTCATTGGATATTCGTATGCTGTTGGTGTCCAATTCTTGCAAATTGTCTGAGAGCAGTAGTGGCGCGGGTTGTTCGGCTTGCAGTCCTTGCGACAATTGCTGCTGATCCGAATGCGATTGCAATTGTTGCTGCAGCAGCAGCTGTTGCAACAGTAGACTGTTCACTTGCGCTGCTTGTGCTGGTATTTGTGTTGGCGTACTTACAATGGTGTCCGTTATGAATTCTGTGGCGGTGATCGTCTGCGCTGTGGTATCGTATATTGTTGTGAGTATCTTTTTGCCTTGAAAAGTGATGGGCAGCACGGTGGACATACCTTCGACTAGCGTTGTGACATATGTAGATGTGTGTGTTCTAAATTCTGTAACCGGAGTTGCAGGAGCTTGGGTGGTCTGTCCATTGGCTGCTAATTGGCCTTGTTGGGTCACACCACCAAGTGCACCAAGTAGAGGATTGTTAGGCAGTCCAATATTGCCTAGTAGCAACTGTGAGAGCAGAATGTTGGCCAATGGAGCGTTAGCAGATATTTGTGGTTGTACAGTGGAGACTACATTTTCAACTGAATACGCTGTGGACGGTATAATGTGTGAGAAAGATGTCTTGCGACCGCGTATTGTTGTTGGTGTGAAAGTAACAGTAGTTGTGGATGATCCGTGCAGCACATACTGTGTTATTTCCGTGGCACCTGCAAAGTTTACAGTTGTATCCTCGCGAGTTAACGCTAGCGATGTTTGACCGTTGCTACCTACGAAGCCACTATACTGATGTGAGCCTAGGACCTCTGTACTTGTTTTGCCAGTGACAACATTTTTATATTCTGTTACCTTACCGTTTATTACCGGTATGGTCACTTCTACTGGTGTTACGTGCGTTACTGTTATAGTACCGTCGAAAGTGCCAAACAATGCTGAGTCCTGATTATAATCGTTGCGATTACGTCCACGAGTAGGTGTTCCTCTACCTCGCTGTGGGCTGCCTATGTTGCCACTACGTGCACGTGAGTTCGAACTGCGAGAAGTGCTTTCGGATGCAACGTTATTTTGGTAGTTCTTTAATCGGCGATTATTGCTAGCTGGTGTAGAGGAGCGTCTTGAAGATGCAGCTGTTTGAGGTCGACGAAAACTTCCTGCACCATGACGTGCCGTGAGGGCTTTTTGCGTTGATGTTGTAGTAATGTCTTTTTCACGCAATGTGAACTGTGCGCGTCCAGTTGTTGGTCTTGTTGGACGAATTGCACGGTGATTTGTAGCCGATGCTGATGCTGCTGTTGTTGTGGAAGAATGATGTAAGTTGTGGTTTTGATAGCGTGAATTGAAGCGTGAGCTTATACGTGGACGAGAGGATTGTGTTGTGCTAACAGGCTCATCAGGTTCCACAATATCTTCTTCATTGTTGCGTTCCTCGGCAGCTTTAGCTGGCTTTGGGCGACGAAACCGATTTCTAAAGTTGCTGCGCGTTTGGAATGATGTATCTGCTTCACGTTTAACTCGTGATAGTTGTTTGCTGTTGCTGCTGCTGGTAGGAAGTTTCTTATTTTGCAAATTTTCATTTACATTTTTAGCCGTTGGCTTGTTACTCTTCTGTGTCTTGTTTGTTTTGTTGTTGGATCGTCGACGACGACTAACACCGTCCTCTCCTTCTTCTTCACCATCTTCTCCTTCATCGTCATCATATTCGGACTCATCCTCAGCATCGCCGCCATCGTTGACATCTTCGTCTTCTTTGGATTTCTTTGTTTCACTATTATCTTCCAAGTCTGGAGTTTGCTGTTGCTGTGACTGCAGTAAGCCACGTGGCGGGAACAAACTATTTTGTGGCCGTGTGCGGCCTTGGAAGCTACCTATAGTAGGTCGTTGAAAACTACGTGGACGTGGTCTTGATGTTGTTGTAGTTGTGGTCGCAACGGTTGTTAATTTTGCACGAGCTGATAGTGGATTTCGTCGGGAAGATATTGGACTATTACTACTGCTATTATTTTGTCGTTGTCCGGTAGCAGGTGTAAACCCTGATGGACGACTTACTGGTGGCCTTCTAAAACGCAACAAAGGATTTTGGTTGCGTCTAGTATTTTCCGTAGTGGCCTCGTCTTCTTCACCGCCATCATTGGAAATGGGTTCTTGTGTAGAGCCTTCTTCTTCGCTGTTACTTTCAGAAGGTGCCTCAGACGCAGTTGATTGTTGTCCTGTATTAGCAGAAAGCGTTGGTTTTAATCGTAAACGGGAGTTACCTGCGTATACCGATGAGAAACCAGCACGAAAACCGCCAGCAGATGATGGGCGTATTGAAGAGCCAATGCGTTTAGAACTTGATGATGGTGATATTCTAGAAGACGATTGACGGTTTCGGATGCCTCCAAAGCCGGTGGATGATGATAAATTTGGAGTTCCGCCTCCAAATGGTTGATTTGAGCTAGCCGGACCTTTGTTGGGACGACTAAAACGTCTAGATGGTGATAAGTTTGATGCACTGTTTTGTGAAGATGCACTGTTAGAGAAACCACCACGGCGTGAGCTGCTAAAACGTCCACTTGACTTAAGCGCTGGTGTAGCAGTAATTGTTGGTGTAAAATCGGTTCTTGTAATGATGGTAGCGCTACTTGGTGAACCATTTTTCTTTTTTGGAGCGAACTGTGGACGGTTACGAGATGCAAATGGACGAATTACCGGTGTAAATGTGCGTTTTTTTGACTGTAAAGGAAGCCCATTTTTGCTTTCATCGCTTTCTTCACTTTCTTCTTCGTGATCACTAGGAGTTTCGTCGGTATGATCCTCCGTATTGTCATTTATGCTGCCCTGCACAGCATCTGGTGAAATCTTAATAGAATCTTGTAAAGATTTTGTGAACTGAGAAGCTGTTTCAGCAACTGCTGCTACTTTAGGAACAGCTGTCGGTGCAATATTAAATTCATTTTCCTGTAATAATTTGGTTTTCTCAAATAGAAAACTGGATGTGCTCTCGATAATCTGTGCATATCGATTATCAATAATTGTACCAATTACTTTAGATTGGTATAGGGTTGTTGTATGATTGGCGACTTTTGTACCTTCGATAAGCCGCACTAAGCCTATCTTGTGCTGACGCACTGTGCTGCCTTCAGCATTAACAGACACGGAACTGATTGAAGTTGGAAGTAAAGCCTTTTTCACCTCATCTATTTGTAAGCTTGAGCTACTGCTGGTCACTTCAGTTGGAATACCACCTTCTGCCGTAGTTGCAATCACTTGTGTTGTGAAAAACAAAGTGCTTATACCGTCGGCATCAATGATATTTTTTTTGTCATATGAGAGAATAATTGGTCCTGTTTCGGACGAGGCACTGGAATCGGGTAAGTAGCTTGTAGCCTTAGATATGGGTTCCACCAAAACTGAGTTACCTAACTCAGCTGACACAATGGCAACATTGTCCATTATCGATATTGAAGGTTGCACAACATTGGTGACAGTTTCAAAACGTGAATCGATAATAGTTTGGTCGTTTACATATGATGTAGTGTAGTACGTGTACGTTGTATAGTACGTAGTTGGCTCGACAGCGCTGATTGTTTCTTTGTTTTCAACCGGTCTTACAACAGCATTAAAAGCATCATCTTTATCAGCCGCTGCAGAGCCGAACTCAATCGCTTTAGCTGCGTCTAATTGTGATGGCACTATTGTGGCACTATTGGCAGCATCTACAACTGTGGGTGTTACCACATTTGAAACTGTCTCTTCTCGACTAAGTGTAGTGATCTCACCGTCTTTCGATAATTTCGTCCAGTAGGTGAATGTAGTAAAGTAAGTAACGGGTAGTGTGGCTTCTTCAACATTCAAAACTTTTGTGGGTTTCAGCGTTTCGGTCACCACATTTGTCACAGTTTCTAGGCGACTTATTACATTTGTATTATCACCACTGTACATGGTTGTGTAGTACGTAAAGGTCGTGAAACTTGTTTGCAGAAGCAGTGTTGCGGACGGAATTATCTCGTCAGTGTTACTTTCTGAGCTTATTTGATCTTCCAAAGGATCGCCGGCATTATTCATTTGATTATTATTAATGATTTGTTGATTGCCATTAGAGCTGCTCGAACGTACATCTGTAACAAGCGTTACGGCTGAAAAATCCTTCAAGTCAGGCAAATTTTCTAGGCTACGCTGCATTGTGCTGTAGTTAAGGTTGGCAACGGCAATGGTGACTATTGGATTGGCATCAACTTTAACTCTTGTTGGCTCTAATACTCTATTGTCGTCTTCATTAACTGAAGTTTCTACGATTAACTTCTGCTGAGGTATGTTGGTTGACTGATCGCTTGAGCTTGCCACTGTGGGCGTTATCGAATTCTTCACAATATTCGTGTAGACCTCAGTACGCGACATAACTTCTGTTTCGCCGTCAGCAAATATTGTTGTATAGTATGTATATGTGGTGTAATAGGTCTTTGTCAGTTTGTTACTATCAAGATACGGCGTTGCTTCAACCAATGAATGCGGTTTTTCAGCATCTTCTTCATCACGCAAGATATTCTCTATTTCAGTGGGTACAACAAATTTCGTGCTATCTGGTGCAATTTCGTTGTCTTTTAATATGGCGAAAAGTTTTGTCGCTTGTATATCGCCATTGCTTTCGGTACTTAAGGGTGATGTTATGATATTTGTTACTATTTCCTTGTGACTAGAAATGCTCGTTGTATCGTCATGGAAAAATGTCGTTAGATATGTGTATGTGGTATATAACGTCTTGTAAATTAGATCGAACTCTTCTGTGCCATCTTCTTCACCTTCGCCATCCTCTATGCTTTCAGATTCAGTTTCGTCATCTGCAGCCTCGATGTCTTCTTCGTCAATCATTTCAGTAGCAGCTTCCTCTTCATCCTCTTCTTGTATAGCTGAGGTTGATGACTCTGCGGTGGTTGTCTTCTCCGTAACTTCTTGATTCTGTCGCACGATGATCATAGGAGTTGTGCTAGGAATTGTTTGACTGTTGTAATTTTCATCGCTAGCTGTGTCATTGTTGGAGTCCTTTGATTTTATTGATGTTGTTGTAGGTTTCTGAAGCTGTACTTCAGTGTTTGCATTAGCATTTCTGCTTTCGATAACGCTCTGTGTCTGCAAACAATAGTGTTTAGTTGTGGGTTCTATAATGTAAGTTGGTACTATGTTCGTGGCGATGGAAGTACTCGTTTTCTCAGCAGACTCATCATCCGGTATCAAATAGGTGGTGTACATTGTTACCGTTTTCGGCAATTGCGTTAAAAACACTTGGGATGTACGAATGCAATTATCTAGATCGACAGTGTTCACATTATTTGCATCGATTTCTTTAACAGTGACAGCTACCTTTGGTGTAGTGCTGATATCTGGTAAACTTATGGTTGTTGAAGATTCTTCTTTATTTTGCGATGTTTTATCTTGCGCATGCGAAGAAACAGAAGTGTCTGCTACAGTTGTCATAGTTTCATCTATTGCAATTGTCGATGTAGTTACATCGAGCTCTTCTTGGATTGCTACTGTGGTTATAGCAGTTGTTTCGTCATCTGCTAAGTTTGTCGACTGAGCTGCTGACGCTGATGTAGATTCAGTTGTTGCTGCTACAGCACCATTTAGCGTTGTAGTATCAAAATCAGTTTTCATACTCGAGATTTGTGATTTTACGGTCGGTTCAATGAAGTTTGCAAATGGATCATCTTCGTAAAAGATTGTAGTCGCACCACCAAGTGTTTTAATATCAGACGTTGTTGCTTGAATACTTTCTACTAAGGTAGCTACTTTCTTTACAGCATCGTCATTGTTGTTAATGGACTCTGGTGATGTTGTTGTTGTTTCTGAATCTTTGTCAGTGTCGTCAGCTATGGATGATGATGAAGAACGTGCTGCTTCAGCGCTAGCTAATGAGGCATAAATGCGTAAAATGTCCTCGTTTGAGGGGCGTGTTAACAGTGTCTTTGCTGTGCTATCCAAAGTAGCACCATTACTGCTGATCTCTGTCGTTGAGCTGGTAACTGTCTCATCGAGTGCTACTTCAGACGTCTCCAATAGAGTGGGCACATTACGCATGCCAGCGAAAGCAGCCTCATCATTGACTTTAAATGCAGTTGTCCTTATCGTTGTAATTTCTTCTATCATCTCTTCTGTTGTGCTGTCAGCTCCGTCAACAGCTGACGCTTGTGTAGCCTGTTCTTGATTTTTACCATCACTGCCATCATTATCTGCCGTCGCTTGTTGCAATTGTTTAGGTGGTTGTTGTGACAGGCTATCACCTGCAGCATTTGTAGCGGCGATGGCTTGCACTGGTAGTTGATTCACGTAGGTTGGCTCAATTAGATCTTGTGTTATAGTTATGGGCATATTTGAAATGTGTACATTGTCGTTGCCACCACTTAAAGTGGCTTCACCTTTTATTGAGGTAACGTGACCAAAATTCGCGTTTGCAGCTGCGGTGCTTGGTGAAAATACAATCACACTATCACCAACTACAGTGGTGAAATCTGCGAAGCCGTAGTAAGTGGTTGTCTTGAGAATACGACTTTCGGGTGCTTGGTACGCATTTGCTGGTGCACGTGCTCTCAAAGCAGCAGGCCCACCTTGAGATGTTCGACCTTGAGCACCCATAATTTGGTTATAGTATAGTTTTGGTGAACGTTGAATTTCCTCTCTATTCTCCATGTTACCTGCATACGAGGCTTCAGCGTCTGTTCTGCTGCCACTGAAGCTACCATTCCATGAGTAGCCACTGGGAGCAAAATAGTTTTTTACGGTATATGTCGGTAGGTCGCCGATCGGCAAAACTTTATTTGCAGCAATTTTGCGGGCCTTTTCCGAAATTGTTACGATGGCAGGTGAGTTTGAGAATGTGAAGGAAGACGAAGACGACGACGACGACGTGGTAACCGTTTTTGCATTTGTGTTATTAGCTTCTAATACAGCATCTTGTTCACGTTGTTTTTGCAATTTTGAGTCCAAATTAATTCCAACGTAATCGGTGTTACCCACAAATGAATTCTTTTGCAGCAATAAATGATCGTCAATATCTTGCCAATCAGGCTGATCAGCATTGGACAAATCATTGTGACTTTGTAGTAAGGCTTTAGTTTGTAAATTCTCCCCCACCCAGCTAGTTACCACGGAAGGCTCATACAAGACCCGTGAGCTTTTCTTCAGTAGTTGAGCGTAAAGTCTACCATTTTCAAGCGTTTTGCCGAGAACTTGTGTGGCATACTCGGTAGTAACGCCTTCTTGAATGAACGTTCTGGCGGTAGAAGTTAATAGCCCAACTTCTGGACGTACGTTCAAGAAACGCCCGTGCCCGTGATCACCGAACCTGTCATTATTCACCAATAACACAGTAGTCAGGTCTAAATTTTGTGTCGTTGAAGGTCAAATGTGTAAATTTGTTTAAAACAAAAATGTTTTTTTTTTTGTTGGAATTGGTTTTACATAAATTTGCATGATATGTATTGATATTGGTAGTGGTAGTGGTAGTGGTAACAATTTAAGGTATTTAGTCAAAAACACACGCACACGCAGAGTTATATGTTATGTATCCGTATACAAATACAGACAGTGAAAGAGAGCGAGAAAGAGAGATAAAGAGAGAAAGAAGACATGATGAAATAATTTACAAATAAAGAAAATAGAAAGACATAGACAGCAAAAATTACATAAATATGTAGTTAAACAAAAATAACAAAAAAAAAAAACAGATTATTAAATACATACAGATTATAAATACAGTAAATATACAGTGACTACAGTACATACAGGCACATGTGCAAATGTGCATATGTATGTAAGCATTTATATATAAATAAGGAAGGAGACAAATTATACACATATTTACAAGGCAGACACAAATTTTGCAGATCGTGGTAAATGTCACAACTGTTACTCAAAAGAGTTTTTTTGAACAGTAAGCATCTTTACTTGGATTTCAATTTGGCGGTACAAAACTAAATCGTTAAAATTGTCAAGCAGCGCTAAAAAATGTTGGTTATATCCGAGCTGTTTTATAGCATCAATCATATATATATATCCGACATGATCAAGAGTGATCGCTCTTTATTTTTAAAGGTGCTTAAAGCTGAGGCTTAAAAAAAAAAATTAATTAATATAAAGCTTCAAATTCAATAACAAGAATGACTGGTAGCTATAGTTGCTAATATTTTTATTCTCTTTTTAAATAAGCTGCAATTGTACATATAGAACTATTGGCTGTGCCCACGGCTCTAAACGCGGACTCCCCGTTGTGCAACCCCGCCTATATTTTACGCAGTCCTTACTGGTTCCATGTGCTAAATTTCACAGCTTGGTTGGTGTATCAAGTAGAGAGCTTTGAGCATTTCTGTTGTATGGGAGTATTTCTGTTGTATGGGAGGAGCCACTCCCCGTTGTTTAATTGCGTTAATCTCTTTCATGTTTTTTTGTTTTTTTTTTTTTTGTAATATTTTTCATATTTTATAAACGTTTACAGACATTTTTCATTGTCATTCTCTATAAATTTTTTGAACCATTTTCAATATTTTTCGACGTTTTCAAAATTGTGCAATTTATGTTGACTTTTTCAATATCATTCAAATTTTTCCAGTTTTGCAACCTTTTTCAACATTCTGTGAACATTTTATCAATTTTTTTAGCTTTCTTCAACTGCTTCATGATTTTTCAACTTGTTTCAACTTCATGTAAACATTTTCCATTTCTTCGTCTTATTAAACATTTATCGGCTTCTCAACCTCTTTCAATATTTTTCATATGTTTCTTGCTTTTTCAACTTTCTTCAACTTTTTTTAATATTTTCGCTATTTTTCGACTTATTGAACTTAATTCAAAAATTTCGACATTTTCTATATTTTATCAATGTTATCAGCCTTTTTCAACATCGTTCAAAACTTTTTCAGTATATTCCGACATTTCAATTTATTTCAACTTTTCAATTTATTTCGACTTTTCCATCTGATTCAACTTTTTTCGAGTTTTTCAACCTCATTCAATTGTTTCAACATTTTTCGCTTCAAAATTTTTTTCATTTCTCAATTTTTTTCAAAAATTTTTCTTTTTATTTTAGACTGCAACATTTTTCGGTTTGTTTAAACATATTCAACATTTTGCATACTTTTTTAACCTCTTTCGACGTTTTTCAACCTTATCATATTTTTTTTTTTTATTTTTCAGCCCGCTCACACTATCCAACATATGTCAACTTTTTCCATTTTTCCAACCACTTTCAAATCTTGTCGTCATTCTTTCGACTCATTAAAAATTTTTCAACCTTTTTGCATAGTTTACGGCTTTTTCAACCTCAAAACGAAAACCCGAACTAAGGTCGGTCTCCTATAAGATAAAAAAAAAATAAACTTTGGTTGAACGTGAACCAAATTGGACGGGCTTGGATCAGTATATGTGGTACCTGTCATACCTACACACAAATTTTTAAAGATCGGTTTTTAGTGAACTATTGCAGTAATCGTTTTGAAATTTGGCTCAAGAGTTTTTGGTGTCATTAGCTTTCGCGGAATCTAATTTGGGCGGGGTTTTCTACTTCTACATTGAATGAAATATGTAAGCAACATGTTGAAATTCGTAGAATGCTGTTTTTATGATCTTTCCTTGAAGCAAAATTGGACCAATTTTTCGCATTTACTTCATAAACCCATCATCCATTGCGATGATATAAATTAAATAAAATAAAATTTCAGTTTTAATTACGTGATCAGAGCGAAAAAAACCAAACATCCAGCGATCTGGTACGCATTATTATTACAGCAATCGATTGGTAGTCATGGTAGAGTTGTTCTAAATCCCATCGTATAATGTCTTAGGGCGTTATTTTTTACAATTTTTTTTTTTTTATAAAATATTTATATATCATAAAATTATCTGGGTGTGATATTTCATGATATTATCAATATTCATGGAAACGATAAAAATAGTCTAAGGCTTTAATATAAGACTTAAAAATTAAAAGATAGCAAGTACATATTATTAAATAAGTTATATATACATATACATAGTATGCTCTAAAATGTACAGGTAAATTATATGTACATACATATATACAACACTTATAAGAATTAATATATATAAATAGCAAACCTTCGTCGCTCAAATGCAGCACAGGAGTTGGTTCCACAACATAGTCCGCACCTGTAAGTGAATAGAAAAATCATTGTATAAGTATTGTGTTCAGTGTACGTCAGGAAGTTTACATACGTAGTTTAGTTTAAAACTAGTAAAAGTGTTATCTTCGACCAGGCGGAAGCTCACATACCCTGGACTGCATTAAAAGTACTTGTTAAATAAATGTTAAAAAAATGTTGACGAGGTTGAATAAGTCGAAAATAATGTAGAAAGGTTCAAAAATGTTGAAAAATGTTGGAAAAAACTGAAAAACTGCAAAAGAATATGGGAAATGTTGAAAAAAATAGAATAGAAATGAAATAACATGAAATATGTCACGCCCACTTCTCCAATTCCGCCCACTTTTGGTTCAATAAATGACATTCGTGATTGACATGCACAAACCAAATTTTAGCACAATAGCTTGTATAGTTTGCGATATGTGCCGTAATTATTCCTAAAATTTAGGGCGGTGACACACCCACTGATGCAATCAAGTCCGATTTTGATTCAGAAATAGCCTTCCATAAACAAACCTCTTACACCAAATTTCAGTATGTTTGCTCATATATATCGATAGTTATGTCACTTAAGGTATTTTAATTGTATGGGAGGTGCCACGCCCACTGTTGCTATTCTGCCAGCTTTTTATTCATATGTACCAAATACCAAGTAAACCACTTACTTCAAATTTCAGATCAATTGCACCAATAGTTCACTTAAAATAGCACTTACAACTTTATGTGAATGAGGGAGGTGCCACGCCCACTGGTGCAATCTTTTCAAGTTTCATTGAATTTCAAAGCTTATAGTAACCGACACCTCTACACAAAATTTTATGAAGATTACTCTCATAGCACACTATCTACAGCATTAAACGTATTTTGCTTATATGGGAGGTGCCACACCCACTGGCACTATTGTACCAATTGCAAGAAGACACCTTTTAGCGAGTATATCTGCCATATTAAATTTCATAGCGATTGCGTTGTTAGTTCTCTTTTTATAACGTTTATAAATATTGTAGGCTGTGCCACGCCCTGAACTTTCCTGAATATTGAAAAAACTTGTATTGACGACTGCTCTCAGTGGTATCATCCCTAAAATTTTTATGAAAATCGTATGTGCCAATTTGTAGTTATACGAAATCCAAATTTTCAATTGTCAAAAAGTGCCACGCCCACTTTTACAATTCTGCCCACTTTATGCGCAATTCAAGATGTATAAGATCTGTATTCGTGTACCACATTTCATCACAATATCTTGCACGGTTTACGAGCTATGGCGTTATAAAAGTTAAAATTTAGGGCTGTGCCACACCCCTTTAAGAGCCTTTGCAAACTTCAAACCTAGGCTAATCTTAATTTTGTTCTCATCTTCACCAAATCACCAATTTTGATCAAAATCGCAGCAACTTTTTTCAAAATGGATTTGGGTATATTTACATAGAGTATGGGCGGAAGGCGTGGCCGTTAACCGATTTCGCCAATTTTTATATTCTAGCAGCTTGCGAGAAGGTTTGACCTGTGTGCCAAATTTCATTGCGTTAGCTTGCTTAGTTTTCTCGTAAACCTGATTGCAACAGACACACAGACAGACAGACAGACAGACAGACAGACAGACAGACAGACAGACAGACAGACAGACAGACAGACAGACAGACAGACAGACAGACAGACAGACAGACAGACAGACAGACAGACAGACAGACAGACAGACAGACAGACAGACAGACAGACAGACAGACAGACAGACAGACAGACAGACAGACAGACAGACAGACAGACAGACAGACAGACAGACAGACAGACAGACAGACAGACAGACAGACAGACAGACAGACAGACAGACAGACAGACAGACAGACAGACAGACAGACAGACAGACAGACAGACAGACAGACAGACAGACAGACAGACAGACAGACAGACAGACAGACAGACAGACAGACAGACAGACAGACAGACAGACAGACAGACAGACAGACGGACAGACAGACACAGACGGACATAGCTATATCGACTCAGGAGGTGACGCTGATCAAGAATATATATACTTTTCCACGCCTGCCACGCCCCCTTCTATGCGTTACAAACGGAATGACAAAGTGAATATACCCTCTGTGTAGGGTATAAAAACTGTTCAAGAAGAAAATAGCAAATATGAAATCAATAAGGATGGACATATTTTTTCTTAAAATAATACTTTTATTACGAACTGGACTTAAATTTTTGAAATTATTTATTACATCCTACGAACTGAACGCAAAATAAATACTGAATAATGAAATGCTATAGTTAAGTTGAAGAACAAGGAGATAAGGAAAAAACTGTTATTAAAATTCGGGTATTCCCCTCAATTGTATTTTGTTGCTGTATACATAAGTTTAGGGTCCATCCATGAATTACATCAATCAAAATAGGGGGAGGGTTCCGCCAAAATCTCACCAAATCTCAACAAGGGGAGAGGGGCTCAATGAAATCGCACGTCAAGTTTTTAAGACAGAGAGTATACATAGCAGATTACATTTTGTATCATATCAATGGAATAATTCAACTTTATACAACAGATGCTGCAAAACGTTTGGCATGTACTTTGCATCTCGCATGAAGCTGCAAGCTGGAGTGGCTGCACGTGGTATCTACATACGTCTAATATATTACCTACCTTACCAAGAGACGTGGACGTCATGTGTCCAATAATTACAATAGAGGAAGCAACTGTATACCCAACTAGTGAGTGAAAACTTAGAAGAGGTGCTGTTGTTGCCTATTTTCTTGTTACGTGAACTAAATTTAATAAAATTCGTTCTACTCCAACTAAAAAGCAGTTCCAGTTTTTATACCCTACACTGAGTTTATATACACTTTGTCATTCCGTTTGTAACGCATAGAAGGGGGCGTGGCAGGTGTGTAAAAGTATATATATTCCTGATGAGCGTCACCTCCTGAGTCGATATAGCTATGTCCGTCTGTGTCTGTCTGTCTGTCTGTCCGTCTGTCTGTCCGTCTGTCTGTCTGTCTGTCCGTCCGTCCGTCTGTCTGTCGGTCTGTCTGTCTGTGTGTCTGTCTGTCTGTCTGTCCGTCCGTCCGTCTGTCTGTCTGTCTGTCTGTCTGTCTGTCTGTTGAAATCATGTTTACGGGAAAACTAAGAAAGCTAACTCAATGAAATTTGGCACACAGGTCACACCTTCTTGCAAGCTGCTAGCATATAAAAATAGGCGAAATCGGTTCACGTCCACGCCTTCTGCCCATACTCTATGTAAATATACCTATGTCAATTTTGAAAAACAGCTGCTGCGATTTTGATGTAACTTGATGATTAATATCAGGCTAGGTTCTAAGTTTGCAAGAGCTATTAAAGGGGCGTAGCACAGCCCTAAATTTTAACTTTTATAACGCCATAGCTCGTAAACCATGCAAGATATTGTGATGACATTTGGTACACGAATACAGATTTTATAAATCTTGAATTGCGCATTAAGTGGCTGGAATTGTAATAGTGGGCGTGGCACTTTTTAGCAATTGAAAATTTGGATTTCGTATAACTCCAAATTGGCACACACGATTCTCATAAAAATTTTAGGGATGATACCACTGAAAGTTGTCATCAATACCAGTTTCGTCAATATTCTGGAAAACTTCATTGAAGGGCGTGGCACAGCCTACAATATTTATAAACGTTATCAAAAGAGAACTAACAACGCAATCGTTATGAAATTTAATATGGCGGATATACTTGCTAAAAGGTGTCTTCTTGCAAAATTTTGGCACAATAGTGCCGGTGGGTGTGGCACCTCCTAAATAAGCAAAATGCGTTTAATGCCATAGATAGTGTGCTATGAGAGTAATCTTCATAAAATTTTGTGTAGAATTGAAATTAAATGAAACATGACAAGATTGCATCAGTGGGCGTGGCACCACCCTCATTAACATAAAGTTATAAGCGCTATTTTAAGTGAACTATTGGATCAATTGATCTGAAATTTGATGTAAGTGGTTTACTGAGTATTTGGTACATATGAATAAAAAGCTGGCAGAATAGCAACAATGGGCGTGGCACCTCCCATATAATTTAAATACCTTAAGTGGCATAACTATCGAAAGAGGTTTGTTTATGAAAAGCTATATCTGGATCAAAATCGGACTGGGTTGCGTCACCGCCCTAAATTTTCAGAATATTTACGGCACATATCGCAAACTAAACAAGCTATTGAATCAAAAGTGAGCGGAATTGGAAAAGTGGGTGTGTCGTATTTCGTGTTTTTCATTTCTAATCCATCGTTTTTCAACATTTCCCATATTCTTTTGATATTTTCAACTTTTTACTATTCCCCTTCAATTTCATTCGACATTTTCTTCATTCTTTCGACTTTTTCAGCTTTTTTCATATAACTTGACTTATGCAATTTGTGTCAAAATTCTTCAATGGTTTTCATATTTTTCCACATTTTCAGTTTTTTCGAAACTTTTTTACATTATTTTCGACTTATTCAACCTCTTCAACATTTTGTTAACATTTATTTAAAAAGTATTTTGAATGCAGTGTAGGGTATGTGAGTTTCGGCCTGGCCGGAGATAACACCTTTACTAGTTATTTTTAAGCTGGTGTTAAAGTTTGATGAAAATATAGTGCGAAACAAACATTTTAAGTTCAACATAAATTTTTTAAAGAGCCACTGTATCTACGGTATAATCTTAAAACGCAACCGATAGCATAATTAATTAAGAATATTATAAAAAAAAAAATTCTTCAAAAATGGCATTTTTTCGAAAATATGAAGAAGCACGATTTTCTCAATAAGGATGCCACTCTTACTAAAAATTATATTACTTTTACTGACCCGCCTTGGGCTCGCTATTAGAAGGTTATCCATTATTGATGGGACACTCTAGATATGTAAATTGGAACAAATCTTAATGAGAAAGCTTAATGCAATAACTTTCCAACCTACAGCGTTTTGACAATCAATTTAGGAAATTTGCATAACAATTCAAAATTTTGTGCAATCAGGTGTGTGACCAACATTTTTTCGATAAGTTTCACTTTTACATAAGAGCCATCTACCACATACCTTTTTTATTCCTAACATCAGCGAAAGCGACAGACCAAAATGATACAGTGAATGTAATGTAAAAGTACCTGATTTCAAAAAAGCGTAAAAATTTCACATTTTTTTCTTTTTTTTGGAATGGTGACGCCAAAGCCGTTACCTATAGTGAAGGAAGCTGTAAAGATGAATGAAAAGAAAAATATGAAGAAAAAGCGAGAGATGAAAACAGAGCCGGAGATGCTGTTTATAATGCACACACACACGTACAAAGCCTAACTTTAGCCTATTGCATTGGTGGGGAAGACAGTCTGCTATAATGCCTTTTACATTTGATATTAACATGCATGCATACATACAAAAGAAATCAGTTTCTCGTACATATACATATACGTGGTATGTGTATGTATGTTGGGCCTAACAAAAGTTCGCTTAGAAAACTACTGTATTTATTGAGTGTTTTGAAGATATTACTACTGTGAAAAAAAACAACAAGACGAACAGCTCATTCGGTTCTAATTTTTTGGTGTTTGACAACAACATACAGTTGCGGTCATAAAAAAAATACCACCGCTGAGGGAATTTGTGCTCACATGTGATTTATTTTTATGATTGCGAGGAATATCTTGCGGACGAATGAAAGTAAAATTTTTTTTGCTTGGTTGTATGTAAGGTGACTCCCAAACACAGAATACAGGCCAAATTTTGCAATAAAAACTGTAAAATACGGCGTTACTAGCGTTATGTTGTGTACATGTTTTTCATTTTACCACGATGGTATGCAATCCAACAACGATGCGAAACATAGCAGCGAAAAGGCTGGATACCAAGATAATCTGTTCAATGGAATAGAATGGCCGACGCAGTCACCAGCTTTGAACCCAATAAAACTTTCTTGGTTGAAGTTAAGAAAGAATTGCCAGACCCGTAGCCAAAAAACAATGCTGAACTATGGGCGATCTCTGAAGAAAGGTATCTAAAACTGATGAATGCCATGTAATGGCAATGACTGCCAATAAAAAACATGCGTCAAAGTATTAACATAATGTGTATTTATTATTAGACTTAGTCTTACACTGAGAAAACAATTTAATAATATATACCAAAATTTGGAAATAATTAACAAATGTTATATTTGATATAGGTGAATTAAATATTTAATATATATATTAAAATGTCACATATTATAGTGAATTGAATAATATTATTTGATGAATTATATATTTGGTAATAATTACCAAATCACATTTTGGTTGAAACGAATATTTTGGTTGCAGCAATCATTCGTTTGTTAATAATTACTAAATTATGTATTTGACTAAAAAAATACTTTCTGTTCGCAAATTTACATTCATTAATATCGATTTGTGCTAAGAACCGATAACCAAAAACGATTTTTTCAATATCGTTACATCCTTATATAGGATATTGTTTGTATTTATACAATCATAAATACCTAAATTATATACTTAAGAATATACTTAAGTAGTTTTTAGTATGTTGTGAATTGCAAAGTTATCATGTTAATGAGAAGTGAAATCATTTGAAAATAGGATTAACAAATGTAAAATTCAACCAAATAAATTTTTTCAATCGACTCAAACTAATAGAATGTTTGGCCCAATAAGCAACAATTTTTATATTGTATAAATTAAGGAAATGGTAATAACAACCAAAATTTGTTGATAGTTAGCAAATATTTTTAAAATCTATCAACCAAATACATATGTTTAATGGAACCATACTTTTTTCTCAGTGTAGATAGTGAGCATCTGGTAAATGTTATCATATTTATTTTAAAACAAAAAATTTCATTAGTTCCAAGATTTTTCGTCAAATATGTTTACTACGTTCTTGGTGCTATTATTTTAGCCGCAGCTGTACTGTAGTAAGTATAGTACCATGATATTTTATTAGTTTTTTGCAGAATTCTATTTTCACAGACGTTTTGTAATAATTTTACGTTATTTTATATTAATTTTTTAAGCAGATCAGTGGGATAGTAGACGAGAAAATGTTAAATTAATGATGTAAGTTTCTCAGTGATTCTAGCAAGAAATTCGATTTGTCATTCCCTACTGATTTCGACATCAACTCAAGCCAGTGAAAATTTAATACGAATGCTGTAACGCTTACGGAGCGAATGCATCATCTTTAGTGACAATTTCCCAATACTTTCAAAAATTGAAGTATGGAAATAACTCTGTAGAAGCCGAACCTCATAAGGGTTGCCCGGAATTTTCGAGCAACGATAGAAATGTTTGTATGTAACCTTTGATAAAAATTTGCTTTTTTAATTAAAAATTTCTCCTCTTACAATTCAGCAGTACCAGTTAGTATCCTACCAAGATTGCTTCAAAGAATGAAGCAATACTCAAATACTTTAAGATGTTTAAATTTAGCCTAAGGCTCAACTTAGCTCTGAAAATTTGTAAAGCAATGAGATTCATGTAGAAATATAAAAATAAAAAAATACTTAGTTTGAACACAGTTCTCAACATCTTAGCACAATTACTTCTAAAAGAAATCCACAGAGTTGTCTCTCTTCGAAGTTGTGCGTGAGATTAAACGTTGATTACACTATGGACTGTCTCAGAAAAAACTTTTTTTTTGTATTATGCTCTATCTGATAACCTTATAGGTCTAAAAAGACACAATATTTGTTTTACATAAAATGAAATTTGATGTGATGTATAACACTTCTAACGACAAAGATGTCTAGCAGGAAACAAAAAGTACGCAAACTGATTTTGTCCACATACCTGCAAAATCCAGAACTAAAATATTCAGCTATAGCAAAAATAGTTGGTGCATCAAAACGAACTGTCTTTGCGGTTATTTCTAATTATAAGAAGGATCTACCTGTTTCGCAAAAAAAAGAATTCGGGCAGAAAACCAGAATTTTCTAACCCATAGGTAGCGGCAAAGGTGAAGCGCCTTTTTAAGCAAAATCCCAACATCTCATTGCGAGTTATGGCGGCTAGAGCAAGTGCATCAAAATCTACTGCAAAAAGCATAAAGGGGAAAAAGAAGCTAAAGATCTATAGAGTTCAAATAGCACCAGAACATTCTGATCAAAAGCAGTTGATGGCTCAGATGCGAGCCCGAAAATTGTATGAAAGTTACCTGACTAAATTTGATACCGGTGTTATGGATGACGAAACTTACGTCAAAGCAGATTTTAAGCAGCTACTGGCGCACGAATAATATACATCACCGAAGAAGAGGCATAAACCAAGTATATTTAAAAAAAAAAAAAACATACTAAATTTCCGTAGCAATATATGGTTTGGCAGGCCATATGCAGCTGTGGTCTCATTAGCAACTTTTTTGTTGCACAAGGCACAATCAATTCCAAAGTTTATATAGACGAGTGACTCGAAAAACGTCTTCTACCATTTATTCGTGCACATGAGGGCACCATGATTTTCTGGCCTGAATTAACAACCACTCATTACTCTAAAGCTGCAATGGAATGGTATGCAAATAAAAAGATCAATTTCGTACCAAAAATAGCAAATCCGCAAAACTGCTCAGAGCTTCGCCCAACTGAAAGATATTGGGCTCTAATGAAAAAAGATTTTCAAAGGAGTCGTAAGACCTGCAAAAAATACACAAGACTTCAGACTTAAGTGGAAAAAATTGTACCATACTGTCGATGTAACAACTGTGCAAAATTCAGGGAAGGGCCTTAAAGAAAATAGTAAAAAATTGTTATAGAAAAAAAAAAATTGTTAATTAGTTTTTAGTTATTTATATACTGAACACAATCCATTGTTAATAAAAAAGAAAATAAGACCAAAAACATTACTGGCTATTTTTTTATAACTAAAAAACAAAGTTTTTTCTGGGACAGTTCTTATAAGCAATGCGCGTTGACTGCGTTCTTATCATAATATTAAAGACCCTTTCAATGTTTCAAGCTGTCTTATGAAGTGTATAACTCTAATCTTATGTCACTTGGTCAAATTCTCCTTCGTCTAATTACTAAAGGTGTAAAAGTAGTGGGTAAGACTAATGATGTACGTTCAAAATAAGTTATAAAATAACTAGTAAAGGTGTTATCTTCGGCCAGGCCGAAACTCACATACCCTACACTGCATTGAAAGTACTTTTTAAATAAATTTTAAAAAATTTTGAGGAGGTTGAATAAGTCGAAAATAATGTACAAAGGTTCAAAAATAATGAAAAGTGTTGGTAAAAACTGAAAATGTTGAAAAAATATGAAAACCATTGAAGAAAGTTGAAAGAAATTGAAAATGTCGAAAAATATGAAAAATGGTGAAAAATTGATGAAAAAGTCGAAAGAATAAAGAAAATGTCGAATAAAATTGGTGAAAACCACGAAATATGCCACGCCCACTTCTTCAATACCGCCTACTTTTGGAATAAAAATAATATTCGTAATTAACATACATACGCATACAAATTTTAGCACAATAGCTTGTATAGTTTGCGCTATATGACGTCATTAGTCTTAAAATATAGGGCGGTGACACACCCAAAGGTAGAACCCAGTCTGACTTTTATCCAGAAATAGTTTTATATAAACAAACCTCTTACACCAAATTTCAGTATGATTGCTCATATATTTCGATATTTATGCTACTTAAGGTATTTTAATTGTATAGGAGGTGCCACACCCAATGATTCAATTTAGTCAAGCTTCATTTAATTTCAAAGCTTATAGTAAACGACACCTCTACACAAAATTTTATGAAGATTACTCTCATAGCACACTATCTATAGCATTAAACGTCTTTCGCTTATATGGGAGGTGCCACACCCACTGGCGTAGTTGTGTCAAAATTTTGCAAGAAGACACCTTTTAGCAAGTGTATCCGCCATATTAAATTTCATAACGATTGTGTTGTTAGTTCTCTTTTCATAACGTTTATAAATATTGTAGGCTGTGCCACGCCCTTAAAATAAAATTTTCAGTACATTGATGTTTGCTTGTATTGTTGACTACTTTCAGTGGTATATCCCTAAAATTTTAATGAAAATCGTATGTGCCGATTTGGAGTCATACGAAATCCTAATTTTTAATTGTTAAGAAATCTCACGCCCACTTTTACAATTCCGCCTACTTTATGCGCAATTCAAGATTCACAAGATCTGTATCCGTGTACCAAATTTCATCACAATATCTTGCACAGTTTACGAGCAATGGCGTCATAAAAGTTAAAATTTAGGGCTGTGCCACGCCCTTTTAAGAGCTTTTGCAAACTTAAAACCTAGCCTAATCTTAATGTTGTTCTCATATTCACCAAATCACCAATTTTCATCAAAATCGCAGGAACTTTTTTTCAAAATGGACTTGAGTATATTTACATAGAGTATGGGCGGAAGGCGTGACTGTGAACCGATTTCGCCCAATTTTTATATGCTAGCAGCTTACAAGAAGATGTGAGCTGTGTGCAAAATATCATTGAATTAGCTTGCTTAGTTTTTGCGTAAACCTGATTTCAACAGACAGACAGACAGACAGACAGACGGACATAGCTATATCGACTCAGGTGGTGACGCTGATCAAGAATATATATACTTTTCCATACCTGCCACGCCCCTTTCTATGCGTTACAAACGGAATGACAAAGTGAATATACCCTCTGTGTAGGGTATAAAAAGATGGAGTGTCAGAACGCTGCCAATACACTACCGACAATAGACATCAGAAAGCAGCTTTCAATCAGCTTGTGCTAACCTTAGACTTTATCTAACTCAGTCAAATATCTTGGCATTTTTCTTAACTTTAAGCTAAATAGTGACACAAATATCGAAGACCAGCGTAACTTTTGCCTCAAAAATGTACATTACCTTAATGTTACTTCTATTTGCTATATGAAATTTAGTCACTTGTTGTTACGGCCTTTTGAGTTTCGTTAATGGAATCACTATTAGTGGACATATAACTTAAAAATTTTGTAGGGACATGAGGCTTAGTCTTATGCATCATAATTAATCAAAAACTTGGCTTTGCATTTTTTGTGGTTACGTCTCTTTGGATGCAAGGTGACGATATGAACGTTGACTTGCCTACCATTAGAGCCGCTTCCGTGTAAAAAGTTACAGACAGACAGACAATTATTATTCTGTAAATAGTATTAAAATCTTACAGGTATAAAAAAGTAAAACAAGGCGAACGTGTTCCCAAACCGCACATGGTTTAACAAGAAAGAAAGAAAGAAAGAAAGAAGAAAATATAGGTCAACTGCTAGTTATGGTCAACGCCGTTAGAATGTTTTGTTTTTGGTTTTTGTTTTATATTCTTTGTCCCTATTGCATTACTGACAATGGAAAGAGAATCAAAGACGCATACTCTCATGAATGCTGTTACATTCATCTCAGGTGTTTGTATTCTATTTTAGAGTAGTTAAAAAAAAAAATTAAAAAAAGTTAATAACATTTGTTTATATAATAATTTGCTTATCTTTAGCGCAACGCACTTGAAAATACTGCTTTGCGCCTGAGAGTTGTTTTACCATTGTAATTTTAAGCTAAAAGGAATTGGAAATTATTCGAAAAATGATGCAAGTCACCTTGAACTGGATATATATTATTTTTGGAATTATTCTTAACAACTATATAAGTTATGAAATACATATATTTTCCGACCACCCTAACAACTATACTTTCTGACCACCCTAAAAACAGCAATAGTTATAACTTCTTCCTAACTTAAATTGTTTTTCATCCACGAGGACTTAACTTATATATCTACGCTATTTATATGAAATTCCTTAAATAGAAATGGTTTGTAACGCTTTGGCGCAAAATGTACTGAAACGATTTTATTAATTTATTTTTCAAGGCAACAAATTTGTGCTAAAGAACGTTATGGTTTACATATTTTTTATTTTTTGTTGTTAAATATAGTTTTTTTTTTAGAATTAAGTTCTCACACAAAAATTGTCTATTGATTTTTCGTTGCTTACGCTTATGTTGCTTTGTGAATTCAGTGTTGACATTGTTTTTTGTTCTCATTTGTAACATTTGTATATGACTTCGAAGTTCAAACAACAAACCCTCTTTCAATTGTTTTTTTGTTTTTTTTTTTTTGTTACTTTTGAAGAGAGAAAATGCAATGAGATGTTTCATTGTGAAATAAACAACGTAAATAACACAAAATATGCATAGCCTTGAGAGAGAGACAGTAATTGCACTATGAAGAAAAATGTTACGTGCGCGTGAGAAGCCGCAGGCACTACTAGTGTTTGTTTATATAGAGCGCACACAGAACTTCTTCATATTTTTTTTGTTGAATTTGATGATCGCATTCTTCTCAAGAGATTTGCTGTAGCTAGCGAAGACGGTGTTGAACAGAGTGTAGAATGTATATCCTGAGCCGCAGCCAAAGACGACCCACCCACCATACCTGTCTTTTATGTAGAATTACTGTAACTAGCGCAGCCGGTGTTGGATTTATGTACTAATGCGACCTTCAAGCTCAGAAAAAATAAAAATATGAAAGAGGTTCGAGCATTCCCTATGTACAAATATGTGCTTGCACGAAACATAATATGTGCATGCATAAGACAACGCCAAAAATAACACATTTCAAGTTCAAGGTCATCGGTGACGTGTACCGTTTTTCAAGTAACTATCAAGAAATCTCTAACACATGTAAATTGAATTACAAAAAATATTTGTGTTCATTTTTCGTGTTTTTAATTAACAATTCATTAGTTTTCGGCCTATATTTGACTGCAATTCAAATACGAATCAGTTCATCAAAGGTTTGAACTTTGTACCTTTTAGAAAAATTCGCTGGGAGTTTATACCTACATATGAATCTCGCTGCCTTCCTCAAGGGTTAGCTACCCTACACGGAGAAAAGAGTATGGTTCCTTTAAATATATGTATTTGGTTGATAGATTTTAAAAATATTTGCTAACTATCAACAAATTTTGGTTGTTATTACCATTTCCTTAATTTATACAATATAAAAATTGTTGCTTATTGGGCCAAACATTCTATTAGTTTGAGTCGATTGAAAAAATTTATTTGGTTGAATTTTACATTTGTTAATCCTATTTTCAAATGATTTCACTTCTCATTAACATGATAACTTTGCAATTCACAACATACTAAAAACTACTTAAGTATATTCTTAAGTATATAATTTAGGTATTTATGATTGTATAAATACAAACGACATTCTATATAAGGATGTAAAATCGTTCTTTGGTCATCGGTTCTTAGCACAAATCGATATTAATTAATGTATACGTTTGCGTATTTTTTTATTCAAATAAATGATTTAGTGATTATTAACAATCGATTGATTGGTGCAACCAAAATATTTGATTCACCCAAAATATGATTGATCAAATAATATTATTCAATTCACTGTAATATGTGACATTTTAATATATATCAAATATTTAATTCGCCTATATGAAATGTACCAATTGTTAATTATCACCAAATTTTGGTATATGTAATTAAATTGTTTTCTCAGTGTAGAGTTCAGGCATAAGTAAAGATATATTGGTGGGTCCCATAGCTTGTGCACCACATCTAGCTCTTTTTGAAATGTATGCTACTGAGAAAAATTTTGGGCAATGGCAACTATTTTCTATATTATTTAAATTTTTGTCAGCGTGATTCAAGGTTTAACTCAATTGATTGCACCCAAAAAGAGGCTGATTTTAAGAATAGCTTTATGTTTAGTTGATATATAATTTTACCCAGTTGATATATAATTTTACCCAGCCAACTTGAAGTGCTTTTTTTTTTTTTGTAAGTGCTAAAATCCGTTATCTTAGAGTAGTTGATTTGAACCACTCTAACATCTTTATATACTCTGCACGTTGTTTTTTATTTTTTTTGCAGTTTCTGCTGCTTCTCTTCTTTTTTTTTTCAACCAATGTCGCAGACGAGCTTTCTCTGCACTTGTTTGGAGTTTTTATTGTACGATCACATTTTTTATGTCTTATCTATACGGATGATTTCTTCAAAGTAACACACAGTATGTGTGTTGAAGATGTCTTGAATTTCAATTTGTCCGACAGTGATGTTGGCCTAAGAATCTTTACTATCAGATCTGCGTAATTCTAAAAAAAAGTGGTAAAAACTTCATCAACATATTTAACAAATCACCAGGATGTTTAGTTTCACCAAAATTCATCGCTATATTTCCTCTACATCCCACACTTGACTTTTCTACAGCGGGCTCCTGGGCTTTGTGAAATTATGCCACTTTTTAGGTCAGCACTATGCCATTTTCAACTATGTATGTCACCACTGAAAAAAATTTATTTCGCAAGTGACATAAATTATATTACAGTGGCAACCATGCTGCGTTCAGTACGCGAGCGTGCCGACTGCATCCAAGTCGAAGGAAGCTTACACACGACTCGTCATCGTAAATGTGCGTACTCGGCTTGACGAGCTTCGTGGCGGCTTTGATGCAGCAAGCACTCGTATAAATCTATACATACGGATATGAATTGTTGCTTTGAAGCAGACATGAGGGTAAGGTATTTCATACCTTATTATTCGATTTAATGGAAAATGGAATTATCGTTGAACTAAGTAAATGCATATTGCACTAGAATTTTAGTGCATAACCATTACATCTGCCATATTACTAACCGCCTATGTTTTGTTTGTTGTTAGTAGATCAGTTATTCACTACGCGCAAACCATCGGCGCATTTTTATATCCGGCTCTTAAAACGTCGTTGCGCGCTTACTCTAAATGCAATGATGCCAAACTCGCATGCTGGTATGCAGGATCTCGTTTGCTACATTTGGCCCTTTAGGACCAAAATAGTTGCTTCATTTTTTCATTGGTAACTCGGTCATTCTTTGTACGTGTTATGGTCAGGTGCTCGCTACAGAGCAATGATCAATGAATTTTTGTTGCCAAAAATTCAGGATATTGGTGCACCCGACCTTTGGTTTCAATGGGATGGCGCAACATGCCGTACAGCTGAAGTAACAATCGCTTTATTGAGAGAAACGTTCGATGAAAACATCATCTCAAGAAATGCTCCTGTCAATTGGTCATCAAAATCATGTGATTTGACGCCGGCGACATGTTAAATCACTTGCTTATGTCGATAAACCCTAAAATATTGATGCTTTGGAAACCAACAGCACACGTGTTATTCAAGGAATACCGGTTGATATGCTCGAAAGAGTTGTCGAATATTAGACCCGCAGAATGGACCATTTAAGAACTAGTCGTGGGCAACATTTGAACGAAATAATTTTTAAACATTGAGTTGTAGGAACCGACTTTTTTTTTGCCCAAAATAGAAGAATTGAACTTGATTGATAAGTGGTTTCAATAAGACTGTGCCACATGTCACATGGCACGCGATACCATGAACCTATTGAGAGGCGAATTTGGTGAACAATTAATCTCACGTTTTAGAGCAGTCCATTGGTCGCCAAGATCATGCGATTTGACCCTACTAGACTATTTTTTTAAGGGCTACGTGAAGGCTTTCGTGTACAGAGGCCAACCAGCCATAATTGCAGCGCTGGAAAACAACATTACAGCTGCAATTGGTGAGATACCGTACGAAATGCTGGAAAAAGTATGCCAAAATTAAAGCTTACGGATGAACCAATTCAGGCGTAGCCACGGAAAACATTTATGGGAAATAATCTTTAGAAAGTAAATGGAAGGAATTGATGTATCGCTGCAAATAAATATTTTATTCACTATTGCAAATATTCTGTGCTTTTTTCAATTTCCAAAAACCAAAACCTTAAAAAATCACCCTTTACATATATTAATTTATTTATTTATGTAATGTATGTCAATTTATTTATTTTTACTTTTAGTTATTTATATATATATATATATATATATATATAAAATTTATTTATATATATGTTTATTTACTAATTATTAAATCATTTATTTATACATTTATTGATTTAGTTGTTTTTTTTTTATTGTTTATATGTTATTTATTTATTTATCATTTTTTTGTCTATTTATCTATCTATTTATTTGTTTATCTTCACTTTTTTTAACATTTCTATTGTTCACTGCTAAGTAAAAAATTCCGCGTATCATTAGAAAATGGAATTCATACACTCAGTAAAAAATATCACGATCAATAATGATCCTATTGATTTCATCGTTAAGAAAATAATTCTATTAGGTGCGCAACTAAGTTCTCGCTGTTTGTCAATAGATGGCGCTAGCGGTAAGAGCTGGTCGATTTGGTTCATTTGAATCTAGCCCTAAGCATATGGTAAACAAACCGGTATGACACTTTTAAGATTTGTGTTTTCATAGTCTGTTTGTGGTTGCTCGAAAATGACTGATTTTGTGCCAAATAATCGTCATTTGCGTCAGATGTTGATTTTCTTCTTTCAATCGAAGAAAACGGCGGCTGACGCGCATCGAGAGCTCCAAAAAGTTTACGGAGATGATGTTCTGAGCGAAACAACGTGCCGAGATTGGTTTCATCGCTTTAAAGACCATGATTTCGACATCGATGATCGACCATGTGAAGGAAGACCAAAAAACCTTCGATTTGGTGGAACCAGGTCGGTGTTATCTATTATGAACTTCTGAAATCGAATGAAACCATCACTGGGGAACGGTACCGAACTCAATTGATGCGATTGAGCAGATCACTGCGTGAAAAAACGGCCACAATACGAACAGAGGCACGATAGCGCAATTCTTTTGCATGACAACGCTAGGCTTCACGTTGTTAAACCAGTGAAAACATACTTGAAAAGTCTCAAATGGGAAGTCCTAACCCACCCGCCGTATTCCACAGATATTGCCCCGTCCGACTACTAGTTGTTCCGTTCAATGGCACATGGTCTGGCTGATCAGCAGTTCAACTCTTATGAAGAACTCAAAAAATGGCTTGATTCGTGGATAGCCTCAAGTGACGCACACTTCTACCGTGATGGCATGCGAGCTCTACCAGAAAAATGGGGAAAAGTGATATCTAGCAATGGGCAATACTTTGATTGATTCATCTGTAACTATTTTTTGACAATGAAGTTGCAATTTTTAACAAAAAACAGCGAGAAATTAGTTGCGCATAAGGGTTTTTATGTCGAACTTCAATACCCTGATGTCATTCTACTTCGTCTCTGAAAGTAGTCGTTCCGGGAGTGTACTGCAAATATGGAACAGTTTAAATTAAATGCTGCATTTAAATTCCTCATCAAGCAAGGAAAAACTTCTCAAGCCAGTTTTCGCGGATTCTACACGACCATCTTGGCATAACAAAAGTCAACGCAAGATGGATACTAAGAAAACGCGTCAGTTCAAAAAAGAAAAGTTTCAATGGATCTAACCAAAAGCGTTTTTTATTTATTTACTAACCTTAAAAAAATAGCTACGATGAAGAAAATTCAAGAACGATAATGAAGTGAAGTAGTCAATTTCGTTTCATTTTCAGAACAAAAAAAATATTACCCGCATTCCACGGATTATTGAACCAGCGCTCGTAATCTGTGCAAAACTTGGCAAAATTGCCCAAGAACCTGCAGTGAAAAACTTGAATATTCACAAAAACTTTGAGGCATTTCGCATTTGAATGGCACTGGTGGATTAAAACTCTACGTTATCTCTGTGCAAAGGAAAAACATGCCTATTGAAGATGTGTCATCTTCAGCATAATAATCACACATATTTAATAGTCATATTGACCGAAAAAGTTCCAAGTTCAAATAAAAAAACCTATGAAAACAAGTTTAATAACTTTCTTTACTTCTTCCAGTGGCTCTCGAAAGTCGTAAGCGGGCAGCAAACAAAAAAAAAAAAAAAAAAAAAAAATTGCTTGGTAGCTGCCACTTTTTATTTGTTTGCAATAAGCGCGATAAAAAAAATGTATTCCATTGAATTGAAGATTATCAAATCTACATCATTGTCATCATCAATTTGTGAAAGTTTTTGCTGCGGCAACCTTAACGGTAAAGAGCGTTCGTCAGTGATGCTGTGGGTCAAGTACAAAGGTTTGTTGTTGTTGCGGTTCTTCTTTTAACAAAAAATAGCGGCCAGTTTTAAGCATTCAATTTAAATTATTGGCTCCATTATTACAAGACAAAGTTTCTGTTGACACACTTAGTAGCCCGCAAGTTACAATTTTAAATTCAGTTTTTGAAGTCTTTATGCGAAATTATCTTAAAGAAAATGTATGAAAACAAATGAATTTAACTCAAAAGATAGCCCAAAAGACAACTAAAATATATATGTCATTGAATAAAACTACACTGAGAAAACAATATAATTATATATACCAAAATTTTAAATATTTGATATATAGTTAAATGTCACATAATGCAGTGAATTGAATAATATTATTGGATCAATTCTATATTTGGTAATAATTACCAAATCATATTGTGGTTGAAACAAATATTTTGGTTGAAACAATTATTTTGGTTGAAACAAATATTTTGGCTGAAACAAACATTTTGGTTGAAACAGACATTTTGATTGCCGCAACCATTCGTTTGTTAATAATCACTAAATTATTTATTTGACTAAAAAATATTTTCTTTTCGCAAACGTATACATTCATTAATATCGATTTGTGCTAAAATCCGATGACCAAAAACGATGTTTCCAATATCGTTACATCCTTTTATACGTTGTCGTTTGTATTTAAGCAACCATTGCAAATCGCATACCAAGCTGAATATACCTAAGTAGTTTTTTTACTTGATAATGTTGTGAACTTTAAAGTTTTCATGTAAATGAGAAGTGAAATCAAATAAAAATAGGATCAAGAAATGTAAAATTCAACCAAATAAATTTTTTCAATCGACTCAAACTAATAGGCCCAATAAGCAACAATTTAAGTTTCAATTAAGAACATGATAATAACTACCAAAATTTGTTGATAGTTAACAAATATTTTTAAAATCTATCAACCAAATACATATATTTAAACGATCCATACTCTTTTCTCAGTATATGCTATAGGTCCTCAATAATATGAAGTTCTACTGAATCATAGTGACTTTTTTGAGTCATATTTCAATTTTGGTTTTCTGTCGTTTTATTTTACGTAAAATTGACTAAGCAAAATATTTTGTAAAGAATATACCAAATTTTTGGGCTCAATGATATAACAACTGCAATCTCAAGTTCTGTTAATATCCAATTTGATTAGACTCACACAAAAATATGGGTCGCCAATGTTAAGTAAATCAATTTTTAAGTCATTCGGTGAGGCCAAAATTTGATGAACTTCTGACCAGAAGATCAGCCTGGCAACATGCGCACTAGGTTAAGTCGATTTTTTTATACTTTACACAGAGGGTTTATTCACTTTGTCATTCCGTTTGTAACGCATAGAAGGGGGCGTGGCAGGTATGAAAAAGTATATATATTCTTGATAAGCATCACCACCTGAGTCGATGTAGTTGTGTCCGTCTTACCGTCTGTCTATCTGTCTGTTTGTGTCTGTCTGTTGCATATCAAAATGGGTGCAATCGGTTCACGTCCACGCCTTCCGCCCATACTCTATGTAAAAATACCCAAGTCTGTTTTGAAAAACGTTGCTGCGATTTTGATGAAACTTAGTGATTTGGTGAGAATAAGAAGACAATTAAGATAAGGCTAGGTTTTAAGTTTGCAAATGCTCTTAAAGGGGCGTGGCACAGCCCTAAATTTTAACTTTTATAACACCATAGCTCGTAAACCGTGCAAGATATTGTGATGAAATTTGGTGCTCGAATGCAAATCTTATAAATCTTGCGCATAAAGTGGGCGGATTTTGAAAATGTGGGCGTGGCACTTAATAAAAATTTCAAATTTAGATTTCGTATAACTCCTAATAGGCACATACGATTTTCATAAAAATTTAGGAATGATACCACTGAAAGTAGTCATCAATAGAAGCTTTGTCAATGTACTGCAAAGTCTTGGCACAATTGTGCCGGTGGGTGTGGCACCTCCCATATAAGCGAAGTACGTTTGATGCTATAGATAGTGTGCTATGACAGTAATCTTCATAAAATTTAATGTAGTGGTGTCGGTTACTATAAGCTTTGAAATTAAATGAAACATGACTAAATTGCATCAGTGGGCGTGGCACCTCCCTCATTCACATAAAGTTGTAAGTGCTATTTTAAGTGAACTATTGTAGCAATCGATCTGGAATTTGATGTAAGTGGTTTACTGGGTAATAGGTACATATGAATCAAAAGCTGGCGAAATAGCAACAGTAGGCGTGGCACCTCCCATACAATTAAAATACCTTAAGTGGCATAACTATCGAAATATATGAGCAATCATTGTGAAATTTGGTGTAAGAAGTTTTTTTATAAAAAGCTATTTCTGGATCAAAATCGGACTGGATTGCATCAGTGGGTGTGTCACCGCCCTAAATTTAAGTAATAATTAAGGCAAATATCGCAAACTATACAAGCTATTGCGATAAAATTTAGTTTGTTTATTGAAGCAAAAGTGGGCGGAATTGGAGAAGTGGGCGTGGTATATTTCGTGTTTTTCATTTCTATTCTATTTTTTTCAACATTTCCCATATTTTTTTGACATTTTCAACCTTTTACCTTTCCCCTTCACTTTCATCCGACATTTTCTTTATTTTTTCGACTTTTTCATCAATTTTTCAGCATTTTTCATATATTTCGACTTATTCAATTTCTTTCAACTTTCTTCAATGGTTTTCAGAATTTTCCAACATTTTCTGTTTTTTCCTACACTTTTCACTTATTCAACCTCCTCAACATTTTTTTAATATTTATTTAAAAAGTACTTCGAATGCAGTGTAGGGTATGTGAGTTTCGGCCTGGCCGAAGATAACACCTTTAATAGCTTATGTGTTAAATTGTGTGGTAATAGTCTTTGGAATGGACCTCACGAATAGTACACTGAAATAAGACAACGGGACGTGATGCCTTTCATATGATAAAAACACTAAAAACGCTATATCTGGGCCCAATTGCGCCAATAACTTTTCACTTTACATTTTGCAGCTTATCATTATTTCTGACAATATTTTAATGCACGAGCAGCAAAAAAAAAATATGAAACTTGCTGGATATGTAGTTCTAACCTTGAACTTCAAAAGCCTGCAAGCTCGTTGAGCGATTTTCATTGTTTCCACCTGTTCAGGTGCCTTTAAAGAAGCTCTTTGAGCTGCTTTAATTCGGCTAGGCGGGAACTGACACATACGAAAATTAAATGCCGATTTTTTGGATTTTTTTCTTTGGAACCCTATTGAAGATTCTCACAAAATTTGAATAAAATTCAAAACAGTCAAGCCACAAGATATCTATTTTTAAGACGTTTTTATCTGGAATGACGCATTTGCAAAGTGAAAATTATTTTGAAAAGTTAAAATTTTTTGCAAGGCAACGAACACTCTGCATTATAATTAAGCAAAACAAAATGAAAAGCTGCAAAGTAAAAATTTTGCAAAAAAAGTTTTGTTTAAGGCAACATTTTGCACTTGTACTTTGCATAAAATTACCCAACTGAAAAATTGCAAAGTGCAAAGTGCAAAGCGAAAAGTAATTGGTGCAATAGGACGCTGGACACCTCTGATAGCAGTAGTTGTGAAATTTGGTATTGAAATGTATGTGTATATATTGTCTATCAGGCTCGTCGAGAGGGTGGGGGGGGGGAGGGGGAAGTGGGAAGTGGGAATCCTCCCTGGCCCGGGCTTTGCAAAGGGGCCCTTAAAGCGGAGGCACGACAAAAAAATTTTCGTTTTTTTTTAGTACAAAGCTGTATGATAATTTTCCAGCTCGTGAAAATATTCAAGGTCACATAAATTGCTACGTTCAATGGTGCTCACTACAAACTCGAATTCAAAAGAACACCTCAATCGATATACTTCTTAATGAACAGATCATCAGCGAAACAAAAAAATGGCATGAAATATTACAACGAATTTTGGACACAATTTTATTTCTGGGTGAAAGAGGTCTTGCATTTAGAGGTTAAAGTAATCTTCTTGGCGAAACAACAACGGAAATTATTTGGGCATTTTAGAACTAAGAACTAAGTCATTATGAGCCGATACTTCTCGAACATTTACAGAAAGTGAAGATTTCTCAACAACAACACAAATGTTTGCAGGTTCATTATCTTTCAGCCGATATTCATAATGAATTCATTGAAGTTTGTGCCCAAAACGTAATATAAGATATTTAAGAAGAACGTTGTTACTTCGCCATTATCATTAATGCCACGCCTGATTCAAGCCACGTCGAATAAACAGCGTTTATTCTGCGGTGCCTTAATTTTTGAACACTGAAAAAAAAGGGTATTTACGATTCAAGAAAGATTTCTAGGTTTCGTCGAATGCAACCAAAAAACTGGACTGGCAATCGCTGATTTAATTTGCGATTCACTGAAAAAAATACGGAATTCCTTTGGTGCAAACATGAAAGGATCGTATAATGAGGTACTTCGTCATATGCTTGAGAAAAATCCAAATGCTGTTTACTCACCCTGTCTTAATTTATGTGGTAGAATGCTGTCAAGCTGCAATTACTTTTTTTTTGGAGTGGTTCAAAAGTGTTACGCCATTTTTTCAGCAGTAGTGCACAACGTCGGTAAATTCTCAGAAAAAGTTTTTTCCTCCACAGACCTTCAGCTACAAGGTGGTCTGCTAAAATTGAAGCAGTTAAGCCGTTTGCCAATCTTACTCTAGGATTGCAAAAATCACGCGAAGGCTTAAATGAACTCATTCGAATATAATATAATATATTGAAAGCTATCAATGAAGGAAGCATCATTCTTCAAGCGAGAGACGCGACCATCGACATCAAATCGAATCTAGTCCTCATAAAATTAACATATATCATTATTAGTGTTTCTTCAAAGCATTGGGGGTAGGGGTCCGAATTTATGTATCCCCAGGCACGGATTTTCTCTCGGCGGCTCTGCTGTCTATAATATATATTATAAATATTGTAGGCTGTGCCACGTCCTTCAACGAAATTTTGCAGAATATTAACGAAACTTGTATTGATGACTACTTTTAGTAGTATCATCCCTAAAATTTTATGAAAATCGTATGTGCCAATTTGGAGATACACGAAATCCAAATTTTCAATTGCTAAAAAATGCCACGCCCACTTTTACAATTCTTCCCTTTTTATGCGTAATTTAAGATTTATAAGATACCAAATTTCATCACAATATCTTGCACGGTTTACGAGCTATGGCGTTATGAAAGATAAAATTTACGGCTGTGCCACGCCCTTTTAAGAGCCCTTGCAAACTTAACACCTAGCCTGATCCTAATTTTGTTCTTATCTTCACTAAATCAGCAAGTTTCATCAAAATCGCAGCAACTTTTTTTCAAAATGGACTTGGGTATATTTACATAGAGTATGGGCGGAAGGCGTGGCCGTTAATTGATTTCGCCCATTTTTATGTGCTAGCAGCTTGCAAGAAGATGTGACCTCTGTGCCAAATTTCATTGAATTAGCTTTCTTAGTTTCCTAAACTCAGGACATAGCTATATCGACTCAGGTGGTGACGCTGATCAAGAATATATATACTTTTCCATACCTGCCACGCCCCCTTCTATGCGTTACAAACGGAATGACAAAGTGAATATACCCTCCGTGTAGGGTATAAAAAGTGCTGTTTCACCAAGACAATGCACCATGTCACAAGTCAATCAAAACAGCAGCAAAAATTATCGAATTGGAATTGCTTCCCCACCCATTGTATTCTCCAGATCTGGTCCCGAGCGGCATTTTCCTGTTCTCAGACCTCAAGAGGATGCTCGCGGGAAAGAGCTTTAGCGACAATGAGTGAATAATCGCCGAAACTGTGGCCTATTTTGAGGAAAAACCGGCCATCTTACTACAAAAATGGTAACGAAAAATTGGAAGATCGCTATACTCGGTGTACGGGTGTTGAATAAATAGATCGAATTTTGCCAAAAAAATTTATTTTATTATGGTAGCCTAGGGAATTTTCAAATGACCTCTTATACCCAATTTATGCATTAACCCAATTGCCAGTAAATATTGCGCAAAATGTAGGCAGGGCTGTACAACGGGCCCAGCCGCGACCACAGACAGTTCAATGTATTTAAATTTGTTCGACTTTTATAAAATTTGTTGAGTTTTTCAAAGTTTTTAAACGTTTCAACATGGCTCAACTTTTGCAACATATTTCGACTTTTTCAGTATGCCTTTTTTAGAAGCTTTTCAATATTTTTTGACTTTTCAGCAATATTGCATTGCTCAGCACTTCTCGACTTTGTTTGACTTGTTTAACTTTTTTAAAATTTATAACATCCATGCAGCGGCGTCACTTCACCACAACCTGGGGGGGCGCGGGAGGAGAGGATAAGAATAATAATTCCAACACTATTATATGGGTTTATTGAATTGATTGATGGAATAATAAGTAGTAGCAGTTCCTTGGGGGGGGGGCAATGGCCTCCCCCAGCTCTACTGTAGTGACGCCACTGCATCCATGCTATGCTTAGAAATTTTTTCGTTTTTCGTAACATAATTTTTGACAAAGTTTCAAATGCTGTATAACTAAGAAGAACTTCTGTTGGTCGGTATCTAACTTTTGCCCATTGTGTGTTACGGCGTAAAGACTAATGCGCTAAAATAACGTTGTGCTGTTCGTTGCCCAAAGCTGCATTTACAAATTGTTGCTTCTGCTGGATCAGTTGGTTCACATGCGCTTGAGAATAAATGGCAAGAAAATAACAAATCCATCAGCAAAAAAAAAAATTTTAAATATTATTATTGTTATTCATTTACTTTTTCATTCACAGTTTATGTGTTGCTGTGTTTTTCTTCTCTTCTTTTTCTTCATTTTACCTGCCTTGTGCAAGAGCAAAGAAAAAATTAAGGTTAAATACATATTTACATTATGATGCAAAAAAAAAAAAAAAGAAAAAAAAAACAGGTGGTGATAAAACATTAATATGTATGAGAAAATGCAATAAACGCAATGTAATGACGTTGGTCTTAATAATGACTCTAACCCAGTAATAGAAGAATGCACAGGTGTATACAAAAGACAAAATATACAAAAAAAAAATAATCAAAATTAAAAGACTACGTCAAATGAAAATGAGCTCCATCAAAACTTTAAGAAAAAAACACTTTTAACATATATGTGCACATTCGCATTATTAGGGGAACCACCAAATTCGTTGCTTTCAAAATAAAAACCCAAATAAGAGTTTGTAAAAAGGGCAAGCACAATTCTCATTTAATTTTGTACGTTTCAAAGATATATTTTGATCAAAATGATATAAGATATATAGTAGCGTATTTAGGGGGGGGGAGGCGGGCGGGCGAGGGTGCAGTCACCTCGGCTTTGTTTGGCAAAATAGTCTCATTTTGTTAGGGTTTTTAAAACTTAAGCTAGTAAAGGTGTTATCTTCGGCCAGGCCGAAACTCACATACCCTACACTGCATTGAAAGTACTTTTTAAATAAATGTTAAAAAAATATAAGTCGAAAATAATGTTAAAAGATTCAAAAGTGTGGAAAAGTGTTGGAAAAAATTGAATATGTTGAAAAAAAATGAAAACCATTCAAGAAAGTTGAAAGAAATTAAATAAGTCGTAAAGTATAAAGAAAATGTCGAATGAATTTGAAGGGAAAAGGTTGAAAATGTCAAAAGAATATGGGAAATGTTGAAAAAAATAGAATATAAATGAAAAACACGAAATATGTCACACCCACTTCTCCAATTCCGCTCACTTTTGATTCAATAAACAAAGCAAATTTTAGCGCAATAGCTTGTTTAGTTTGCGATATGTGCCGTAAATATTCTGAAAATTTAGGCGGGTGACACACGCAATGGCGCAACCCAGTCCGATTTTGATCCAGAAATAGCCTTCCATAAACAAACATCTTACACCAAATTTCAGTATGATTGCTCATATATTTCGATAGTTATGTCACTTAAGGTATTTTAATTGTATGGGAAGTGCCACGCCCAGTGGTGCTATTTCGCTAGCTTTTAATTCATATACACCTAATACCCAGTAAGCACTTCAAATTTCAGATCAATTGCTCCAATAGTTCACTTACAACTTTATGTTAATGAGAAAGGTGCCACGCCCACTGATGCAATCTTGTCAAACGGAATGACAAAGTGAATATACCCTCTGTTTAGGGTATAAGAAGAGGACTGAAAATAAATCGATGCAATTAATTTGCATCTGTTGGTGAAAATATTCAAAGTTAAAGTTTTGGTTGAGTTTTTGAATGCCAAAAGTGAGAACCCTATTTTTTGTGGGTCGGTATATGAAATTTTTTGTTAAAACCAAAAAAATTGTTTTCGGTAGGGGCGGCAAATAAGATTTTCGTCCCGAGCGTCCAATTTGCACGGTACGCCTGCGAGGATATAGTGTCAGCGTCGGGCTATTGGAGCTAGGGTTGTTATACATACGTACTGATGCTATCAGTACATGTAATGAGTATCAGTACGCAAATGTACTGATTTTTAGATTTTATTTGACTTACTAAATAATTTTGATATTTAATACGAAATTATTACCAGTAGCGTACCTAGGAGGCCGTAATATGGTCCTTGTTTTGTAGCATATTTAATTAATTTTTGTTTTTTTTTTAGTAAATGAAAACAGCGAATTGCCCTACAGGGGCCCATTGAGGATTTCGTAATGTGAAATAAAAATTATTTTCTGAAATTCGAAAAGTTCTGACCTTTTTTTTAGTAAATAAAAAGTTTCATGTAAAAAAATTTTTGTAGCTGTCATTTGCGGGAGATGTTGATTTTCTTCTTTCAATCGAAGAAAACAGCGGCTGACGCGCATCGAGAGCTCCAAAAAGCTTACGGAGATGGTGTTCTGAGCGAAACAACGTGACGAGATTGGTTTGGTCGCTTTAGAGAACATGATTTCGACATCGATGATCGACCACGTGAAGGAAGGCCAAAAACCTTCAATGATACGGAATTGGAGACATTGCTCGATAAAGATTCGGCCCAAGAGCTTGCTTCAGTATTGGGAGTTACCCAAAACAAGCCATTTTCAAGCGTTTGCATGCGTTTGGAAATGATTCAAAAGCAAGGAACTTGTGTTCCTTATAAATTGAAACCACGAGACGTAGAGCGTCGTTTGTTTTCCTGTGAACAACTACTCGAGACAAGAAAGTCTTGGGCACTACCCGGTCATGCTTCTACATCGTCAGCTCGGCAAAATATTCACGCTGATAAGGTTATGTTGTGTATTTGGTGGGACCAGTTCGGTGTAATCTATTCTGAACTTCTGAAACCGAATGAAACCATCACTGGGGAACGGTACCGAACTCAATTGATGCGATTGAGTAGAGCACTGCGTGAAAAAACGGCCACAATGCGAACAGAGGCACGATAAAATAATTCTATTGCATGACAACGCTAGGCTTCACGTTGTTAAACCAGTGAAAACATACTTGAAAACTCTCAAATGGGAAGTCCTAACCCACCCGCCGTATTCCACAGATATTGCCCCGTCAGACTACAACTTGTTCCGTTCAATGGCGTATGGTCTGGCTGATCAGCAGTTCAACTCCTACGAAGAACTCAAAAAATGGCTCGATTCGTGGATGGCCTCAAGAGACGAACACTTCTACCGTGATGGCATTCGAGCTCCACCAGAAAAATGGGGAAAAGTGATATCTAGCAATGGGCAATACTTTGATTGATTCAACTGTAACTATTTTTTGACAATAAAGTTGCAATTGCTAACAAAAAACAGCGAGAACTTACACTGAGAAAACAATTTAATTACACATACCAAAATTTGGTGATAATTAACAATTGGTATATCTGATATAGGCGAATTAAATATTTGATATTTATTAAAATGTCACATATTACAGTGAATTGAATAATATTATTTGATAAATTATATATTTGGTAATAATTACCAAATCATATTTTGGTTGAAATAAATATTTTAGTTGCAGCAATCATATTTCATATTTTGTATGGAAAATTTAACGAAAAGTGAGTTTGGGTGTACATATTGTGTTTGGTTATGGGCGCTGTTCGGTTATGAGGGCTGTACGTAATGGGAGATTTCACTTTATACACACACACATACATATATCAAAATCTCTCATAAGTCTACGCGAGCAAGTTTATTCAATACGTTAATTCAAAAACCCAGTTTCTTACAGTGTCATATAAAAAATATTTGCACGTATTAAAGGGACATGTTTTTTACGCATACTAACCAAGTATAATATTTATTGAAATAAAAGAAAACATGATTTTTAATTGTATTTATAAAGACAATAGCAAATTTGCTTACGCAAAGAGTGTGACTTAAGATACTCGAAGCATCCAAGTGACAAGTCCTTTGTTTTGCTTTGCTTTTCATATGTGAAAACAAAACAAAAAGCATGCGACCAAAGCATGACCAATATCTGCACTTTGTAATGCAGGCTGGGAGTGCATAAGAAAAATTAAAAATTCTATGAAGGTCAAACAATTAATTGTCCACTGTGGCAACAATAAGAGCGGCAACAACAACTATAAAAAATACAACGAAAACAACAACAACGATTCCATTGAGAAAACTGTAAAATCAAACGAGAAGTCAATCGCTGAAGAAAACGAGTTTGGTGTTTTTTTTTCTTTCTCTTTTACACACAGTCAAACGTTTTTTTTTTTTTCTTTTTGCTCGCAAGTGTGTGAAGTTTTCGTATCACCTGCTGTTTATTTTTTTAAGTTGCTTTATAAAGGGTGTTGCAATAAGAGTGCGCTTTCTTATATCAAAATATAAAAACACGTATTTTTTGTGCGAGTTGTGATATTTTTATTGCATTGTAAAGTAGACATGCTCCGATTAAGTATAAAATAATATTTCTTGCAAATGGCCACCGCGGCTCTGGGAGCAGGCCATTGCTCTTTTTTTTCATACCCTACACAGAGGGCATATTCACTTTGTCATTCCGTTTGTAACGCATGGAAGGGGGCGTGGCAGGTATGGAAAAGTATATATATTCTTGATCAGCGTCTGTCTGTCTGTCTGCCTGTCTGTCTGTCTGTCTGTCTGTCTGTCTGTCTGTCTGTCTATTGAAATCAGGTTTACAAGAAAACTAAGCAAGCTAACGCAATGAAATTTGGCACACAAATCAAACCTTCTTGCAAGCTGCTAGCATATAAAAATTGGCAAAATAGGTTAACGGCCACGCCTTCCGCCCATACTTTATGTAAATATACCCAAGTCCATTTTGAAAAAAAGTTTGTCCGATTTTGATGAAACTTGATGATTTGGTAAAGATGAGAACAAAATTAATATTAGGCTAGGTTTTAAGTTTGCAAAGGCTCTTAAAGGGGCGTGGCACAGCCCGAAATTTTAACTTTTATAACGCCATAGCTCGTAAACCGTGCAAGATATTGTGATGAAATTTGGTACACGAATACAAATTTTATAAATCTTGAACTTCGCATAAAGTGGGCGGGATGGTAAAAGTGGGCGTGGCACTATTAAGCAATTGAAAATTTGGATTTCGTATAATTCCAAATTGGCACACACGATTTTCATTAAAATTTTAGGGATGATACCACTGAAAGTAGCCATCGATACAAGCTTCGTCAAAATACTAGAAAAATTTGTTGAAGGGCGTGGCACAGCCTACAATATTTATAAACATTATAAAAAGAGAACTAACAACGCAATTGCTATGAAATTTAATATGGCAGATATACTCGCTAAAAGTTGTCTTCTTGCAAAATTTTGCTTAAATAGTGACAGTGGGTGTGGCACCTCCCATATAAGCAAAATACGTTTAATGCTATAGATAGTGTGCTATGAGAGTAATCTTCATAAAATTTTGTGTAGAGGTGTCGGTTACTATAAGCTTCAGAATTCAATGAAACTTGACAAGATTGCATGAGTGGGCGTGGCACCTCCCTCATTAACATAAAGTTGTAAGTGCTATTTTAAATGAACTATTGGTGCAATTGATCTGAAATTTGAAGTAAGTGGTTTACTGGGTATTAGGTACATATGAATCATAAGCTGGCGAAATAGCAAGAGTGGGCGTGGCAGCTCCCATACAATTAAAATACCTTAAGTGGCATTACTATCGAAATATATGAGCACTCATACTGAAATTTGGTGTGAGCGGTTTGTTTATGGAAGGCTACTTTTGGATCAAAATCTGAGTGGATTGTACCGGTGGGTGTGTCACCGCCCTAAATTTTAGGAATAATTACTTCACATATCGCAAACTATACAAGCTATTATGCTAAAATTTGGTTTGTGCATGTCAATCACGAATATCATTTATTGAAACAAAAGTGGGCGGAGTTGGAGAAGTGGGCGTGACATATTTCGTGTTTTTCATTTCTATTCTAATTTTTTCAACATTTCCCATATTCTTTTGACATTTTCAGTTTTTTCCAACACTTTTCAACATTTTTGAACGTTTTTACATTATTTTCGACTTATTCAACCTCCTCAACATTTTTTTAAAAAGTACTTTTAATGCAGTGTTGGGTATGTGAGTTTCGGCCTGGCCGAAGATAACACCTTTACTAGTTTTTTTTTTATTCATTTAAGTCTGTTACATGAAATTTTCAATGATGATGATGTGACTGTCACCGATGACGAGGCTTTGAGCTCAGAAATTTCCGAGATTTCACAAAACCACAAAAAAATAAATCTTGTTGGCCGATTTCAATAATTTCCTTGAGAAAATTCTCATTTTTTATTGTTGTTCTTCTATGACCTAATTAACCAATTGTCAATATTGAAATAATGATGATGCGTTGTACTTTTGTGTGTTTTCGGCACAATCATAGGTTACAGCTGTCAAATGTCAGAGTTGCCATCTGCACGAAAACAAAACTATGCACTCAAGCTCAACTTTGAATTATTTTTTTAATAATTCAAAGTTGAGTCTTCATCCCAATATTTTTTAGTTGTAATAAAAATCTGCTATATTTTTTTCACCGAAAGTTGTTTAAATAGCTCGTCACTTGTATATTGAACATTTTAATTGCTTCCCCACTCAGCGTATTCTCCAGATCTGGCCCCGAGCGACTTTTTTTCTGTTCTCAAGAGGATGCTCGCGGGAAAGTGATTTAGCGACAATGAGAGAATAATCGCCTAAACTGTGGCCTATTTTGAGTAAAAACCGGCATCTTACTATAAAAATGGTAACGAAAAATTGGAAGATCGCTATACTCGGTGTACGGTGTATGTTGAATAAATTGATCGAATTTTGCCAAAAAAAATGTGTTTTGCTATGGTAGCCTGCGGTATTATCAAATGACCTGTTAAGCCTATCAAAGTACAAAATTTTGCGAAAGTTCTTCGCTTGTAAGTGCGCCGTTCAATATTTTTCAACCGTTTCAACATTTCTCGATTTTATCGATATATTTCAACAATTTACAGCTTCTTCAAAATTTTTGTACTCTCAATTTTTTGGATTTTTTACTACATTTTTCAAAACTGTTCAACATTTTGTTACTATACTATTTTTGCATTTCTAAAACCATTTCGCTTGTGTGTTCGTTGTAAGCATATTCCTACAACAATAAGTCGAAAATCTTCGAATTTTACATCGGCCTCATGGTGCTCGACAGCGGTAGTTTGAAATCTCGCTATTAACTGGCAGTTACATGAGCACTACTCAAACACAACTCTCTTATAACCACATTAGATGGCGTTGTAACGTAATGGTAAATATACACTTTGTACTGTTTTACCCCGCCTTCCCCTGCATATTTCAATATAGTCAACATTTTTTTGATTTTCTCAACATTATTCAAATATTTTTTCTGCAGTGTTGCCAATGGCTGTTGATAGTGAAAAGTCGAAAATGGACCTAAATTGGCATGTCACTGAATTCCTGGAATGAACCGTTTTTGAGCCATTTTTGGGATAAAAAGATTTTTAGACATTACTTAGGGAGTCATCCAAAAAAGGAACAGTTTAAATCAATTTTCGTAAAGTTTTCTTTAATGGTAAAAGACTAAAAAAATAGATTTTGAAAATCGCTTGAAGGGATCGCGGACACTGACTACTATAGAACCGTTTTTGTTGAATTTTTGAAAAAAAAAATATCGATGGAGATTGGAAATGTCCCCGTACCATGGAAAATAGCGCTTTCACACATTTTTGGAAACATTTTTTTATAGTAAAATCGATATGGTAAGCTTGAAAACAGATTTGGACAACACTTGCAGTGCTGCTGGGACTAACTTGCGAAGCATATGCGTAGCTACAGCTCTATCATTTTCGGCAACATACATATATAAATATTGAATTTTTCCATACTAACAAAATGAAACATCATTAAGTGTTCAAACATCATATGGCTATGCTAATGCTATGATTCTTCGAGCACCCGGATATATGTTCTGGCTGCAATGATTTGTAACTATGTATCATTAACAAAGAATTTTGCAGCTGCAAAAGTTGTTTCACTCACTAGAGTTTAAACTAAAGTTATTTGCTTTTTGAGCTCAGTGCCCCCCTTAAAGATAAATCTAAAGCAAATGCCACAAATTGCTGTTGCTGTTGTTGCTGTTGCTGTTTTTTTTAATGTAACAAGATGCTAGCAAAATAATTTCAACGGAAGTTATTGCGCTTGTACGTTATTACCACTGGCTATTAAACCAACACAAAACCATCCCAGTCAGTCTCTAGCCGTCGCATTGGCGTTGGTATGCGGTTAAGTGGCTTTCTAGTGGTTTAACCGGATCATGTGGGACTTGTGGTGCACACACACACAAACATTTTCACAAAGCACATAGATACATAACAGCGAAGTTTTGCACAAGTTTTGCAGTGTCAATTAAATCGTGTAATTGTTGCTTAAAAATTTTTTATTAAATAATTTTATTTGTACCTTGTAGCTGCCCGAACCGGCTTTGCATAGGTGGTGATAGTTGGGTTAAAAGTTACTTTTTTAGCCTTAACGGATATTAGCAGGTGTTATGCCAATTTTAAGACAAGTATAACACTAAAAGTCTTAACAACATGGCTTTTGATAATTTTTGCTGCTATGGGAGTTGACACGCCCACTCATACGCAATGTTTTTCTAAGACTTGTTTGTATCAGCAAAAAAAAATTTTTTTTTTTTTTTGGAAAAATTTGCTACAACTCGAACTCGTACTAAATTGCTCACATGGCTGGAATTGCTTAGGACAGCGGTGGGAGATGACACGCCCACTAATGCGACCATACGCAATGTTTTTCTAAGGCTTGTTTGTTTCACCAAAAAAATTTTTTTTTTTGGAAAAATTTGCTTCAACTCGAACTAAATTGCTTACATGGCTGGAATTGCTTAGGACAGCGGTGGGAGATGACACGCCCACTGGTGCGACCATACGCAATGTTTTTCTAAGGCTTGTTTGTTTCACCAAAAAAATTTTTTTTTTTTGAAAAATTTGCTTCAACTCGAACTAAATTGCTCACATGGCTGGAGTTGCTTAGGACAGCGGTGGGAGATGACACGCCCACTAATGCGACCATACGCAATGTTTTTCTAAGGCTTGTTTGTTTCAGCAAAAAAATTTTTTTTTGTGTTAAAATTTGCTTCAACTTGAATTCGTACTAAATTGCTCACATGGCTGGAATTGCTTAGGACAGCGGTGTTTTTTATATCAATGGCATAGTAAGATATTTAACAAGGAACTGCCAAAATGCATTCTTAGTACATCAAAGTGATGTCAGACCACAATAGAAACTTCGACTCAGCGTTAATTTTGATTGGACACGTGTTAATCAATTTAAAAACACTGAGTCATCTTTCCAAAATAAAATCTAAGTCAGAACAACAAAAAATGTTTTCAGCTTCCACTAAACTGCGTTGGTGTTTAAAAAAAAAAATCTAAAAACAAGATTACATAATAAATTGCAGAGTGAGAGCTGAATCAAGTTTGCTTGGCTCAAAACAAGCCTGGTCGTTTACCCTGAGTAGAATCACCGGAATTAAAGACAATTAATACAAAAGCAATCAAAATGTCAACAGTTGAAAACTTTGAATACTGGCTTGACATTTGATTATTTAAATATCAAGTTGATTTGTATTGATTGCGATATGCTTAATACGTAGAAAAATGTGATCAAACATGTTGCTGTATTTCCTAACCAAGCGTTATGGTATGTTGACAAAAACGACTAAGCTTATAGTAGAGGGCGGTAGAGTTGTATTTTCGGAAATCATTAATTTTTTGCGCAAATCATAGTTTAAGTTTTAGCTGTTAGTCGTAATAAGCATCAGTTGCCAGAAAAATTATGAACTTGGTTGTAAGAGGCCGGCAAAAAAAAAATTTTGCGCAATAACTCGGAAAATAAGCCACAAGCAGAAAAATATGTTAAAATCAATGTTGTAGAGCAGACGAAAACACAACGATTTTATGCCTGAAAAATATTCGTATAACAAGATTTGAGCCAGTTTTTAAAGTTTTAAAAATACTAATGACCAACCCAAAATTTTCGCAAAAAATTCGGTTTGTATTGAAGGTTTTAAGTTGCCAACACTCGTTCAAAACTGAAAATCGCAATTTACGCCCAAAAATAACTAGTTTTGCTCAAAATTACAGTATTTATTGGAAAATTTAAAACGTTGAAAAGTGGCTCAAATTTTGTCATTTGAGGATTTTGCTGGCATGAAATCAATGTAATTTTTACTACGCTACAACATAACTCTTAACATATTTTTCTGCTAGCGGCTTTTTTTCCGAGTTATTGCGCAAATACTTTTTTGTCGACCTCTCACAATCAGGCACACCACCATTCTGGCGACTGACACTCATTACGATTATCAGCTATACTTAAGCTATCAGTTGCAAAAAAAAAACTAGTAAAGGTGTTATCTTCGGCCAGGCCGAAACTCACATACCCTACACTACATTAAAAGTACTTTTTAAATAAATGTTAAAAAAATGTTGAGGAGGTTGAATAAGTCGAAAATAATGTAAAAAAATGTTGAAAAGTGTTGGAAAAAACTGAATATGGGAAATGTTGCAAAAAAAAAAATAGAAATGAAAAACACGAAATATGTCACGCCCACTCCAACAATTCCGCCCACTTTTGTTTCAATAAATGATATTCGTGATAAACATGATCAAACCAAATTTTAGCACAATAGCTTGTATAGTTTGCGATATGTGCCGTAATTATTCCTAAAATTTAGGGCGGTGACAGACCCACTGGTGCAATCCACTCCGATTTTGATCCAGAAATAGCTTTTTATAAAAAACTTCTTACACCAAATTTCACAATGATTGCTCATATATTTCGATAGTTATGCCACTTAAGGTATTTTAATTAAATGGGAGGTGCCACGCCCACTGTTGCTATATCGCCAGCTTTTGATTCATATATACCTAGTACCCAGTAAACCACTTACATCAAATTCCAGATCGATTGCTCCAATAGTTCACTTAAATAGCACTTACAACTTTATGTGAATGAGGTAGGTGCCACGCCCACTCATGCAATCTTGGCAAATCTTCATTTAATTCTGAAGCTTATAGTAACCGACACCTCTACACAAAATTTCATGAAGATTACTCTCATAGCACACTATCTATAGCATTAAAAGTATTTCGCTTATATGGGAGGTGCCACACCCACGGGTGCAATTGTGCCAAAATTTTGCAAGAAAACACCTTTTAGCAAGTGTATCCTTCATATTAAATTTCATAACGATTGCGTTGTTAGTTCTCTTTTTATAACGTTTATAAATATTGTCGGCAATGCCACGCCCTTAAAATAAATTTTTCAGTATATTGACGTGGCTTGTATTGTTGACTACTTTCAGTGGTATCATCCCTATAGTTTTAATGAAAATCGTATGTGAAAATTTGGAGTTATACGAAATCCAATTTTTTAATTGTTGAGAAATGCCACGCCCACTTTTACAATTCTGCCCACTTTATGCGCAATTCAAAATCACAAGATCTGTATCCGTGTACCAAATTTCATCACAATATCTTGCACAGTTTACGAGCAATGGCGTCATAAAAGTTAAAATTTAGGGCTGTGCCACGCCTCTTTTAGAGCCTTTGCAAACTTAAGACCTAGCCTAATCTTAATGTTGTTCTCATATTCACCAAATCACCAATTTTGATCGAAATCGCAGCAACTTTTTTTCAAAATGGACTTGGGTATATTTACATAGAGTATGGGCGGAAGGCGTGACTGTGAACCGATTTCGCCCAATTTTTATATGCTAGCAGCTTGCAAGAAGATGTGAGCTGTGTGCAAAATTTCATTGAATTAGCTTGCTTAGTTTTTGCGTAAACCTGATTTCAACAGACAGACAGACAGACAGACAGACGGACATAGCTATATCGACTCAGGCGGTGACGCTGACCAAGACTGTATATACTTTTCCATACCTGCCACGCCCCCTTCTATGCGTTACAAACGGAATGACAAAGTGAATATACCCTCTGTGTAGGGTATACAAAATAAAGTGGGAGGAAATGACTTTGAAAAATGCAACGCTACCTCACGGACTTTTATGGAGTTGCGGTTTATATTATGCACCAACTATTATGCTAAGTATTACTAATGATATATGTTTTAATTAACATATCATGTTTTAGTACATTATTATCACATAAATTTAAGGTCTGTTCGAGCCTTAGAAAAAAGTTAAATATTGATAAAGTTTTACCACAAACAAAGCATTCGAGCCGGAAAAAAATGTCTAGTTGAGCGAGAAAAAATGAGAGTAAAAATCAACTGATCACTTTTACTTCAAAAAAATGTTAAATTTTTTACCCAGAAAAATTTTTTGTGGCCAAAAATTGAAGATTGTCAAAATCGTAGGCAACGTAGGACTTTGAAGAGCGAGTAAAAAAATTTCCAATCTTAATTGTATCTGCCTTATAAAATATTTTTCAGCACTTCATTTGTTGCAATTTTGTGTTGAGAAGAAGCTTGAAAATCGGTCATTCACTTATATCCTATTTATCAATAATATGCTTAAAAATTGTTCACTTGGCTTGCATTCTGAAGTTGTTAACCAAATGGCTATGCAACTACGATGCTTTTTAACTCATTTTTGCGTTCAAACCGAAAATTGTGGTGATTCGACTAGTCAGAGAAATTTTAGCGTTTACTCTCTCAAATAACGCGTTTTGACACATCATTTTTTAACACAAAATCCGGCTCGAATATAGCTATGATATGCTCGACTTATTCTAAAAAAAAACTTTATGCAAAGACCATAGATATTGTGGAAAGTATAGAAAGAGGCTTCGTTTATTTTACTTTAAGTTAAAGTTTACTGTTTCAACTCATTTACGAGGGAGAAAAAGACGGCAATCTCGGGGTGAATGTAGAAATATCATTAATATAAATCGTTTTTATTATTTCGGCTCGAGGTCTTTCAGGTTCAGGTTTTCAGCACATTGTACGGATCTCGGACATCAACCAAATTTTGATGACGTTAAAATTTTACAAGAGGAGAATAATTATGACAAGAGATTAATGCTCGAAATGCACCACATAACTAATACTCCGACAAATATTAGGATGAACTTTAAGAGTGACACTAAAAATTGTGCTCACATTTACCGTGCTCTCATAAATAAATTTTAGTTCTAATTTGGGCCTCATTAAGTAGAAATGTAAGTGACATGTCAAAAAGATCAAATATTGAAAATGTTTAATATTAATTATGGTGTTAATGTGTTTGGTTTTAGTTCATTTGGTATTTGTTTATATGTTAAAGTTTGAAAATTATATTAATTGTATTGTATTTATATTTTTAGTATCTCCTGAAGATGAAAAACAATGTTTTTCGAAATATTGGGTAATAATAAAACTTATTGATTAAATAATAAAGATAGACCTTGAGACAAAATAAAAAAAATAAAAAAAAATAAAAAAAATAGACCTTGAGCCGAAATAATAAAAACGATTTAACTAATTAATACAAAGGTCGAATAATTTTCAATTAATTTATATCATTAATATATATAAAAATATCACGGATACTTGAACTGTTATAAAATTCAGCATTCTCTAACACGCGCAAAAGAATCCAAAACTTTTGTTCGTTTGTTAGAAAAATGAAAAACCAACTATTACAACCAACTATCTAAAGAGTCAGCCTGATATTGACTGATCCAGCTGACAAAGTTAATATTTAAGCATAGACCATTTTGTTTCTCGAACAAGATCGTTGAAAGAGTCCTTACACAAACAAAATCTCAGAGTCTGATGGCATAACAGCTACAAGTGCACTTGAAACGACCATCAAGTCACTTGCCGCGATTGCAAGTCTACCAAGCTTTTGTGTACGCAAATCACAAATCAAATCAAAGCAAAAGAGAAATAAAATGTTCAACAAGTTTAAGCGCAAGCATCAGAGCAAGTCGTACGTTCTTGTGCTTTCTTTCACTCTTAATTCACATTTTGTCGGTTGAGAAACAAATATGTGTGCTGTAAAATTGGCTTTATTTGCTTGAGCTACAAAAAAGCCAATTGCACGAATGTAGAAATAAAAGCAACTGGCGTCAATATGCGCTTCGTTGTTTGCTTGTGCGTCGCTCCTTTCTTTTTACTTAAGAAAAACGACGTTTTTGTTGCACATATTTCGTTGGAGTTGAACAACGTTCACAGCGCAAGCAAGCACACAAACAAACAAGCAAGCGAAGCTAAGTCATTATATTGTAGCTTTCTGTTTATGCTACTGGTGTTGCTCAGTTGCAGAATGTCACGCTTGAACTATACTTGATAGTCTGACGTCACAGCAAGTGCTCTTGCGCAGACCTCTAATATCAGCACATGTGTTGCGAAAGTGTGCCAAGTGTGATTTAACCATAATGCAATATTTTTGAAATTCCTACTCTGGTGGCATTTGTTCAGTAGTCGAAAGGTTGCTAATGTACAGCCAGCTCCTAAAAAAGGCATTGTAACATGATTTGCGCTCTCTAAAGCTACGGAGAGCGTAAGAAACTGGCATCTTGATCATCAATACAATTTCCGCAGAGCATGCGCTACTGGAGCTCTGATGGCGTTCCAAACCGAGCGATTGAGCCAATGTACTCGTTAAAAGTATGATAATTGAGTGTGGTGGCATTGCGCCCTAGTATCCAAACTTGTTGCATTTGGTGTCGGTGATTCATCTCCCTGTTGGACAACGAGCTTCTGCAGTGACCACCTCATCCACAGAGTGGTTGAAGGTTTCACTTTCAATGAACACTTCATCAATGCTCAAATTCGTTAAGGGTCTGTAATATCTATCTGCGATACTTCCTTGTTTTTATTGATAATCTTCTGTTATCAACAACATCATGCAAATTGATTTAAAAAAAAGGGGGTCGTAAAACATATCTCATTTTTCTAGGATTTTTGTGAAATCTGACGACCTTTTTTTTATTTTTAGTTAATGCCAATAGTTTGATGTAGTAAATTTTAATGTGTAGCTGAAGATTTTCGCGAATTTCAAGTGAAAGATATCGCATTTTGCTAAAATTTTTGAGTGTTAAAAGTGAAGCTATTTTATTTTTTTTGCTCGACAAAAATTTTCGTTACTGAAAAAAAGATTTTTTTTTTTTGGTACATAGGGGGCGACTGTTTGCCACTGGCGCCAAATATGCACGATACGCCTTTGCTCCGATCAGCACCACCTATGATGTGCTCTAGAAACGCGTTAACTTTTTGCATTGGCTTGGACTTTCTGTAGCAGCACTCGGGCCCCTCAATGGATACATCTCTTAAGCTAACTCACAGGCAAGGGACTACTTCACAAATTCCTCATTTATACGCACAAATATGTGGCAGCCTCGATTATATGAAAAAAGTAACAAAAATCAGCACTCGCGCTCTATCTATGAAAGCTTAAACAAATTTTAACAACACCCTGATGTTCAGAATGACAATACATACGATTTTAAGACCTAGCCTTTTGAAAAAAAAAAAAAAAATTTCGACCCACCCTAATATACATACATATCGATAAATACTCTAAGTAAGCAAATGTTTGATTCTTTAAACAAACCCACGCGAATATTTAGTATAAAAGGGTGTACCAAAAAAAAATGCTTTAGAAAACCTATGTAATTTTTTGGATTATGCAGATTACAAAAGAGCTAATAAAATAGAAAATGAAATTCAGTTGAAATAAGCGGTTATTTGAGACATTAAAATTTGGCATAATCTACAATAAATTTAAACGAATAATACGAAAACAAAACAAATCAACTCAAACATTTCTTTGTCGCACAGTGTTATTTATGTGTGAACAAATTTGATGGCAAGTTGTAAGTACAGTAGACGTTCAGTATAACTCTACAACGAATTTTCATTTTAACGTGGAGTTTTTCAAATTGTAATATTTCCATTGATGTCTCTAAATTACGAACACTAAAAGTGTTCACTATTCCAAATAACGAACGCTGGTTTCATTCAACAATAACTATTGAACTGGAATAACTTTTTTTTTAACAGTAAAGCTGATCGTAAGTAGATATAGCATTCCAAAATCCAACTTAACTTTTATGACTAGATGTATATTAGGGTGGGTCAAAAAAATCAAAAAATTTTTTTTTTATCTGACACACGAAAACTAGTTCCTAGGTACCTCTAGAAAGTACTTAACAAATCTGAGCTCTTAATATTAACAGGAAGATTATGCTCATCATAGTTTTCCATTTGTAATTTAGTCTCATATAAATAGGCATTGGGATTCTACTGCAAATATCTTCTAAGTGGTTAGAGTAATTGATTAACCACTCGAGACCTTTTTTTTGGAGAGCGTTCAATTTCCTATAGAAATAATTGAAGCTCATTTGACAATAATTATTTTTTAGTAAGTTACAAAATTCAAAACAAAAAAATTATTTTCCTTAAAATACTTCAATTTTTGACCTTGAATATCTTTCAAATGGTAAGATTAATGAAAAAAGTGTTTGAGATCATTTTTGTAGAGCATTTAATTGCCTATAAATATTGACAATGCAACTGGTTTAACAATCTGTTGGTGATAAGATATGATCATTTTTACAAAGAGACAAAATTAAAAATGGAAAACTATGTCGAGCATAATCTTGCCGTTAATATAAAGAGCTCAGATTTGTTAAGTACTTTCTAGAGGTGCCTAGGAACTAGTTTTCGTATGACGGATACAAAATAAAAATATTTTATTTTTTTGACCCACCCTAGTGTATATGTTAATATATGAGTAAATGAAAGCCAGTATCATCAATAAAAAACTCTTCGTTATAACGAATTTTACGATATTACGACTAAACCGAGCATTATTTAGTACGTTATATTGAACGTCTACTGCATAAGAAAATCGCTGCTGCTGTAAATTTGTCGAAGAAGCAATGTACAAGCTAAAGTCAGTGGCGTAACAAGGGGGTTGTGTGAAGAGGCACAAAGGCTTAGGAAGCGGAAAAATAGCTCTGCTATAATTGTTTATCCAAAGGATGCAAATTGTTTACGGTCCAACATTGGCTAGTGTTGCATATTAGTTCAAAAATGTTAAGTAAGACGAAAAGCATTCATAATGAAAGTTGATATTGGAACACTTTTATTAGCGTTACTTTTGCGGCAATGCACTGCAGTAAAGATTTTATTTTTTGTCCGACATTAAAGATCTGCACAGATCAAAAGTTCATGCAGTGCACGATGTAAATATCATTGTATGCTTACCTGCATCATGTGAAAATGTATTTGGCAGCACCAATAGCAGTAAGCTTAACAAGCTGACCAATATTCGACTGCTGTTCGGTATCTTATGATATATCCAGAAATTTGGCAATTTTCGCGTACAACGCGCAGTCATCGTCTTTCTGCTGCTGTTGCTTTTTGGCAGGCAGCTTACGCGTGGCTGCAACATAATCCGTACCTATTGATGACATACATACATACATGTGGTAGCAAATGTAAACAATTTAATGGACGGGTGCGTATTGTATGAGTAACCTTTAATTGAGATATAGTGCTTGTTGTTAACATTAAGCAATTTAACTAAGGATATAAGAGCGGCATATTGAGGAAGTTGCACAATAAATAAAATACAAAAAAAAAAAAATTCAAAAAGAGACCAAAACAAAAATTGCATGAAGAGAAAAAATTTCTTTTCGACTTAAAGGAAAATGCTCAGAAAAATAATAGAAAGCTTAAATGATAGCAAAAAAAAAAAAAAAATTTTTTAAATTCTTCGCTAAAGTAGCACAGGCGCTTGCAGTCTTAGTGACAAGTGTAGTCCAGCTACTTGAGCTGCTACCACTGCAGCTATTTCATGGCTCAATGCGTTATATTCCAATTAAAGCTCATTCATAAACGCGTAAAATCTTTATTCCCAAATTTATAGCCAGCACTCACGTTGTATTCAAATGGCTTAGAATTACAACTTTTATTTTTTTTTTTAACGTAGAATTTTCATCTATTGTTATAAAAACAATTACTTCTTCTTTAATTTATTTTATATTTCCTTTTAGATTTTATGTTATATTTTTTAGCATTTTTTGAATTTTTTCTTGCAAAAATTTTGTTTCTATTTGATTATTTATCTTTCAATTTAACATTTTTTAATTGAGTTTTTTTTTTTTTTTTTAAGAAATTATTTTTATTTTATGCTGCATGCGTTGGTTTTCTTATAACTCTGCCGTATTATAGAAAAACTCTTTCACTTGGTGACTTTTGTATTAACGGAAACATCCAAATTAGGCTAGACGTGCGTAATTTGCGCTTCGATTTTAAGACTTTGTGTATTTACAAACTTTATGCTTTAAAACTAAATTTTTTTTTTGTTTTGTTTCTGTGCTATTGAGGCCGACCACGCAACACACAACTGATCGATTCGAATGAAAGTTGTACAACTGAATCTGCAGAGGCAGCAAGATGTTGGTAAGGCCTCGAGAGCATGCGCATAGTTTGCTAACCATTGCTGGCTGTTGCTAGTTAGTTGAATGGCTAGTACCACGCCTGTTTGTCTGTCTATCGTTTTGCCCGCTTGTCCGTCGCTCATCTCGCTGATAGTTACTGTGGCTGTTCGGATGCACATTGTTGGAGAGCGTAAACGTATGGGCATGATCTCACTTGGCAGCATGGTATACATTCGTAGCAAAAAAAAATGTTCAACACTACTTTTGTACTCTATTGGAGTGGGAATTTTGAACAATAAGTCATTGGAGCTGGAATATTATCACCTGTGTATAAGCGGCTTTATAAATTGAGCAGCAATTTATGTTTCCCAGTTGGAGTTGGAGTTTTAGTTTTTTTTTTTTTGTTTTGCACGTTTAAGAGAAATTCACTTCGCGCTTATCATACCAGTCAAATGACATAATTTAAAATAATTAACATAATTTTAACAAAATAAATTCCATAATATGTTCAATAAATGGTGCAACATATGTAAATTACACTCCACTAATTTAAAAACTTTGATAAAAAAATTTAAGGTTACTCGGTCAATTTTGAACCTTAAGTACGTTTTTGTTTTGCTATGGTCATAAGTCCCATGTCTTTGGTATATAGAACGGAAAGGAATAACTCAAAAGCTATAGCTAAGAGAATAGAAAGATTTGAAATCATTTTTGCTTAAAAATGCTGCAATTTTATTTAAAAAAAAAATAAATTTCTCTAAAGAAATTTATTTGAACTTTAATTTTAAAAAAAGGTTTTCAAAATATCTTCGAAATAACATCTTTTTTTTACATTTTTCTCAAAATGTTTTTCTCTAATGAATCCTTATAGAGCAAGTCCTCTCAACGATCAGATCTGCGTTATGTTATAAGACCAGAAAGCTTCTCTGTTTATGTCCCTAATATAGGTAAAAACGTTTCCTGACTTTGGAACACGTTGTTGTTAGCTTTGAAAGCTAACAGGTAGCAAAGGTGCATAAAGTTGCACCTCAACTTCGTTTAAGTACAAAGTTCAGTATTTTTACACTACACAGAGGGTATATTCACTTTGTCATTCCGTTTGTAACGCATAGAAGGAGGCGTGGCAGGTATGGAAAAGTATATATATATTCTTGATCAGCGTCACCACCTGAGTCGATATAGCTATGTCCCTCTGTGTCTGTCTGTGTGTCTGTCTGTGTGTCTGTCTGTTGAAGTCAGGTTTACGAGAAAACTAAGCAAGCTAATTCAATGAAATTTGGCACACAGGTCAAACCTTTTTGCAAGCTGCTAGCATATAAAAATTGGCGAAGTCGGTTAACGGCCACGCCTTCCGCCCATACTCTATGTGAATATACCAAAGTCCATTTTGAAAAAAAAAAATGCTGCGATTTTGATGAAATTTGGTGATTTGTTGAAGATGAGAAAAAAATTAAGATAAGGCTATGTTTGCAGTTTGCAAAGGCTCTAAAAGGGGCGTGGCACAGCCCTAAATTTTAACTTTTATAACGCCATAGCTCGTAAACCGTACAAGATATTGTGATGAAATTTGGTACACGAATACAAATTTTATAAATCTTGAATTGCGCATAAAGTGGGCGGGATGGTAAAAGTGGGCGTGGCACTATTAAGCAATTGAAAATTTGGATTTCGTATAACTCCAAATTGGCACACACGATTTTCATTAAAATTTTAGGGATGATACCACTGAAAGTAGTCATCAATACAAGCTTCGTCAAAATACTAGAAAAATTTGTTGAAGGGCATGGCACAGCCTACAATATTTATAAACATTATAAAAAGAGAACTAACAACGAAATCGCTATGAAATTTCATATGGCAGATATACTCGCTAAAAGGTGTCTTCTTGGAAAATTTTGGTACAATAGTGCCGGTGGGTGTGGCACCTCCCATATAAGCAAAATACGTTTAATGCTATAGATAGTGTGCTATGAGAGTAATCTGCATAAAATTTTGCGTAGAAGTGCCGGTTACTATAAACTTTGAAATACAATGAAACTTCACAAGATTGCATGAGTGGGCGTGGCACCTCCCTCATTAACATAAAGTTGTAAGTGCTATTTTAAGTGAACTATTGGAGCAATTGATATGAAATTTGATGTAAGTGGTTTACTGGGTATTAGGTTCACACGTATCATAAGCTTTTGAAATAGCAACAGTGGGCGTGGCACCTCCCATACAATTAAAATACCATAAGTGGCATAACTATCGAAATATATGAGCAATCATAGTGAAATTCGGTGTAAGAAGTTTTTTTATAAAAAACTATTTCTGGATCAAAATCGGAGTGGATTGTACCAGTGGGTGTGTCACCGCCCTAAATTTTAAGAATAATTACGGCACATAATGCAAACTATACAAGCTATTGTGCTAGAATTTGGTTTGTGCATGTCAATCACGAATGTCATTTATTGAAACAAAAGTGGGCGGAATTGGAGAAGTGGGCGTGACATATTTCGTATTTTTAATTTTTATTCTATTTTTTCAACATTTCCTATATTTTTTTGACATTTTCAGTTTTTTCCAACACTTTTTAACATTTTTGAACCTTTTTTCATTATTTTCGACTTATTCAACCTCCTCAACATATTTTTAACATTTAATTAAAAGGTACTTTCAATGTAGTGTAGGGTATGTGAGTTTCGGCCTGGCCGAATATAACACCTTTACTAGTTACATATTTTATTTGGAATAATATACGAAATCACTTCAATCGGACACTTAGTATAGTTGCAACCCACTGTCAGCACCCTTACCTACTATGTTATATAAAATTCATTTTTTGTCTGTCTGTCTGTTTCTTATAGACGCGAAAACTATGCTTCCGATTTTGATAAACTTTTTACAGTATGTTACTATCGATCAGGCGGATGTCATAGGCTATAACACTTTTATTTAGGGTGGCCCTCATACAAAAATATTTTTAAAATATAATTTTCACAAAGAGCTGTTAACCGACTCACATCGAATTTACACCACTTAGCTTTTATGTTAAGGAGCATAGCTAAGGTAAAACTTTTATTTAGGATGGCCCTCACACAAAAAATATTTTTAAAATGAAACTTTCACAAAAACAACTTCACATGGAATTTACATCATGTGTCTTTTATGCTCAGAAGCATAGCTTAGGCAATGAAACTTTTATGCAGCGCACATATTTAAGGTGGCTACAAAACTTTAAGTTAGGGAGGCCTTCATACGTAAATATTTTTAAAATAGCATTTTAACGAACACCACTTAATCGATTCACATGAAACTTACACCACGTGTCCTTATGTTAAGAGGCATAGCTTATGCAATAAAACTTTTATTAAGCTGCATATTTAGAGTGGCCTTCATTCAGATATATTTTTATTATTTAATTTTCACGAAGACCGTTTAATCAATTTACACCGATTCTACACCACTTAATCGATTTACTGGAAATTTGAACCATGTGTCTTTTACATTACGAGGCATTGCTAAGGGTCCTTTTATTAAGGACGCATATTTTGGACAACTGGATAGAGTATTCACGATGTTTTCATAATTTTTTTTTAAATTTTTCATATGATCTATGGAAGGTTTTTGCAAAGCTCGGTTGAAAAAAATGAGATTTTTTTCCTCTTAATTCCTGTAAGAGGCATGGCGCCATTTCTTTACTCAGAAATTATCTATCTCCAAACCAAATTCATCAAAATCAGTGCACCGACTCAGCCGTGTGAGCGTTTTTCTCGTTAGGGGCAGTGTCATGCCCACTTGACGAACTTGGAGTTTTTATTGCCTTCCGATGGTTCAATTTGAATCTAAACCAAATTTCATTAAAATCAGTCCATTAGTTGAGCCTTGGAAACGTATATTCCAGTGGGGGGCGTGGCACCGAGAAGCAACAAAAACAAATCACCAAACATTTTAGTATATCATCTATAAAACGAAATTCAGAAGGTTTCACATCAACACACTTAAGGCAATTGGGTCCCGAGGGCTTACATGTTTTAGGCGCTAAAGGCACCCCACTAAACATAATACATTTTTAATGCTATGTCAGATGCTCAAAGTATCCTCCGCCAGACTGAATGAATGTGAGTTAATGATCTAATTAAACTCATTCATTTTATTGATTTAGCTCCCTTACTCAGAAAGTTATAGCCCAAGAGCCCGCTGCAGAAAAATCCAGTGTAAAAGATTACAGAATAAGATAAACAGAAAAGATAGTAATGCATTTTGGTGAATCTAATCAACCAAAGTTGCCTTGCCAAAGTCCGTCCCGATGCTCGAAAATTACCGAATTTCGCCCAATTTTGTTGTTTTAACTAAAACTCTATATATTACAGCTCGAAATGTATGCCAAATGATAGAATTCGAAGAGCCTAAAAAGAATATGTAGGGTTGCTATGTCGAATCCTGTGTTAAACATGGGTTGCAACCCGTTTTAAGTGTCAATTTTTCTTATATGAGTGGCAAGCCTTGTTACGGACGAGATTCGACAAGGCAACCCTATATATTCTATATAGCAAATCCCGTCGAAGTCCATTTAGTTAATAACTACTCTAGTAAGCTTAATAACTACAACAATTTAGATCAAACTTAATATTATTTTTAAAAGCTACCCTATTCATAGTAAAATCGGAAGTATTACCTAGAGAGTTAAAAGGAAGGGTCAAGGGTTATAAACGTAGTCACGCTTGCCATGATTGGTTCAGCTAAATGCAATACAGAGCAATTGCCTTTGCCTAAAATATCTCATGGAGGCACATATACCCAAAAGGCCTTAAAAAGGTGCACAGTCAATGTGAAACGCTTCTTAACATTTTCAATTCTATTGCTATGAACAGCATAAAATGGGTCTCATATCACAAAACCGTACCCCCAAAATCAATCTAATCAATGATACAAAAATTGATTTGAGAGTAAATTGATCTGAAAATTTCTTTGTGTTTCGCACTAGAAACCCCATCATAGCATTAGCTTTCAAGATAATAGCGCTTTATAGTGCTTCGAGAAAGTTAGGCTTTTTTTCAAAAATGACACCCAAATCTCTTTTGAAATCGATTTTTGACATGAATAGTACGATTGACTTCATAAACGTAGTTTCTCATGGAGAATGGCACTAACTTACATTTAGCAACATTAAGATGTAATTTGTTAGAATTACACCAAGAGTCTAAGCTGTCCAAATCTTCTTGTATTAGTAGACAGTCTTACACTGAACTAATATTTCTGAAAATTTTAACATCATCGGCGTACATCAGGCATTCAGAAAAATGGATGTAGTTGTGAAGATCGTTTATAAATAAAATTAACAGTGGTGGCGCAAGATGACTTCCTTGAATGACACAAGAAAAATTTTCTATAAAATTAGCGATAAAATCCCTAAGCCTTACTACCTTGGCCCTTGGCCAATTATATAATTACCCAGCCAGGAAAGCAAGAAGGAATGAAATCTCAAGTTCCTGAGTAAAAACTGAGTGTTGAACTCTATCAAAGGCTTTAGCAAAGTCTGTAAACACAACATCAATTTGATGGCACTTCTCCATTCCGCAGGCTACATAATGTGAGAAAAGAGACATGGACTTGCCAGAAATAAATCCATGTTGATATTCTGAAATTTCATTTTTGATGCAATCATAAAATATATTTTTTACAACTATTTCATATATTTTAGGAATAAGTGGTAATTTGGATATTGGTCTATAGTTAGCGATATTTTGCCTAGATCCAGGCTTGAATATTGGCATAATCACTGACAACTTCCAAGTATCGAGATATAAAAGAGATAAATTTATAACAAAACTTAATTGCTGGGATACTTACGGTTAGAATACTATTACTGGTGGAATATTATCGGGACCAGAACCTTTGTTGACATCAAGCATTGTATAGTAGTTCACGGCGAGCTTCATCATCTGAGAAAGACATGAATGAAACCTAAATCGGTAATGCAATCATTACTATCTTAATTAATATGCTCCAGCTGGTGTTGGTACACAGTCATTTCAAAAATGGCCTCTCACGCCGGAAAATAGCGCAAATGGTTAATTTAAGTGAATCGACATAATGTCGCGATTTGTACATGAGAACAGAGTGCATAATAAAGGAAGAATAGCACCCAACAAAACATTCAAAGCTAACGGCTCCAAAGTTGGCTGCTGAGGTTTACCATGAGTTGGTTTAGTCTTGCACTGCAGAAACTATCCGTTGAGTTCTTCGGGAGCATGAATAGCTCGCAATAAACTTTCGCTAAAGGCTTCAGCTTTTGGGAGAACGTTATATTCGCGGATGCGTTCAAATTTAATATTTTCGCTTCCAATGGGCAGCCATATGGTTTGGGGTTGTATGTCGACTGCCGGCACTGCGAATTTGGAATTTATTGAAGGTATAATGGACAAAACAATGTATCTAAACCTATTGCAAAATAACTTACTCCAAAGTGTCAACAAACTTAATATATGGCGCAATTTTCGTTTTTATCAAGACAATGAGGCGAAACACAAGTCGGGCATTGTTCAATCGTGTTTCATTTGGAATTGCCTACACCTTATGAAACCGCCGACCAGACCTCAAAGTTATTGAGAATTTATATTCGATTTTGGACCAAAACCTCCGCAATCACAAAATTTCAACAAAAGATGATCTGTAATATGCATTAATTGAAGAATGGACAAAAATCATCGACCAAACAACTCGGAAGTTGGTTGAGTCGATGCCAAAGAGGTTGGAGGTTGTTGCCGAAAAAAAAAACAGGCCATACTAAACATTGAAATTTCAAATCTATTGCTGTTTGTCAATAGATGGCGCTAGCGTTAAGAGCTGTTCGATTTGGTTCATATCGAAATGTTATAAATCCAGCCTAAACATATGGTAAGCAAACCGATTTGACACTTTTAAGAATTTGTGTTTTCGTAATTTGTTTGTGGTTGCTCGAAAATTACTGATTTTGTGCCAAATAATCGTCATTTGCGGTAGGTGTTGATTTTCTTCTTTCAATCGAAGAAAACGGCGGCTGACGCGCATCGAGAGCTCCAAAAAGTTTACGTAGATGGTGTTCTGAGCGAAAAAACGTGCCGAGATTGGTTTCGTTGCTTTTATGACCATGATTTCGATATCGACGATTGACCACATGAAGGAAGGCCAAAAACCTTCAATTATACGGAATTGGAGACATTGCTCAATGAGGATTCGGAATAAACGCAAGAAGAGCTTGCTTCAGTATTGGGAGTTACCCGAGACAAGCCATTTTAAAGCGTTTGCATACATTGAGGATGATTCAAATGCAAGGAACTTGTGTTCCTTACAATTTGAAACGACGAGACGTAGAGCGTCGTTTGTTTTCCTGTGAACAACTACTCGAGACAAGAAAGTCTTGGGGACTACCCGGTCATGCTGCTACATCGTCAGCTCGGCAAAATATTCACGCTGATAAGGTTATGTTGTGTATTTGGTGGAAGCAGGTCGCTGTAATCTATTATGAGCTTCTGAAACCGAACTGGGGAACGGTACCGAACTCAACTGATGCACTGCGTGAAAAACGGCCACAATACGAACAGAGGCACGATAGAGCAATCCTTTTGCATGACAACCTAGGTTGCTAAACCAGTGAAAACATAGTTGGAAACTCTCAAATGAGCCACTGTACATCACTGCTGTCAGCTGTCAGGTACCTCTCTCCATATTGAACTTTTAGCATTTTAACTGTAGACATCATTCAAAAGAGGGCGTATCTATGACAAGCGCTTATGCAAGCAGTGGGTTTATGTTGACATTGATCCCTTTCCTCTATGATAGAAGTTTTCTGTACATAATTCATATTCTCTCATTCTCTTGTAAATTTATTTTGCACGAATCGATGTGGAGCGGTGGTTTCTATGACATGACCAGAGCTGGTCTCTGCTTCCAAAAAGTTTCCGATTATGTACATAGTTTTTATTAATGGAAAGTGATCGCATTGTTAATGGTGCCGAACATTTTTGATGCACAAAGTGCAACTTTGAGCCCTTTGTGTCACTAAACTCAATACAAATTTATATTATTTATGGTTTTTTTTTTCATTGCCAAAGTATTTTTGAACGATTGTTTTAAATAAAATTGCACTGTCATTTTCTGCCTATTTATGGACCAAAAAAATTCCGCTGTGCGCCGAAAAAGCGTTAAATATTCCTGTGTAGAGCGATATATAAAACAACGAAAATAAATTATGCATATGAGCCAGACTCCTCTTCCCCTTCAGGTAGTGGTTGGAAATGCTTTTTTTCCAAAAAAAAAAAAAATCATTGCAATAATTCGGTAGGACTCATTCAAACTAAATAACTTATTTTTGAACAGTTTCATTTTATACCCTACACAGAGGGTATATTCACATTGTCATTCCGTTTGTAGCGCATAGAAGGGGGCGTGGCAGGTATGGAAAAGAATATATGTTCTTGATCAGCGTCACCACCTGAGTCGATATAGCTATGTCTGTCTGTCTGTCTGTCTGTCTGTCTGTCTGTCTGTCTGTCTGTCTGTCTGTCTGTCTGTCTGTCTGTCTGTCTGTCTGTCTGTCTGTCTGTCTGTCTGTCTGTCTGTCTGTCTGTCTGTCTGTCTGTCTGTCTGTCTGTCTGTCTGTCTGTCTGTCTGTCTGTCTGTCTGTCTGTCTGTCTGTCTGTCTGTCTGTCTGTCTGTCTGTCTGTCTGTCTGTCTGTCTGTCTGTCTGTCTGTCTGTCTGTCTGTCTGTCTGTCTGTCTGTCTGTCTGTCTGTCTGTCTGTCTGTCTGTCTGTCTGTCTGTCTGTCTGTCTGTCTGTCTGTCTGTCTGTCTGTCTGTCTGTCTGTCTGTCTGTCTGTCTGTCTGTCTGTCTGTCTGTCTGTCTGTCTGTCTGTCTGTCTGTCTGTCTGTCTGTCTGTCTGTCTGTCTGTCTGTCTGTCTGTCTGTCTGTCTGTCTGTCTGTCTGTCTGTCTGTCTGTCTGTCTGTCTGTCTGTCTGTCTGTCTGTCTGTCTGTCTGTCTGTCTGTCTGTCTGTCTGTCTGTCTGTCTGTCTGTCTGTCTGTCTGTCTGTCTGTCTGTCTGTCTGTCTGTCTGTCTGTCTGTCTGTCTGTCTGTCTGTCTGTCTGTCTGTCTGTCTGTCTGTCTGTCTGTCTGTCTGTCTGTCTGTCTGTCTGTCTGTCTGTCTGTCTGTCTGTCTGTCTGTCTGTCTGTCTGTCTGTCTGTCTGTCTGTCTGTCTGTCTGTCTGTCTGTCTGTCTGTCTGTCTGTCTGTCTGTCTGTCTGTCTGTCTGTCTGTCTGTCTGTCTGTCTGTCTGTCTGTCTGTCTGTCTGTCTGTCTGTCTGTCTGTCTGTCTGTCTGTCTGTCTGTCTGTCTGTCTGTCTGTCTGTCTGTCTGTCTGTCTGTCTGTCTGTCTGTCTGTCTGTCTGTCTGTCTGTCTGTCTGTCTGTCTGTCTGTCTGTCTGTCTGTCTGTCTGTCTGTCTGTCTGTCTGTCTGTCTGTCTGTCTGTCTGTCTGTCTGTCTGTCTGTCTGTCTGTCTGTCTGTCTGTCTGTCTGTCTGTCTGTCTGTCTGTCTGTCTGTCTGTCTGTCTGTCTGTCTGTCTGTCTGTCTGTCTGTCTGTCTGTCTGTCTGTCTGTCTGTCTGTCTGTCTGTCTGTCTGTCTGTCTGTCTGTCTGTCTGTCTGTCTGTCTGTCTGTCTGTCTGTCTGTCTGTCTGTCTGTCTGTCTGTCTGTCTGTCTGTCTGTCTGTCTGTCTGTCTGTCTGTCTGTCTGTCTGTCTGTCTGTCTGTCTGTCTGTCTGTCTGTCTGTCTGTCTGTCTGTCTGTCTGTCTGTCTGTCTGTCTGTCTGTCTGTCTGTCTGTCTGTCTGTCTGTCTGTCTGTCTGTCTGTCTGTCTGTCTGTCTGTCTGTCTGTCTGTCTGTCTGTCTGTCTGTCTGTCTGTCTGTCTGTCTGTCTGTCTGTCTGTCTGTCTGTCTGTCTGTCTGTCTGTCTGTCTGTCTGTCTGTCTGTCTGTCTGTCTGTCTGTCTGTCTGTCTGTCTGTCTGTCTGTCTGTCTGTCTGTCTGTCTGTCTGTCTGTCTGTCTGTCTGTCTGTCTGTCTGTCTGTCTGTCTGTCTGTCTGTCTGTCTGTCTGTCTGTCTGTCTGTCTGTCTGTCTGTCTGTCTGTCTGTCTGTCTGTCTGTCTGTCTGTCTGTCTGTCTGTCTGTCTGTCTGTCTGTCTGTCTGTCTGTCTGTCTGTCTGTCTGTCTGTCTGTCTGTCTGTCTGTCTGTCTGTCTGTCTGTCTGTCTGTCTGTCTGTCTGTCTGTCTGTCTGTCTGTCTGTCTGTCTGTCTGTCTGTCTGTCTGTCTGTCTGTCTGTCTGTCTGTCTGTCTGTCTGTCTGTCTGTCTGTCTGTCTGTCTGTCTGTCTGTCTGTCTGTCTGTCTGTCTGTCTGTCTGTCTGTCTGTCTGTCTGTCTGTCTGTCTGTCTGTCTGTCTGTCTGTCTGTCTGTCTGTCTGTCTGTCTGTCTGTCTGTCTGTCTGTCTGTCTGTCTGTCTGTCTGTCTGTCTGTCTGTCTGTCTGTCTGTCTGTCTGTCTGTCTGTCTGTCTGTCTGTCTGTCTGTCTGTCTGTCTGTCTGTCTGTCTGTCTGTCTGTCTGTCTGTCTGTCTGTCTGTCTGTCTGTCTGTCTGTCTGTCTGTCTGTCTGTCTGTCTGTCTGTCTGTCTGTCTGTCTGTCTGTCTGTCTGTCTGTCTGTCTGTCTGTCTGTCTGTCTGTCTGTCTGTCTGTCTGTCTGTCTGTCTGTCTGTCTGTCTGTCTGTCTGTCTGTCTGTCTGTCTGTCTGTCTGTCTGTCTGTCTGTCTGTCTGTCTGTCTGTCTGTCTGTCTGTCTGTCTGTCTGTCTGTCTGTCTGTCTGTCTGTCTGTCTGTCTGGCTGTGTCTCTGTCTGTTGAAATCAGGTTTACGAGAAAACTAAGCAAACTAACTCAATGAAATTTGGCACACAGGTCAAACCTTCTTGCAAGCTGCTAGCATATAAAAATTGGTGAAATCGGTTAACGGCCACGCATTCCGCCCATACTCAGTGTAAATATACCTAAGTCCATTTTGAAAAAAAGTTTCTGCGATTTTGATGAAACTTGATGATTTGGTGAAGATGAGAACAAAATTAAAATCAGGCTGGGTTTGAAGTTTGCAAAGGCTCTTAAAGGGGCGTGGCACAGCCCTAAATTTTAACTTTTATAACGCCATAGCTCATAAACCGTTCAAGATATTGTGATGAAATTTGGTACACGAATACAGATCTTATAAATCTTGAATTTCGTATAAAGTGGGCGGGATGGTAAAAGTGGGCGTGGCACTTTTTAGCAATTGAAAATTTGGATTTTGTATAGCTCCAAATTGGCACATACGATTTTCATAAAAATTTTAGGGATAATACCACTGAAAGCAGTCATCAATACAAGTTTAATCAATATTCTGGAAGATTTTGTTGAAGGGCGTGGCACAGCCTACAATATTTATAAACGTTATAAAAAGAGAACTAACAACGCAATCGCTTTGAAATTTAATATGGCAGATATACTCGCTAAAAGGTGTCTTCTTGCAAAATTTTGGTGCAATGGTGCCGGTGGGTGTGGCACCTCCCATATAAGCAAAATACGTTAAATGCTATAGATAGTGTGCTATGAGAGTAATCTGCATAAAATTTTGTGTAGAGGTGCCGGTTACTATAAGCTTTGAAATTCAATGAAACTTGATAAGATTGAAGCAGTGGGCGTCGCACCTCCCTCATTCACATAAAGTTGTAAGTGTTATTTTAAGTGAACTATTGGTGCAATTGATCTGAAATTTGATGTAAGTGGTTTACTGGTTATTAGGTACATATGAATCTAAAGCTTTTGAAATAGCAACGGTGGGAGTGGCACCTCCCATATAATTAAAATACCTTAAGTGGCATAACTATCGAAATATATGAGCAATCATACTGAATTTTGGTGTAAGAGATTTGTTTATGGAAGGCTATTTTTGGATAAAAATCGGACTGTATTGTACCAGTGGGTGTGTCATCGCCTTAAATTTTAAGAATAATTACTTCACATATCGCAAACTATACAAGCTATTGTGCTAAAATTTGGTTTGTTCATGTCAATCACGAATATCATATATTGAAACAAAAGTGGGCGGAATTGTAGGAGTGGGCGTGACATATTTCGTGTTTTTCATTTCTATTCTATTTTCTTCAACATTTCCCATATTCTTTTGACATTTTCAGTTTTTTCCAACATTTTTCAACATTTTTGAACCTTTTTACATTATTTTACTTATTCAACCTCATCAACATATTTTTAACTTGTAATTAAAAAGTACTTTTAATTTAGTGTAGGGTATGTGAGTTTCGGCCTGGCCGAAGATAAAACCTTTACTAGTTCAATTTTAAAAACATTTTATTAAAAAAAATTAAAAAAACTTGTGGAAAACTTTGAGTCTTTTCGATGAATTTGCAATAACTGGATAATTTTCGCATATCAAATTGAGAATTTGAATATCAATACCTTTTTGCTTGGATTGTTGCTGCTAAATTCATGATGTTAAATGTTTGTGATTTCACAAACATATCAGGTGAAATTATTTACTCTATCACAACAACAAAAAATTGGAAATGACTTGGGAGCCAAACCCGTTTTGTGCGCGGAATGTGACGATTTTGGATGCACAAAAAAACAAAAAGCTGTGAAATTAACATATTCGTGTGTCAAAAACATAGCTGTTGTTGAGTGCAAGCACTTGCGGCATGATGTCTGAACTCTTTAAGGTTGGCATAGAAAATGTTGAAAACTTGAAGCCCGAAAAGTTTGAGCAATTCGAAAATATATTGAATATCGAAAATGTTGAAAAAGTTAAAATCAGCTTTGTTTCACTTTTGCTACTTTGTTTGTTTAAGATTTATTTATAGCAATTCGAATTAATTTTGATATGTCTTACTTCATAATTACGATTAGCATTAAGCTATTCAACACATTTTTTGTATTTTTTTTTTTTTTTTTTTTTTTTTTTGTTAAACAAATATCGCTGTTGTGTGCCCATCGCACATATGGTCATATTGTCGAGTTTGTTTGGATGAATTTTTTTACGTAAGATTCAACTTGTCGTAAGTATGTTAGCAGCATTTGTCTTTTTGATTTAACCAAATATATTGCCGTTAATTATAATAATCGATTAATTGTTTGCTTAATGGCGCTTTCACTTTAAACATTTCATTTTCGTATAATTTGAGGTTTCACTTCCTCTTTAAAAAATAAATAGTGAGGTACCACTTTCCTTTTTGATAACGAATTCTCTTACTATTTAGTAAAGTTTTAGCAGAGTAGAGTTGCTCAAACAAAGTGCGGCTCTCAACTCACTAAATTTGGACTATATTGTTGACATTTATCTTCTACGGTTCAGAGTTTTATCAAGTGGTCACGTTATCATAGCTCACAAAACTCAAAATTACACACTGTTAGAAAGAGAAGTAAAGAAAAGTTTGTAGGTCTAGCCGAACAAAGACAAGTGATCTAAAGATTTTGTTTTAAGAGTCAAAAACCGTTTTTGGGTAGATCTGTGCATACACAAGTGCCGTCATCAGGTAAGAGCCTCTGGCTCCAAACTTTCAAACTGCGAAGCGCGGCCCCAACCAGCGTAAATAAAATTCATTAGTCAACGTTTACACGAGGAAATTCGTTCAGACAAATTCTTGTCTATTCTCTTATGTGAATTTGTTTTGCGTTTACACACGAAAACTAGAATTTCTTTGTGCAAGAAAATTTCAAAGCAATTACTGCGTCAACCCGCCATAACGAACGTAAATTCAAAGCATAATATCAGCTAACAAATTCTGTACACCACCCTTTCGTTTTTCCCTTCTTGCCAATAAACAGGAAAACTTTTCCTCAAGACTTTCCTCGTGTAAACGTTAATTTCGGATGTCGCACTGTGGATTTTTGTGGCCATAAATTGCAACAAAATGAAAGTGCTAGGGATTGAACAATTTTTTAAGGCAATCGTCCAAAAATACTTAGGCAATGAAAAAAGAACCATAAATAATTTAAATTTGTATTGAGTTTAGTGACACAGTGGGCTCAAAGTTGCACTTTGTACATCAAAAATGTTCCATGAAACTTGCTATAAAAGCAATAGATAGTCCGCTCTAGTTGGCTTTATTTGAAACAAAATGCTATAATGGATCATATTGGCGAAATGCGCATTGTTTCCACTTTATAAAAATCTTTTTAATTTTTTTTAGTGACTGGCATGAATGAATAAGTGGAAAATTTGCAAGCCTTGACAGAAAACATAAAATATGTATATACTCGGGTCTTGGAAATTTTTTTATATATAATGTGAGAAAGTATGTTTAACTAAAAGCATAAGTTTCAGCTGCTTTTCTTCACAACTTTTTTTAACAGGTTTTCCCTAATGTAGTTTTCGAAGTAACAAATTCTATTGATTTTTATGAATTTCTCTTATTAATTTCAGTGTATCGAAATTAGCCAAAATTGCATATTGGCTAAAACTTTATAGATTATTCTTTTTAAAAAATGTTTGCTGTAGGTTTTGTACTCTATATGTGAATTATGCTGATTTTTTTAAAATTAGAACTTAGAAAGCCATAATTGAAAAATTTTGCAAACTTTGACAGAAACTAAAATCCAAAGTTTCAGTTGCTTTTTTTCACAAATTTTTTTTTCAGGATTATTTTTCTACTGCAACATTTAAAGGAAAAAATATTTTTATTTCTTCACATTTTGCAACGCTTAACAATAATTTTATCAATTGTAAAAGCTCACAGCGTGAAGAAAGTTGCTTAAATTTGGAAAGAAGTTCCTTTAAATAGAGTGGAAAAGATAAGGGCTACTTTTGCACTTTTTATCTACCTTGAGATAATATATATATGTATCGATGCGAGGTGTCACGCCCACTGTTGCTATTTCGCCAGCCTTTGAGTCATATGTATCTAATACCCAGTAAACCACTTACATCAAATTTCAGATCAATTGCTCCAATAGTTCACATATAACTTTATGTTAATGAGGGAGGTGCCATGCCCACTGATGCAATCTTGTCAAGTTTCATTTAATTCCGAAGCTTATAGTAACCGGCACCTCTACGCAAAATTTTATGAAGATTACTCTCATAGCACACTATCTACAGCATTAAACGTATTTTGCTTCTATGGGAGTTGCCACACCCACCGGCACTATTGCAAGAAGACACCTTTTAGCGAGTATATCTGCCATATTAAATTTCATAACGATTGCGTTGTTAGTTCTCATTTTATAACGTTTATAAATATTGTAGGCTGTGCCACGCCCTTCAACGAAATTTTCCAGTATATTGACGTAGCTTATATTGATGACCACTTTCAGTGGTATCATCCCTAAAATTTTTATGAAAATCGTATGTGCCAATTTGGAGTTATACGAAATCCAAATTTGAAATTTTTATTAAGTGCCACGCCCACTTTTACAATTCCGCTCACTTTATGCACAATTTAAGATACATAAGATCTGCATTTGTGTACCAAATTTAATCACAATATCTTGCACAGCTTATGAGCCATGGCGTTATTAAAGTAAAAATTTAGGGCTGTGCCACGCCCTTTTAAGAGTCTTTGCAAACTTTAAACCTAGCCTAATCTTAATTTTGTGCTCATCTTCACCAAATCACCAAGATCCATCAAAATCGCAGCAACATTTTTCCAAAATGGACTTGGGTATATTTACATAGAGTATGGGCGGAACGCCTGGCCGTGAACCGATTTCGCCGATTTTTATGTGTTAGCAGCTTGCAAGAAAGTGTAAACTGTGTGCCAAATTTCATTGAAGTAGCTTGCTTAGTTTTTGCGTAAATCTGATTTCAACAGACAGACAGACAGACAGACAGACAGACAAACAGACAGACAGAGGGACACAGCTATATCGACTCAGGTGGTGACGCTGATCAAGAATATATATACTTTTCCATGCCTGCCACGCCCCCTTCTATGCGTTGCAAATGGAATGACAAAGTGAATATACTTACGGTGTAGGGTATAAAAACGATCGCTACATTTGGTACGAGTTCGGGCAGCAATTGCGAGTCAAAACCACCACAATGCGAATAAAGTTTTTTGTACGTAGGCGAGAACGTTACCATTGTGTTCCTCTCTTTTATTTCCTCTCCTGCTATAGTACGGGTTGGTGTTTGAATCAAAGAGCGAAACAAAGAATGTGAGAAGTAAAGTTTGCGTTGTGCAATTTGAACGTTACGATAAGGTGCGGTTTTTGTTTTTTCATTCCCTGGCCATAACGGCAACGCTGCACAGGTCTCCTCAAGCAGACTAGAAATTATTTTCAAAAACATCAAATTTGGACTGTACAAGCGCTTAAATTCCGCAAATCGGAAACGATCATTGTAAAAGAATATCCGGCTTAAATGGTATTTTTAGCTCGAGATCAATTTTGCTGCAATTGCACGTTCGAAAAACTGCGTTTTGGTCATCTCAAGGATGTTTTTTGCTACATATTATCGTATTCGTCGGAAGGGTTTACGATATGATGACCTATTTCTTGTGTTAGTGGAACTTTTATTCAATTTTCGCAAATCCTTTTTTCATGGTTTTCATCTACCGAAAAAAGTGGGTTAAGCAATTTTTGCTACGACTTTTTACCATTTTCGATCCAGTGGTAGCGTTTTTTGAACATCACGTTCGAAATTCAAATTCCCTAGACAATTAGCGATCAGAAATCTTTATCTTTAAATAAAAATTGGATATTTTTTAATTTTTTTTTTTCTTTTCAGAGCTTTCAGGTGCATTTTTCTGATGAGCTGCTTGATAATAATCTCGGAGCTGCAAAATACTGCATAGGTTCCCATCAACGTGAACGCATATCTGAAAAATCTAGTTCCTTGGAACCTTTTTATCAAGCAGGTGAATTTGAACTTCAGCACGACAAACCTGTCGTATTTGTTGATGCGGGAACATTAATTACAGCTGTTATAGACACAAGAAAAACTGTTGACAATCACGATGGGCGATGGTGGCCTAGGCTTGTGCGTCAATATTCATCGAGGAAAGCGGCTCGAGCGCAAATGAAAGCAAGTTGGCAAGCGTTAATGCTATGTATCGTCCCAAATATAAAGGATACCCATTCGAATATAAAAATATTGTTTGATATGATCGATATCAACAAGATAGATTTAAAGTTAGTAGCTGAATTCAAACTTATTTTGATGGTCAATGGCCAACAAACCGCGACAAAAATTTTCCGTGCACTTACTGTTTCGTCATGCTGTCTGAGTTGCGACAAGGAAAGACATAGAGAACCAGCAAATTGTGGAAACCAGAAAATTGCAAACTTACAGAGATATCAAGAAAGATTTCGATGATTTCAATACAAGAAACCGATAAAAGAACGAAGCGAGATACTGTCACAACACGATTAATCCACCTGAAAAGGACGATTTTTCGTTGCTGGATAAATGCGTGATGCCAGAGTTACACCTACCCCAAAAGTTTGTTATTCACGATTCTGGGATGGTCTTGGTCCAACTAATGGCTACGAAAGGGCTTTTCGATTACCACAGATTAGTCGCAAAAAGTATACATTTGAGGATCCCTAAAGGAATCCGACCAGCCAGATACTGCGATGCAATTGCAAGTTTTTATTAATATTAGTATTCTAAAGCCATGGAACAAGTTGTGACAAGTTATTTTTCAACTCGAAAAGCTTGCCCAAATTTAGGTTTGCATGAAACAAACTTAAAAAGATTATAGCGGGTGATTTCTTAAGCGTTTGATTTTTGAAAATTGAAAAAATCACAGATAATTTGCAACAGTGAATGAAATCTTTAGTTAAAGCGATATATCGATTTCTTTCATTTACTTTTTAAATATTATTTCATATAAATGTTGCCCGTAGCTACGCCTGAGTTGGTTCATCCGTAAACTCCAATTTTGGCATACTTTTTCCAGCATTTCGGTCGGTATCTCACCAATGGCAGCTGTAATGTTGTCTTCTAGGACTGCAATTATGGCTGGCCCTGTACACGAGAGACTTCACGTAGCTCTACAAAAAATAGTCTAGTGGGATAAAATCGTATGATCTTGGCAGCCAATGGAATGCTGCAAAACGTGAGATTAATTGTTCACCAAATTTGCCTCCCAATTGGGCCATGGTATCGCGTGGCATGTGAAACCACATGTCAACCAAGTCCAGTCCTTCCACTTTGGCCAATTAAAGTCGGTAATCATCGCGCGGTACCTTGCTCCTTTGACTGTAACGTTGCGATTTTCATTATTTTTGTAAAAGTACAGTTCAATGATGCCACTGGTCCACAAACCACACCAAGCAGTGGAATTTTCAGTGTCCATTGGCAGCTCTTTAACTGCCTCTAGCTGCTCTGCCGACCGAATTCTGTTTGTTGACGTACCCATTGAGCCAAAGATGAGCTTCGTCGCTGAAGAAAATTTTTCGGTAAGTACACATTTCTCACAGAGCACGAGTTTCGATAGTAAAATTTAATGATTTGGTAGCGCTGGCCGTTTGTTAGTCTATTCATGGTAAAATGGCAAACTTTGCTGAGAATTTTTGGCGTTGCCACATGTTACGAATCACACGGTAGATGTCAAAAAATGTACACTGAAAAAACAAATAGCAAAAAAAACACCCATTTTGAAGCGGCGAAACTTTGAAAAATCATTGAATTTATAACAAAACGCAATTTTTTAAACGTGCAATTGAAGCAAAATTAAACTCGAGGTAATAGCACCCTCTAATTCAAATATTTTTTCAAAAAAAACACCCGTTTTGAAGCGGCAAAACTGTGCGAAACTTTGAAAAATCATTGAATTTATAACAAAACGCAATTTTTTAAACGTGCAATTGAAGCAAAATTAAACTCGAGGTAATAGCACCCTCTAATTCAAATATTTTTTCAAAAAAAACACCCGTTTTGAAGCGGCGAAACTGTGCGAAACTTTGAATCATTGAATTTATAACAAAACGCAATTTTTTAAACGTGCAATTGAAGCAAAATTAAACTCGAGGTAATAGCACCCTCTAATTCAAATATTTTTTCAAAAAAAACACCCGTTTTGAAGCGGCAAAACTGTGCGAAACTTTGAAAAATCATTGAATTTATAACAAAACGCAATTTTTTAAACGTGCAATTGAAGCAAAATTAAACTCGAGGTAATAGCACCCTCTAATTCAAATATTTTTTCAAAAAGATCTGTCCCGATTTGCGAAATAGTGAATTTGGACACTACAAAGTATCCTTTAAACGCCTATACAGTACGAATTCGGTGTCATTTTAAATTATTTCTAATCTGCTTGAGGGGACCCGTGGCTGTTAGTAGGGGAGAAGTGGGAGTTGTGGGCACCCCTACGTATATTTTCACAAAATGAAGATTGAGTTTCGTTGGTAATGTCATTCGCAAGCAATTACCATATGTATGATTCATGCCAAATATCAAAGTAAACGGACGCGTTTGCTTTTGGAAATGAACGAATTGGTTTTTTTTGGGCTTGGAAAAGGTGGTGAAACTTCTTTCAAACATTTTCAATAGTGTATCAATCAAAGTGGATCGATTGGAAAGGTAACTGTAATGTATTTTTTTATTTAGTCGAAGTATTATGCTGAATGGAACAATATCGATTTGAACCAAAAAATTTATGCATAAACATTACTTTTTAAAATGTCTGCTAAAGTTGGTTGTGGGCACAAAAATTGCGTGGGTTGTGGGCACCCATTTTTTTAGTCAAATTTTTTTATATACCTACAATTTCTCAACAGAGCCATCAACTTCAGAGCCATCCACTTCGGTTTCACTCGTCACATCAATGGGCAGTCATTCGATTTTGGATGAAATTGGTCCAGTGCGCAGTGTAACACCAAAGCAACCCTCAAATCGCGGTCGCAAACCAATGAAGAGCTCAACACTGACATCCCCGGAAGTTCTTGCTAATTTGAAGGAAAAGGCAGCTGAACGGGATGCTAACATAGCGGCCAAGGCAACTAAAAAAGCATTTTTTCATATTTTTCCATTTGTAGCATTTTTTTCAAGGGTGCCCACAACCCCCCCTAAAAAAAAATTTTACCTGAAAATGACGATTTTACGAAAGTCTATGTAAAATTTTTTTGCATGACGGAATTGGGGAATGTTTCTTTATAATTAGTTAGCTTAGGTTTCTAGCTTTACACAGATACCCATATGTCCAAATAATATGGGCTAGGTCGGTAATTATAAGCTGAAAACAAAACTATGCCCACAACCCCCACTTCTGCCCTACCATTCCATCTGCATTCAGACATCTCTTATATATCGTAATTGAGTCCCTTAAATTCGTTTACCGCCTAATGCAGCGTTCATTGGGTGTTCGAACGTTCCAAGTGCCAATACCTATGTTGTGTTTCATTAACAAAATGTTGTTTCCGAATTTTAAGTTTGTGGAATTACTAAATTTTGTAAGTTTCTATTACATTTGAATCTTCTTCAATTAAATATGAGTTTTGCACCTCTTAATCCGATATGCATGCTGCCACATTGGGTGGATTTACATGTAAGATGTTGCCACTTGGAGAGCTATTCAATTCATAATAATTGAAGAAAAACTTTAACGCTTTTGTATCCAATACGTCGCATAGCTAGGGATGAACCAGTTATGTGGTGACTAGATTGACTTTTATGCCGGCCATCTATAACTTGTGCTATAGACGCCCTTTTTTTTTTTTTTTTTTTTTTTTTTTCGTGCGTGGGGAGTTAAAAATGCCTAACGCACCATCATAGCCATCGCCATAGCTATGGTGAGAGGGGCTTGCACCCTCTTAGCCAGTCTCCCCGTACCTAGACCTAATTCCACCCCGGGACCGACTTCATGTCATTGCATCGGAGTGAGGTCCTTTAGATTTCGCTTAGAGCGACACCCGGTGGGTTAATAATACACTGCGTATGTGTATGTTCTGCACTTACTCGTTAGCTACTCTAGCGACATCTGCTTCTCTCGTTTAGCCTTCGGTCGCCTCCAGATCTCGTTTTTTCAGCTTCAGTATCCTTTCTGAGTATTTCAGGATTAAGAGCCAGTGTTCTTCGCTAGACACTATTTTCTCGACGATGTTGTTAGGATACAGCGCCCATTTCGCTCTCAATGACATCTCGCATTGGTTTCCACCTTTTACAGTGGAAAAAAGTGTGTTCTGCGTCGTCGTTGTCGGAATCGCCATACAAGCAGCAGGGTGTTTCAAATTTATTAATGCGGTGCAGGAATTTTCTGAAGTAGCCATGACCTGATAGCAGCTGTGTCAGGTAATAGTTTGTATCACCATGTGTTCGAGCCGTCCAAAGTGAGATGTTGGAGATCAACTGGAACGTCCATCTGCCGTGCTCCTCGTTAGTCCATCGTTGTTGCCATATTTCCGTTGTCTGCTCTCTCGCTGAATAAGCTGCCTGTTCGTTGTGGGTGCCGTTTTGTTTGAGTTCATACAGCTTCTTTCTTTCTTGGGCCAGGAGGTCGATTGGAATCACTGCTGCTATTACCATGACGGCTGCTCCTGATACAGTGCGGTACGCTGACGCTATTCGCAGAGCGGATGTTCTTTGCACTTTCATTAGTTGCTTTCTTCTGCTGTCGGTTTGTAGGGTGTCTGCCCATACTTCGCTTCCATAGAGCAGGATCGCATTAGTGGTGGACATTAGCAACTTTCGCTTGCAGGCAGCATGGCCATTTACGTTTGCCATCAATCTGCTAAGTGAGGCTGTGGTTTTTGCTGTCTTTGTTGTTGCGTGCTGTAACTGCGCCAGGTACGTTAGTGCTATAGACGCCCTTTGCAGCCGCTCATTTTGAGTACATACGCTAACAAGTGTGAAAATTGTTTCTCAGCCGTTCAATGAACGCTGATCAACAAGCCGCCCACCCCGAGGTTGTTTGTCCTAACAACTTTGAGTAAAGACGTTAGCAGGAGTGAACTATATGTTACTATATTTTACTTGTTGCATTGACCAGTTAAGAAACATATGTAATGCGCCAAAACTCTACATTTTTCCGGAGCATTTCACATTTCAACTGAGCGCTCGTATATAATGCTGTACATAAATACTGTGGGCTGTGGCACGCCCTTCAAAGAATTCTGCCAGTATAGTGACTTTGCTTGTTATGATGACTGCTTTCAGTGGTATTATCTTTAAAATATTTATGAAATTCGTAGATACCGTTTTTGAGCCATAAAGGGTGTTCCAATAAGAGTATTTAAAAATAAAAACACGTATTTTTTGAGCAAATTGTGATATTTTATTATAAAGTAGACATGTAATTATTGCATTATAAAGTAGTAGACTCGTTCCGGTTAAGTATTAAATAAAATATCTGGCAAATGGCCACCGCGGCTCTGCCATTGCCATTGCTTTTTTTTATAAAATTTTTGATGACTTTTACCCGAAGATATGGCTGTATCACACCGATGACGCGTTGCATATCGGCCTTGAGCTCAGGAAATGTTTCTGGTTTATTCACTTAAGCCTGAGATTTCACGAAAACCCCAAATGATCTTGGTGGTCAGTTGACATCAGAATATCGTGTGATGATTTAGTATGGAAATCGTTGCTGCATTAAATTGATTGTGTGACAGGTGGTGCCGTCCTGCTGAAACCACATGTCGTCCAGATCCATGCCGTTCAGTTGGGGCCACAAGAACTCCGTTATCATAATGTAGTAACTAATGCCGCTCATAGTCACTGCAATTCCGACCTCATTTTCAAAATAGTAAGGCCTAATTACGCCACCTGACCAAAATCTACAACAGAAAGTTGCTCGTTGTGGCTACATTTGTGTCGTGTGATGGACCCAAATTCAGCAATTCAATACTTCATCTGTAAAGATGACATTTTTTTCGAAAAATCGGCATTCACTTCACTTTGCTCCATTGGCCATTGAACAAATTGCGGGCGAATTGTAGCGCTCTATTTTAATATTGGAAAAAACATACGTAACAGCTGTCAAATTTAAGCGTAGCTACTTCAACGAAAAAAAATTTTACAAAGTTTCAAAATGGCATTCATATTGGCACACCCTTTATTTAATCAAATTTTCCAATTATTGAGATGTGCTATGTCTACTACTTCAATTCCGCTCACTCTTAGTACATTCCAAGATATTTATAATTCAAATTTCATTACAATATCTTGAATGGTTCGCGATACATGAGGTTTTAAAAACTAATATTAAGCGCTGTACCACGCCCCTATTAGAGTCTTAAAAACTTAGAACCTTAAAAATCTAAATTTTGTTCACATATGCACCAAATCCCCAAGTTTGATCAAAATCGCTGCAGTTTAGCCATATAGTATATAAATACTTTTATATGTACGAGTATGTACGTATAATCGTTGGTGCGTCTGTTTCTGATCGCGTGCCGTGACCGATTGAGGTCAGTTTTTTTTTTTTCTAGGGAAGGTTAAAAATGGCGATGTTACGTCCCAGATGTATGAGTCTTGTCATATATGTATATAAACGATACAAGCAAAGCAAAATTCAACAAAAAGAGGCGGTATCACGCCTCTCATATGGAAAAACAGAAATTTGTTGTATCTCAGCAATAATTCGACACAGCTGGGTATGCTTCTTATGGTTGTAGATAAAATTCATAATATCTCAACTGTTTGATGTAATTGAATGAAACTTGGTGCATACAATATATAACATATATACAATATATGAGCAGTACCAGCAAAAATAATTTTCATTAAAAAAAAGGGTCTGTGTACATGCCTTCCATATGGAAAAAATCTAAATATTTTATACCTCAGCAATTATTTGAGAAAGCTGGATATTATTTGGATATATATGCTCTGTGAAAGGTTCAAGCATAGTTTAGTTAGCAAAAAAATTGGCGATGCCACGCCTGCTATAAAAGAGAAAAATCAAACTTATAAATTATTTGATGCAGATGAATGAACTTGGTTTGTATAGAAAAAAAAAAAAACAGAAAGAGTTCGTCTATCGCACATAAGCTCATCGAATTTTTATATTTTATTTCAAATGTTTCTTATGGTCTGTGGAAGGTTCTTAACATAGTTTGGTCTGGAAAAAATACGCCTCCCATTTAAGCTAAAATCAACTTAATGTTATCTCATCAACATACGGGCATAAAACTCACTTATAAAACAGCTTGCGAATTCCTCTAAGGATTTTCATAATGGACGACGCCGTCACTTTTTATATCTCAGCAACTGTTTGACGTAGAATCAGAAGATTTGCTACATATGTATGTATGTATTAGGATCAAAAGTAGTTTTGCTGGAAAAATTGAATTTCAATATTTAGTGTTCCTTAACCATATTCACTTCCTCTCCAATATTCAATTTTAAACTCATTTGCATTCATTCAAACAGCAATTTTCCGCGCATTTACGAGCTTGATCATTGGCGCTGCAAGTTTTAGGTTGTCGTGCCTATTCTCCAATCGATTCCAATAACTCTTCCGTCAAGACATTTTAATACAGGTAGTTTTACCAAATCAAACTCATCGCGACACCAACCAAAAAGCGCAGAACACCGTCTGCCAGCACTGCTGGTATTTCTGCATCAATAAATATATTCATATACAAAATACTGCAGCAATCAGGCACGCTGAGCTTAACGTTTAATAAGCATAACAGGTAATGTGGAAAGCAAATGCCGGGAAACTTTGAATTTGGGTAATTTGATTTTTGCGTTTAGAAGCAGTTAATCCAATTTATTTGGACTTACTCTCAAGCCAGCGACTCAAGAACTTATCATAGCTTCATTGTATTACAAATCACGTTAGAAAATTATGTGAAAAAAAAACTTCACTAAGTTAACTTTGAACTAATCGAGGAAAGTCTTTACAAATGCTTGCGATGGTTATTTTTTCGACTGTGGTTGGCATTAAACTTATGCTAAGGGTAAACGACTTCTCCGCTAGTGGTATTGGTTCAATACCCAGTGAAATCGATTCCCGATGCAAAACACTTCAAGTTTTTGTTGAGTGAACATCATCAACACGTCGAATACTAATTTTGGTACATGATAAGAAGTGTCTCCAAACTATCAAAGCATAGCTATAAAGTTTTTATAAGACATTTGTGTAAAAGAAAATACCTGTTTAGTTTTAAGTGTTCTTATTAAACAAAATAATAATTTTTATTCAATATACACTATCGAATAAGTAATTTACAATAAGTACAGAGTTCAAACATTAAGTAAAATACTTTTACAGCTTAACTGTTGGACTTAGTTCTACCTTAAGTACGTTACCTTAACAAAACATAAAGAAACGGAGTTGTCTCTAAAGTACAAACATCTTGCACCTATTTACCCATGCAAACTATGGCTATACTTTGTATTCAAGTACTCAATGAAATGTATATATAATTTCGGTTATTTATTCTCAACGGAATATAACTTTTTAAGTCAAAAGAAGTATGCGCATTTGGCTTAAAAAAAACACCCGGACATAGCCGAGCGGTTCAAACAAGTATTTTATTTTTTGAGGTTACTATATGCTAAAAAAACTAGTTTTCTAAAAAGTTAACAGCTACGATCAGCTTTGAAAAGTGACACAAGTTTTATCAATTTAGATGCTTCAACGCAGAGTTTTAAATTAAAAAAATAAATTTAATATTAAAAAATTGTTTGATTTTTGTATATATGCAAACAAAAATTATTATATAAAGTGCGGATTGTAAGTTGTTGACTAAAACGACAGTGATTGAGCTTTTTCGAAAGTTTTTTTTTTTTTAATTTTAATAAATATTTCGCTTTCAAAATGCTTTTTCAGAAAATTTGTCTCATAAACACACTCAAATGAGAGTAAAAAATTCCTACACCCGCATTTTTTGTGCATGGTTTTAATTACTGGATATCCCTTAAGTAATTTAAAGCAACAAAAAATATTGCCACATACTCTGTAAGCAAAACCATTTTTCAACACCAACAATAAGTACCTCTAGTGATAAGTTTGCTTCAGTTATATAGCCGTTAGAGGTCGAAATTTGGAAAAAAATATCTAATATTATTAAGTAGCACTTTTGCTATTATACTAACAATTTTAATAGCATATACAGTAGGCGCTTGCGTTGAAGCTGCATGATTTCAACACAACAATCAATTATATTATATTGACAAAGTATACATATACGACGCCAAATTCTTAGACATATGACCGACGTTAAAACCAGTTATTCCCAACAAAGAAAAACTTGTTGAGTTTAACAGCGTTCGTTATTTAGAATGGTAAAAATTTTTATCTTTTGTAAATTAGAGACATCAATAGAAAAATTGCAATTTGAAAACTGTTCGTTTATATGGAAATTCATTATATCGTTATACGCTCTATTCGACAAGTTTCACGAATTTTCAGTACATTTGACGATTTTTCAGTATAGTTGGACAGCTGGTGCGGCCTCTGTGGGCTCTGATGTATAGATGCTTTGCAACTACCAAAGCAGACCTTTCAAATGAGCTATATACTCTTGCATTTGTTTTTATTTTTTTAATAATTAAGTTAAGTCACAAATATCGCTTATTTACTTTTTAAAGAGCTATACTGCCCTCAGTAGCGCAAAAACAGCATATCAAAAAATGCATATTCTGAATTCATATACCATGGGATAGCTTAAGATATTTCGCATCCAATGAAGTACGCCGAATGCCGGTGTCTTAGATCAAACTTAAATATAATTCTCCCAAGAGAATCCTCTGCCTCAATCTTAGAGGTATTTCAATAAAACATCAATTTTCTTGAAAAGCATTTTTTTTAGATAGGCTTTTGCGCTGCTGAGAGCAGTATATATCTGCCGTCAATTTTTTTCATAATGCCAACCACTTTAACACTGTGTTAACCAGAGATAAAATGTATTAAATTTTTTTAAACCGCTCTAAAGTCGTGAAATGATCATAGACACTTTTTACATTGAAAACATTAAGGACTTAAGTATACCACATCACACACTCATATTCAATCCCTCCAGCTTAACTGGTTTAAGATGAAAATAATTTTGGATTTTTTCCTTACTTTATTCAATACAGCTGAAAAATCTAAATTGGAGTATGTGGTGCTGTATAGGAATACAAGTGATCTTAAATTAGTTCACAACTCATATTACAAAAGAAAATGTTTTAGTTCTCTAAGGATATAAAGGAGTAAATTTAATTATATCGTCTTTATAAATCAGAATCTTGTGTTATAATTATTTCTAGATATTTACTACCCAAATTGACAACAAACGCTAAAATGAATAATTCATATAATATTTAAGAAGCTTTGAAATTTCGAAATAAAATTTTACTAGGATATAATTAATTTTTAGTCAACAGTGCCATTTTGCAAGACAATGTACAGAATTTTCCTCCAAAGCAATAATAAAAAAAATGTTTTTTTGTTTTGTTAAAGTGTTAGCAAAAAGCACCATTTAAATAAATTTAAGCGAAGATTTTATATCATAATATAATTTGGTAATATTACTACTTTATATTTGCTTGTATTTATACACAACTAATACTAAAAAATGTTTCTAAACGCTTAACTACATAAATAACAGAAAACAAAAACAAATGCGATTAAGACAAAATCAATAAATTTAGTCTAGATGAACATTTGCTCGTATATTGATTATATATATGATGTGTTTTTTAAATTATAAAACTTTAACTATATTGTATACTATTTAAATATTAAAAACTAATCATATGGAACACTGCCCGAGGTTTTTAACAGGAGACATACAATATATAAAAAAGGCGTGCCTCAACTGAGAGTGAACGGTATTTCTTTCCCACCGCCTTCTTTTGCAATGACATTTTCAGCATTTGCTTTGCTGTCAGGCAGTGAAGGTGTCAAGGGCGTTATTGGTATTTCCTCAAAAAATCCAAAAAGCGAGGTATTTTGTGGTACTGGCATTTGTAACTTTTGACCTGCGCGCATTTCTACATGAATTGGTGTTGCCTCAAACTCTGTTGCCTCTACTTCATGAGCTTCAGTTTGTGTAATGACTGGCCAATTAAGGCAATTCTTCAGATCATCTTCGATCTTCATATGTTTGCGCTTGTTACTCGTTTGCATTCTGCGAACTTGTATTTTTTTAAAAAGGAAATACTCTATAATGAAAGTTTCCAAAAGTGCATGTGTCACAAAGAGTACGGCACCATATATGAGCATCCAATAGCGGAAACTCATGACAGGCGGGACAATAAGTTGGAAAAAATGCGCCAGCCATTCCGATGGATATACGACCATATAAATGACTATGCTCAAGTTTATGAGTAATGAAAGACAGAAAGGTAGGTTAGACGAAATTGGTTTACGATAAGGTGCACCTTTAGAAAATACGAAGGCAAGTGTAATGTACTGAAAACTGGATATGGCAAACATGGTATAGTTTTCAAAGCAGCCCAAGTGAGTATCATCTGAGTGTTTAAACGGTTCAAACCAGTCCTGATGATGTACATGGAACCAACCTAAGGGGAAAAAAAGATTAAGACTTGGATAATACTAAATGTATTCTTTTACATACCTGTTACTTGAAATACAACAACAATAAGCAAATGCAATATCAGCGATGCCAGTGGTGTTAAGGATATCAACGAACTAAGTGGCACCTGTTTAACTAATGCGCCCGCATATGACTCTGTTCGACCGAAAAAAAATGCAAACACCGATATTAGACCCAGATCAATGTATAAATACTGTTTATCAGTCAAATTGGAATCGATAGAATATAAAATCATAACAGATATGAATTGAACCATCGAATATGCAGCCATATATTTGAAAATTCCAAACGATGTCACCAGCGCGGCACGACCCTCTTTTATGACTTTAGGTACACATGCAATTGTGGGATTACGTGAAGTGAACGGAGATGCAATTGAAGATTCAGTTTCGCTCAATGAGATGCCTGTATGGGCCACTTTCAGTGCGCCACAATCATTTGCGCCATCACCACACATCGCCACACTGTAATCCAAATTTTGTAATTCCATAATAAGGGATTGTTTCTGTTCTGGTGACATGCGAGCAAAAATTGAGCCGCGCGCCACAAAATTTGCCAATTCGTCAGGAAAATGCTCCCGTACAATTTGCCAGGTTTCACCAACCATAGCAAATCTATAGTTTTGACGCCAACTGCTGGCAATTGCTGACGCGCTGGTCGATGCTTTCGTCAAATTCATATTGACAGTCGTCAAGCTAGATGAGGTAGGTAAGGTTGCACAGCCAATTTCAACATCATAATGAGTCCACGTATCGCAGGTTCGAACACTGTTAAAGCTACTGCTGTTCTGCAGTACAGAAGTGTTGTTTAACGAAGCAATATCACCGTTAATAGTACCATTAGCACCAACACCAACTAGGTCAACTGCAAGAAAAATAGTAAAAGAGTATGATATTTTGAGTTGATATTTAGCATTCGCGCTACTTACGAGCAACTGCGCCTTTCGATAAATTTCCATTGCCGTTAGCTACAGTGGTCGAAACTGCACCATCTTTACTGCCTAATTCCAGCGTATAATACAATTCATGAAGCTTTTCATTATGCGGCATATGACGGACGTTGATTGTTACTAGCGCCTGGGACTCGTCTACAATACCACAATCGCGTGCCACACTTACTGCCGTTAATATATTGTCACCGGTTACCATAATAGTACGTATATTGGCGGCAGTTAGGGAGCCAATAACTTCGGTAGTATCGGGCTTGAGGCGATTCTCCAGTACAACAAAACCAAGAAAGTCCAGCTCACTTTCAACACTTTCTCGGGTTAAACGCTGTGCTTTTGTGTAATTCATCTTTTGGCTAAGTGGCTTATAAGCCATTGCGATAATGCGATAGCCTTGTTTGGCAAAAACAGCTAACTGCTGACTATAGTTATCCGGAATGCTATCTGGATGGCACAACTGCTGTAGCATTTCCGGAGAACCTTTGCAGTAGACGCTAAAATGATTATCACTAAGACGACGCGTTATTACTGACATGCGCTGCAAGTTTGAGCTGAATGGGAATTCGCGTACTATGCCGTGATCGTTGTTAGCCTCGCCATTTAACAAACCCACATCAGCTAGTAAATCATTGACAGATGATTGACGCTGAACGGCTACTGCAGCTGTATCGGAAACCTCATCTGTAACAGATTCGCGTTCGTCTGTAAGTGAAATAATTTATTATTTTCATGAATAGATGGTCCAAAACCAAATGATCGCAATTCGTTTCTAGGCTCTTACTATAGAAAATTAATAAGACGAATCGATACACCCCTGCTCATTGGCTTAATGCAATTGGCATTTTACATGGTACCGGAACCCGGGAGCGGCAAACAATATAAAACGTTTGATGAAATTTTAAACATGATATCCGTGATTTACGAAGTTCCGTTTGCGAAACATATCATACCGTCACTAAACCGGCGGCCAAAATTTTTGATCCACTGCGATTGATTGGCCCATTGACTAATAAATAAGCAAATAATAGACTGGGACACCATACTAAATGGTGAAGCGTTCAATTTGTTTCAAGAATGGCAAGACGAACTTCAATTGTTAAAAAAGATCACTTTCGACCTATGTACGTTTGCTCAATTACAACGACTGCATATCAGCAAATGGGGTAGTGGTATATGTATACTACCCCATATATGTAGTGTTGAAGAGATGAATGGAGTTATTAATGTTGACGTTTGGGTTACTTTTTAACGAGAGGTACCACGAGAGGCATTACGCAAATTTAGTTTCTGGGAAGCGGGTCCAACTGGTTACGAGAGAACGAAAGTGATTGGCAAAAGACACCTGAATTCAGTTAGCGCTGAGTCCAACATGGACAGAAGTAAACCGATTCCCATATTTCCAATTCAAACATTTAGTAATTTAAAGATATCATTGAGAATGGCAGCTTACATCCTTCCTTTTATAAAAAAATGCAAGGGAAAAATTGAAATTAGTCAACATGAAAAGGCAAACGTGACCACATTTAATGAACTGAAAGAGGCTGAGATCTTTTGGAGAAGCTATAACATCGATGAGCACTATCCTCTGTTGCAAAACAAACCCATTTCATGTAAAACTAAAATCGTGCCATTGAATCCATATATCCAAGAAAGTGTCATGAGACTTAAGATCCGTTTAGCAATCGAAGAATACGGGGTATCGAAACGCGATCCAATCATGCCAATCGCTGGGTGAGGTGTACGCGCAACGAATATTTCCGATAATGCAAGAACCGATTATATTTCATAAAATCTAATGACGTTCAGAAAATTTAAGCACTCAATATCATTTAATGTAATTCCGGCACGAGCAGCTTGGTGGGGTTGTTCTGGTAGCGGCTAGTAACCATTACCAATGAAATAAGAATTTGTTCGAAACAAAGTACAAGACCCTGCACCCCTGGAATTGTCAAAAAAAAATGTTTTTGAAAATTTTCCGTTGGTTTTGATTATAATAACAAGAGCTCTTTACTTGGAGGAGGCTTTAAATCAAGTAAAAAGCCTCTTAATAAATAAATAGCGAAGCAGAGAAAAATAGTTTAGGTTAAAAACTAAGTTCTTCAATTTTGTTTGGCAAACCTAAGCGTTATCGCAAAATGTACCGATAGTGCGCATAAGAATATTTATTGGTATACGTTACCCCCGTGTCTTTACATACCTTTTTTAGGCTGCCGCACAATGGTCGGATGTATCAGACCAAATTTTTGACTATCTGGTATATCCTGTGGATCCTCCAATATCCATCCAGTTGATTCAAACATTTTAAGATCTAATGGATCACCCATCATCTTACCGTTCATAACGGTTATTGAATGACATGTAACCATGCCAAACAAAAAATGATCGACAGACAAACGATCGACCTGTTTAATAGGCATTTGAAAAATATTTGTAGAAGATTTTGGTACTACGCCCCACATGTCAAGTCCTTCTTCGGTTAAAGTTCCAGTCTGAAAATAACAAAATTTTAAACTGTGCCATTTATCGCACGATTTGTTGTTTGTGTGGTCACTACCAACCTTATCAAAGCAGCAACAGTCAATGCTACCCGCAACATTAATAGATCTCGGTGATATGCAATAAATGCTGTTGTTCTCTAGGCGCTTTTGTGCGTAGAATCGGCCTACAGTCATAGCAGCTGGCAAGGCTGGAGGTACTACAATTGTTATCAGATCTAATGACTCCACAGCAATTTTTACTGGATCGACATCGCGCATTATCTAGCAGTTAAAAGAAATGTACAGAAATATTAAATAATAGCTGAAATCAAATCTATAAGAGCATGCGATTATTTTTTATTGAATATATATTCAACATATCTGAACATATGCTAAGTTTAAAAATGAATTTCCTGATTTTTATAATTTTGTACTCACTCACCTTGCTTATAAGAGTGTAAACAAAGCCTATAAGTGCTATAAGGCCTAAACATTCGATAAACTTATAAGAATCTTGTTCAAATTTATAGTCCACAGGCGGTGGATATAATATCGAACGTATGAGGCCTCCTTTTGCTGTAATGTTACCCGTATTTATCACAATTGCGAGTACTTTTTCTGAACCAATGTAGCGAGTCTGTATAACTTTCGTGCCACAGAACAGTGTATGTCGCGCATGCTCCTTCTTGTCAAAAATCATGTCACGTCTTAATGGCAAGGGAGTTTTTGTAACAGGTACACTTTCGCCTATATTACAAAATAGAAGTAAAATATATTAATAAGTTTTTGTTTCTTTTCTTTTTAAGCGAATATCATTTGTATTGCTTATTACCTGTTAGCATTGCCTCGTCGAGTATGCAATTACCAGACAACAAGACTGCATCACATTGCATAGTGCATCCACTGGTGGGAATCTCAATAATATCACCCGGAACCAAACATTGTGTTGGCAGTTCATTTACCTCGCCACGTTCAGTTAAAACTAGAGCATTGCCAGTGTTAAGTACAGTTTCGCGCAGTGCATCTTGATTCTGAAAGCGAAAAGTATACCAAAATATACATATGATCAGCATAAATTAGACCTTACGGCTTCAAACATAAATTTTGATTGTATAGAGAGAAGAGTCATAATTTAACTATCAAAGATTGATGTATTTTTATTTATCGTTTGCGAATTTTAATAAAAAATTACTCAAAAGAATATGAGCAATGACAACAGACTAAAACACTGCAGGCGATAAATTTTTATAAAAAATCACGAGGTAATTTAAAATAATATCCTATTTTAAGCTGTTATTCATTTGGGCAATGGCCTCTAGCAAACAATCGCCTAAGATACTTAAGTAATTATTTTTGAATGATTTTTTATAATGAACATTCGCCCAAAATTAGATATCATTTTGGGCTAATTGTCATTTGAGTAAAGGTACATTTCAAATGTGCCTTCATTTCTCTCCAACACTACCCCGATTCAAGTATTTTCTGTTCTAACGAACACGATGATTGTGCTTTATACTTTATATATGGGTCATTCCATCTATAATTGGCTTATCATTACCCTCATGTTTTCTAATTAGGCTGAAACTTTTTTCAGTGATTGGTCTATCATGTAGAAGATATAAAAAAATTAGATAAAATTTTTTTAACCATTATTATTGCTTAAAAAAAAAGTTTCAAATTGTGTTAAAAAAAAACTCGTAAGTAAAACAAAAAAATTCATTGATGAATATAAACAAACCACCACAATCCAAATTAGCTTTTATATTATTTTTAGGTAGTTGTGTACTAGTAGATGACAAAAAAAACTTCAAATCTGAATAAATGAAGGCGTGAACGGTTTCTATGTGGTAAAAGATAAAAAAATTTACCTTACACGAAAACATCAGTTTCCCAAATACTCCATCATCGATTTCAACTTTTTAGGCTCAAAATTTTTAGAACATATAGGAGTACCATCCCTGAAAATTTTATCCATGTTTTTTAACCCTATTTGATTTTACAATCATTTAAAACTAAGATTTATGTTTTGCAATGTAAATTGAAACATTGAGAATGAGTCCGAGAAAATAAAATTTGAATTGATTTCAGCCTTTGTAGGCTCAAAATTTGCAAAACATTCAGGAGTACCATCTCTGAAAATTTCATTCATTTTCGTTCACTTTATTTCATTTTACAGGTATCTTAAGTTAAGATTTAGGATTTGCAATGTAAATTGAAACATTGAGAATGAGAGCGAGAAAATTTGAATATTCCGTTATATTTCTTTCATAAATATTCCACTGCATACACTCGTGAAAAAACATGCATAAAATTTTCAGGGATGATACTCCTCTATAGTCTAAAAATTTTGAACCTATAAAATCTGAAATCGATGATGGAGTATTTGGGAAATTGATGTTTTCTTGGAAAGTCAATTTTTTAATTTTTTACCACATAGAAACCGTTCAGGCCTTAATTTATTCAGATTTGCAGTTTTTTTTGTCATCTACTAGTACACAACTACCTAAAAATAATATAAAAGCTAATTTGGATTGTGGTGGTTTGTTTATATTCATCAATGAATTTTTTTGTTTTACTTACGAGTTTTTTTTTAACACAATTTGAAACTTTTTTTTTAAGCAATAATAATGGTTAAAAAAATTTTATTTAATTTTTTTATATCTTCTACATGATAGACCAATCACTGAAAAAAGTTTCAGCCTAATTAGAAAACATGAGGGTAATGATAGGTCCATTATAGATGGAATGACCCATATGTATGTTGATTTCAAACCTACTTCTTTCGAAGAAGTTCTGACGTCAGAGAGTGTTTACTTGCATGTCTGACAGCTTGATGGCGAGGCTAGCATATAAAAATTGGCGAAATCGGTTAAAGGCCACGCCTTCCGCCCATACTCTATGTAAATATACCCAAGTCCATTTTGAAAAAAAGATGCTGCGATTTTGATGAAACTTGGTGATTTGGTGAAGATGAGAACAAAATTAAGATTAGGCTAGGTATGAAGTTTGCAAAGACTCTGAAAGGGGCGTGGTACATGGGCCTTCCGCCCATACTCTATGTGAATATACCAAAGTCCATTTTGAAAAAAAAAAATGCTGCGATTTTGATGAAATTTGGTGATTTGTTGAAGATGAGAAAAAAATTAAGATAAGGCTATGTTTGCAGTTTGCAAAGACTCTGAAAGGGGCGTGGTACAGCCCTAAATTTTAACTTTTATAGCGCCATAGCTCGTAAACCGTTTAAGATATTGTGATGAAATTTGGTACACGGATACAGATCTTGTGAATTTTGAATTGCGCATAAAGTGGGCGGAATTGTAAAAGTGGGCGTGACACTTTTTAGCAATTGAAAATTTGGATTTTGTATAGCTCCAAATCGGCACATACGATTTTCATAAAAATTTTAGGGATAATACCACTGAAAGCAGTCATCAATACAAGTTTAATCAATATTCTGGAAGATTTTGTTGAAGGGCGTGGCACAGCCAACAATATTTATTAACGTTATAAAAAGAGAACTAACAACGCAATCGCTTTGAAATTTAATATGGCAGATATACTTGCTAAAAGGTGTCTTCTTGCAAAATTTTGGTGCAATGGTGCCGGTGGGTGTGGCACCTCCCATATAAGCAAAATACGTTAAATGCTATAGATAGTGTGCTATGAGAGTAATCTGCATAAAATTTTGTGTAGAGGTGCCGGTTACTATAAGCTTTGAAATTCAATGAAACTTGATAAGATTGAAGCAGTGGGCGTCGCACCTCCCTCATTCACATAAAGTTGTAAGTGCTATTTTAAGTGAACTATTGGTGCAATTGATCTGAAATTTGATGTAAGTGGTTTACATATGCATCAAAAGCTTTTGAAATAGCAACAGTGGGCGTGGCACCTCCCATACAATTTAAATACCTTAAGTGGCATAACTATCGAAATAAATGAGCAATCATACTGAAATTTGGTGTAAGAGGTTTGATTATGAAAGGCTATTTGTGGATCAACATCTGACTGGATTGTACCAGTGGGTGTGTCGTCGCCCTAAATTTTAGGAATAATTACGGCACATATCGCAAACTATACAAGCTATTGTGCTAAAATTTGGTTTGTGCATGTCAATCACGAATGTCATATCAAAAGTGGGCGGAATTGGAGAAGTGGGCGTGACATATTTCGTGTTTTTCATTTCTATTCTATTTTTTTTAACATTTCCCATATTCTTTTGACATTTTCAGCTTTTTAAAACATTTTTGAACCTTCTTACATTATTTTCGACTTATTCAACCTCTTCAACATTTTTTTAACATTTATTTAAAAAGTACTTTCAATGCAGTGTAGGGTATGTGAGTTTCGGCCTGGCCGAAGATAACACCTTTACTAGTTTTTTGTAAAATAGTTGTAGCGACTCAGCCGCGGCAGCGTTTTTTCCCATTAAGGGGGGTGCCACGTTCACTTAAAGAACTTAGAGTCTATAATGAAGTAAGTTTCATTAAAATTGGTCTATAAGAAGATTATTTCTTTGTTAGGGGCGTGGCACCATTTACCATTGGAAAACAAATTATTGCGTGCACTGCCCCATTTCACATTCTTTCCAACCAAAAAAAATCTTTAGCGATTATGTTGTGTTACTCTATATGTATTTATTCATTTTTATAGATTGGCTTGGATGTGGAGAAAAAATTCTTGATAGCATCCATTGTTGGAGTAATTAGCCATCTCCAAAATGAAAAAGTGGCACTCACATCTAAAAGTATATTTAATGCCTTAAATTTTAAGCCAAATTACATCGGTAATGCAATGGGTATGAAATTGGTCAATACACGAGCTGTTTGGGTGAAAACCTGCTTGTTTACGAGCGAAAAAGTTTAAATCTGAGTTTCAGTTTTGTACTTTCTATTTTCAAGCAAAAACAAACGAAGAATTTTAAGTATGTGAACATTTCCCCATATGAATTATCTGAATTTTAAAAAATTTGAATTTCGAATTATCTGAATTTCAAAACATCTTTACTTCGAGTTCTCTGAATTCTAAGTTATCTGAAATATTTTCATTAGCTGCTTCGGTCTTCGATTTGATATATTTGAGTCGTGTGTGGTTCACTACTGCTTTGCAGAGACAGTGCATCTCTATTTACACAAGTACTTTATATGGTCTATTTGAGCTATAATTTACATACATAGTCTAAAGTTATACAAATAACCCACCTTCTTAGTTTGCACAATTGACATTGATATTCCAAACATAGACATCAGCAATATGACACAGGCGTAGTAGTAGTAATCGTAGGTAAACCAAAGTATTACAGAAAATATTTGGAATACATAAAATGGATTCAGCACTTCCAGAAAAAGTAATGTCTTCACATCCTTATATGGTATACTGATTTCATTCGATCCATAGACTAAACGGCGCGCCAGCTGTTCCTGTGCTGTCAAGCCACGTTGCTGATGCAGAAAAGTGCTTGGCACATCAACATCCAGACCCTTGATCTTATGAAACGAATGAGTTTGATGATCCCAAGCATATCTTAGTTGTTTGCAGTTGAAAACGCGAACACTTTTTATATCTGTAATAAATTTATACATAGTGTTTTTATTCAGTTATGACGTTATACAAGCTACCACGGTCACAGCACAGATTGTTTTTGCTTTCAATATAATTTAGCTAGAGGAGAGCATTTTCTATTCTATATATGTATGTATATACTAGAGGGGTGCATGAGTGCACTTGAAACGACTATCGCCACGTTACGAGTACAACGAGCTTTTGTGCACAAAAACCTCAAATCAAATCAAAACAAATCGAAACATCAAGCACGTGAGGTAAGTGCTGCACTTGAAAATACATAAAAAAATAAAATGTTCTACGAGTTTAAGCTTTCGAAGTTTATGTATTCGCTTCAAGTGCACTCACGCAGACCTCTAATGCGTACGTTGAAAATAACAATTTGTGACAGTGATATTGCCTGCATAGCAACAACCTTATTCTTATTTTACACATAGTATTATCAGAGGAACTTTTTCGATATTATCTCATCTTGTAGGCGAGAGAGAGAGAGAGAGAGAGGAGGAGAAGGAAGAGAGTACAGACCAGTGGCGCCCACTACCATAAGCAACGATAAGCATTTGTTAACGATTCTGTATACGTGCATGCTTTGTTACGCTTTTTCAGCGCCTTCTTGCTCTCGTTTCTATGCTCTCTGAGCGCCTGGTTGTTCTCTGAGCAGCACTGGCACATACCAATGACTAAACGAGATCGGAAAAGCTTTAATAGTTGCATCACTTGCAGGTGAAATTTTATAATTTTGTTTGATATCATTTTTTTCAAGACGTTTGTGTTTCATTCCAAATTTGAAGTTATTGTTTACATTCTTTTTAGATTTAATTCTTTAGTGATTTTGAAACATAAGACAATTTCAAGTGTGTTCCAACCGATTTTGTGTTTTGTTATGAATAGGACATAACTCAAAAAGTACAGGAGCGATTTTATAGTTTCGTGCCAATGAAATTAATTAGTCAGTCTGCATTTCTCGTCGATTATATATTTGGCGACAAATTAAATAGCAGACGGTCAAATGAGAAATTTCAAGATTAAAGTATATATGTTACCGGCCAAACTAGCTACCTTTTAGCCTAAAAATAGACAATGAAGTTTTAACGCAAAAGCACAGTGGCGGAGTAGTGAAGACAAAGACTGTAGCAACGTTAGACAATTAAACGTGGGTGATCTTCGGCCGCGGCTCAACACTAGCATCCTCCATTATGTCATCAGCCGAGGTATGTCCAATACCGGCTCAGTGCTTTTGCATTTAAATTAAATTGCATACTTTTAGGCAGACAAATGAAACTAGTTTGGCCTAGGAAAAACTAGTTTATTCTAAAAACTACCTTGGACGGTAATATATGTACCGATCTTGTTACCACTTTTCAAGTTTTAGCCATAAAAAATGTGTCTGGGTAAAAAATTAAACTTTTTTTGGAAGTTTTTTCTCTCAATCACAACATTTTTCTCAGTAGGCATAACTTTATAATTTTCATGAATATTTACCTATCTTTTTCGGTTGGAACACACGCAAGGCGAGACAAAAAAAAAAACGTCATCTAAAAGCATATGATAACTTCAAATGACAATGTTAAGAAAGTTGCCTGTGAAGGCGCTTCGAGTAACTTCTTTTGAAGTTCTACTCTCTTGCCTAAGATACCTATCGGAGTGTCTTAAAGTGACCACGTGTGAATCTGGTAGTGTTAGCATTAAAATGGTTCTTCTACTTACACCTAAACTGTGCCGAGGAGAAATGTAATGATAGATGCATATTCTTCTCATCGAACTCATGCTCCATCGGGATACCATCAGTATTTTTATCTAAATATCTTTTTTGCGGTTGACATTGCAGTAGATCACTGAAAATATAAGAAGTTTATACACAAAAAAAAAAATTAAATACATACAGAACATGAACATAGATATAAAATTAGATAGGCTGGCCAATTTTTTATGAGTTTTATACTATTAATTTTTTTTTAATTATATTACGAAGCAAGTTCGAAGTTATCAAACATTAAAAAAATGGTCCAAACTTTTTTATCTACACGAATGTAATAACATAAAATCTGTGGATAGTGGCAGACCTGAACGCAGATGTGTGCGCTAAAATTTCCATATGACAACAAAATCACACGCAAATTCAAGTTTACTTTCGCATTTTAAAAATAGGCATAGAGAACGCTATAGAAAAGTCGAGTGTATAATAGAGGTATGCGCAAGCGCATTTGAAACAAACAAAGCTAAGCCATTTTGTTGTATCGCTCTATTTTGTGCTACTGGTACTGATGAGTTGCAGAATGTCACGCTTGACCTGTACTTGTCAATAACTCCTATAGTCTGACATCACAGCAAGTTCGCTTGCGCAGACCTCTAGAGCAGTGGTGCTCCGCGTAACGAAAGCTAAACTCATATAATATAAAAAAATATATATAAATTTATTAGAACAAATTTTCAAAATTATGTCTGTATCATATAATAAGACACTAATCGTCTCAGTTCTATATGGACAAAAAAGTGATACTAAATAATATATAATATATATATATATGTATATTACATAACTCAATTTTTAACCTACATATACAGTTGTGTGAAAAATAATAAGGACACCTGTGTTTCAAATGATTAAGTTCTAATAAAAATTAATAGATTCAGTTTTTAAATTAAATTTTGGCACTATCTTATAGTTTGGAGATATCAATTAATAAGCAAATTAAGTTTTTACCCAGATTGGATTTTTTTTCATTAATTTTTTATTTTTAAAAAATACTTTGTACATTTGGTCTGTGAAAAAAATAAGGACACTTCGTGTTATAATGAAAACTTTTTAAAAAACAATAAAAATTTAAATAAACTTGCTTAGGATACTGCTCAAAAATGATTTTAGAGAAGATCAATATTTAGTTGAAGATCCCTTGTTGCTCAAAACTGCTTGGCACCGCCGTGGCATTGAGTTTATAAGTTTTTGACAGGTTGTTGTCGGTATTGAGTCACGTTGAATAAGGTCCCACAGCTTATCCCCACTTGACGGACACTTTCTGTTGAGCAATACTTTTACAATGTGCCACAAATTTTCTATTGGATTTAAGTCCGGAGATTGTGCTGGGCACTCTAAGACCTTGACATCATTGCTCCTAAGCCACTCCGTGGATGAAAAAATCGCGTGATACTTTCCATCTCTTAAATTAGAATCCTATAACTGGTTACGAAATCCATTTGGGACATTTGAATTTTCAAATACGGAACTATCTTTACAAGAAGAAGAAGAAATTATTTCCTTGTCAATAGATCGCTCTCTGAAAATGGAGTTCACAAAAATGTCAAATGAACATTTTTGGATTTTCGTCCAAGCAGAATACCTATCTCTATCTAAGAAAGCAATCACGATTTTATTACAATTTGCTACCTCATATCTTTGTGAATTAGGATTCTCAACATTAACCAATATTAACACTATAAAACGAGAAAGACTTACCGATCTAGAAGAGAAAATGAGGGTAGCAATATCTTATAAAGAGTGTTTTTTTTAGAGGTATAGAGCTTCGAATTGAAATAAAACACAAGAAAATCGTTTTAATGTCCATCAATTTGGCTTTATTGGAAGGATAATTTTATGCCATTAATGTTTAAATATGATTTCGGGCATGTGGCCGCCGCGGCTGGCTCGAATAAAGCCAATTCTACAGGTCCAATTTTGAACCACTTTTTCGAGCATATGGGGCCGTATGTCGGCAATAACGCCACGAATGTTGGCTTCCAAGTCCCCTAACGTTTCTGGTTTGTTGGCGTAGACGAGCGACTTCACATATCCCCAAAGAAAATAATCCAATGGTGTCAAATCACACGATCTTGGTGGCCAATTGACAGGTCCATTCCGCGAAATTATGCGCTCATCGAATGTTTCCTTCAATAAATCGATTGTGACGTGCGCTGTGTGACATGTAGCGCCGTCTTGTTGGAACCACAACTCATCCACATTCATGCCATCCAATTCGGGAACAAAATAGTCGGTTATCATGGCTCTATACCGGTCTCCATTAACGGTAACTGACTCTCCAGCATTATTTCGGAAGAAGTATGGCCCAATGACTCCACCAGCCCATAGAGCATACCAAACAGTCAGTTTTTGTGGATGTAATGGCGTCTCAAGGGTCTCATGTGGATTCTCTTCACTCCAAATGCGGCAATTTTGCTTGTTGACGTAGCCATTCAACCAAAAATGAGCCTCATCACTGAACAAAATTTTGCGATGAAAATCAGCTTCGAGATCAATCTCATTTTCGGCCCATACACCAAAATCACGACGCATTGCATGGTCTCGCGGCTTTAATTCTTGCACAAGCTGGATCTTGTAAGATCGCAAGCCAAGATCTTTGCGCAAAATCTTCCATAAAGTTGATGGACAAAGCTCCAATTGCTGTGCACGGTGGCGAATCGATTCATTCGGGTCCTCTTCAACATTTTGCTCAACAGCGGCAATTGTTTCTTCGGTGCGCACTGTTCGACGTCTCTGCGGATGCGTATTATCACATAGAGTAAACGTAGTGCGAAAACGATCCATGGTTAACCGAATTAATTGCTCTGATGGACGATTATGTCGACCATAAAATGGACGGAGCTTGCGGTAAGCTTCGCGAACTGAACCATTATTTTCGAAATAAATTTGCACGATTTGCAAGCGTTGTTCTTTTGTCAACCTGTTCATGATGAAATGGCAAACCAAACTGAACATAAATGACATTAGAGTTGCCAGATTTGACCATAAAATGCCAGTTTTATCTCTATTCGAAAAACAAACCTCTAAAAAAAACACCCTTTATCAGACCTAATATTGGCGAAATATGTAAAACTCGCCAGGCTCAAATATCCCATTGATTTTTTTTTTATATTTTATCGTTGTTATTTTGAATTCGTAACAATTTGGTTTTGTTGATTTTATTTTATATTATGTATATTATAATTATTATTTGACTTGAATAAATAAAAATAATTTTATATATTTCCGTATACAATCCAAATTACTGGAATCAATGTTATTTGGTCTGATGCTCCGGGAAGGTTTCATGTAATTAAATGTGCTCCGTGATCCCGAAAAGGTTAAGAACCACTGCTCTAGGGTATAAGATTACAGCATAAAATATGCGGGAAAGAAAGTAATGCATTTTGATGAAATTAACGAACCAAGGCTGCCTTGCCAAAGCTCGTCCCGATGCCCAAATTTTAGCCAATTTTGTTGTTTTAACTAAAACTGTATAATATTACACTTGAAAATGTATGTGAAATGATAGAACTCGCAGAGGCCTATACATAATATTAAAAAAAATTGTTGAATCTGTCTGAAACATGGCTTTTCGACGATGTTTTGGTTCGATTTTCATCAATGAAGATAACAGCTTGAAATGTATGCCAAATGATAGAGCTCGAAAGTGTAAATGAAATATATAGAGTTGCCTTATTTCATTCACCTTGTTCAATAAAATGCTGATATATACAAAATATCGTTTTATTCGCATACGGAAGACGTGGTACCGCACATTTTGTCCTTTGAAACTTACTTTTGCCCATATGTACCGAGTCCCATTAATCTGCGTTGAAAAACAATTATAAAATTGAAAATGAAATGAAAATTTTATTTAAAAAATACTTTTGTATCATAGCCACCCTAAATATACACCCTGAATAATATTTTTACAGTGTAAGCTGTGCCTATTAATATAAAAGTCACGTGGTGCAAATATTTAAAGCAATTATATTAAGAGAACTAACATGCAGTCGCTATGAAATTTAACATGATAGATATGCATATATCCTTGCTATTAGGCATCTCATGACCAAACATGAGCGAATAGTATCTGTAGGCGTGGCACCTCCTACACAATCCAAATTTAGTGTGCTATTAGAGTAATCTTTTTGAAATTTTGTGTGGAAGTGTCGGTTACTTTAAGCTTAGAAATTAAATGGCGTTCGAGGGGATTGCATCAGTGGGCGTGGAAACCCCTATGCAAGCAAAAATGTTTTATGTTATGCTTGGCGTACTATAAGAGTAATCCTAATAAAATTTGGCGTATAGATCTCGGTTACCATAAGCTATTCTACTAAATTGAAATTGATGGGATTCCATCGCTGGGCGTGGCACCTCCCATGTTGAAAACCAGCTATAAGCGGGCAATTTTTTGATTTTCTATAATTTTTTTGACTTATTCAACATTTTTGTTTCGATTTGCCAAAATTTTTCAATTTGTTTCGAAATTTCCCCTGGCTTGAAGATTTCTTTTAGTTTTCCAATTTCTTTCAGCATCAGCATTTTTTGATTGTTCAACCTCTTTGAATTTTTTTCAACCTCTTTCAATTTTCTTCAACTTTTTCAAACGTATTCAACTTGTTTCGTCATTTTCCAAGTTTTATCGACTTTTTAGAATTCTTCAACTGTTTCAAAATTCATTTCAACTTCTTTCAAACGTTTTAATTTGTATACCCTACACAGAGGGTATATTCACTTTGTCATTCCGTTTGTAACGCATAAAAGGGGGCGTGGCAGATATGGAAAAGTATATATATTCTTGATCAGCGTCACCACTTGAGTCGATATAGCTATGTCTGTCTGTTGAAATCAAGTTTACGAGAAAACTAAGCAAGCTAACTTAATGAAATTTGGCACAGACGTCAAACCTTCTTGCAAGCTGCAAGATACTACTGAAAGTAGTCATCTATACAAGTTTAATCAATATTCTGGAAGATTTTGTTGAAGGGCGTGGCACAGCCTACAATATTTATAAAAGTTATAAAAAGAGAACTAACAACGCAATCGCTATGAAATTCAATATGGCAGATATACTCGCAAAAAGGTGTCTTCTTGCAAAATTTTGGTACAATAGTGCTGGTGGGTGTGGCACCTCCCACATAAGCAAAATACGTTTAAAGCTATAGATAGTGTGCTATGAGAGTAATCTTCATAAAATTTTGTGTAGAGGTGCCGGTTACTATAAGCTTTGAAATTAAACGAAAATTGATAAGATTGCATTAGTGGGCGTGACACCTCCCTCATTAACATAAAGTTGTAAGTGCTATTTTAAGTGATCTATTGGAGCAATTGCTCTGAAATTTGATGTAAGTGGTTTACTGGGTATTAGGTACATATAAATCAAAAGCTGGCGAAATAGCAACAATGGGCGTGGCACCTCCCATACAATTAAAATACCTTAAGTGGCATAACTATCGAAATAAATTAGCAATCATACTGAAATTTGGTGTAAGAGGTTTGTTTATGGAATGCTACTTCTGAATCAAAATCTGACTTGATTGTACTAGTGGGTGTATCACCGCCCTAAATTTTAAGAATAATTACGGCACATATTGCAAACTATACAAGCTATTGTGCTAAAATTTGGTTTGTGCATGACAATCACGAATGTCATCTAATGAAACAAAAGTGGGCGGAATTGAAGATGTGTGCGTTACATATTTCGTGTTTTACATTTCTATTCTATTTTTTCAACATTTCCCATATTCTGTTGACATTTTCAGTTTTTTAAAACATTTTTGAACCTTTTTACATTATTTTCGACTTATTCAACCTCTTCAACATTTTTTTAACATTTATTTAAAAATTACTTTCAATGCAGTGTAGGGTATGTGAGTTTCGGCCTGGCGGAAGATAACACCTTTACTAGTTTTTTTTTGGCATTTTAACCCTATTCAATATTTTTTTAAAAAATCTGACTTAATCAATTGCATCCAACTTTTTCCAATATTTTCCATAATTTTTCGACTTTCAACCGTTTCAACTTTCTTCATTTGCGATTTTAAAATGTTTCAAACTCATTCAACTTTTATTAACATGTTCCATATTTTTCAACTTCATTCAACTTTTACAGAGTTTTTCTTTTTTTTTCCATATTTTTAATATTTTCCATATTTTATGAACGTTTGCAACCGCATTGAAGTTTTTTCAACTCTATCAACTGGTTCAACATTTTTCAAACTTCAATTTTCAACATTTCCTGTATTTTTTCGACTTTTTCCTTATTCAACTTTATTCGACTATTTCAACCGCATTAAATTTTTTTCGAGATTTTCAACTTTTTCGACCTCTATCAAATTTTTCTAACATTTTCTATATATCTAGATCTTTTTTTATTTTTTTCAATTTATTTCAACTTTTTCAACTTCTTTCAACTTTTTTCGACTCTTTCAGCCTTTTTCGCCAATTCAAAAAAAATGTTTAACTTTTTTCAATCTGTTTAATTTTTTTCGACTTATCCAACATTTCTCGGACTTTTCAACCCATTTCAACAGCTCTCATACTGCTTTAAACTGCTTTGACTTTTTTGAACATTTTCCATATCTTATCAACCTCTTTCAACTTTCTTCACTTTTTATCAGCTTTTCAACCCTTTGCAATATTTTCGATAAATTCAACCTCATTCAACATTTTTCAACAAAGCGCATATATTTTGACTTTTTCAATAAAAAACCGAACTATCGTCGGTCTCCTGGTACTAAGTATAACATCGCGCACTTTCTAAAAACCTTTCTATATTAAGGTAACCATATATGCATCAATAGTTACTCCAAGACCAGTAATTTCAGAGCTAAGTATTGACAAATTTCAACAACAACAAAAACCTGGTTCACTTTTCCTTAAAGTTGAAAATTTACTGAAAAATCGGGCTCCTCGTATCGGACAGTCGACGAATTCATTTGAATGAAATAGTGTTCCAGAGCACGAATTTTGATAATAAAATTCAATGATTTGCAAGCGCTGTTCGTTTGTTAGTCTATTCTATGTAAAATGGCAAACCTTACTGAGCATTTTTTGCGTTACCACATGTTACGAAACACGCGTGAGGTGTCCAAAAATTTATACTGAAAAAAACAAATAGCAAAAAAATCACCCGTTATATACAAAACAAAGTTGTGTTAGTTACAACATTTATCACTCCAGAACGGCTGGACCGATTTTAAATATCACTGATTTGTTAGATATTTATCCACCTCGAATAGAACAAAGGCCATAAGATTTTAATTTAGGGTGGCCCTTATAAAAAAAATTTCTTTAAAATATAATTTTCACAAAGACCACTTAATCAATTCACGTGGAACTTACACTACGTGTCTTTTATGCTAAGAGGCATAGCTTGAGCTATAAAACTTTTACTTAGGGTGGCTCTTATACAAAAATTTTAAAATGGCATTTTCACAAAGAAACTTAATCGATTCACATTAAATTTAAACGTGTCTTTGATATTAAGAGAAATAGCTTAGGCTATAAAACTTTAATTTCGGGTGGCCCTCATACATACATATTTTTAAAATATCATTTTCACAAAGACTGGACTATATGACTATTATTTAGGGTGTGCCTCACACAAAAATACTTATAAAATACAATTTTCACGAAGACTGGTTATTCGAAGAGGCATAGCTAAAGCTACAACACCTGTATTAAGGGTGCATATTTAGGGTGGCCCTTGTACAAAAATATTTTTTAAATATCATTTTGAGGAAGACCACTAAATCGATTCTCATGGAATTTATACCACGTGCCGTTTACATTAAGAGGCACAGTTTAGGCTACAAAAATTTTATGAAGGGTGCATACTAAGGGTGTCCCTCATATAAGAGAATTTTTTTCATAATTGTTTTTTATACGATTCTTAGGGTCTATGGAAAGTTTTTACACAGTTTGGTTTAGAAATATTGACGATGACAAGCTCTCCAATATCAAATTCATCATATCTCATACACTACTGGACACAGATCAATGGGGCTTGATATAAAAGGTAGTTTAGCTAAAAGTTTAAACGACATTCGTTTACTGTTAGGCGGTACGAAGTTCGTCGAGTCAGCTAGTTGATTAATAAATAAAGAATTTGAATTGAATTGAATATGAAATTTAGATTTTTTTCCGGAAGTATCCTAACATATTCTTAACCAATTTGGACCTATAATTTGCTGATCTGGAAAAAATATTATGGGCAATCAAATTAAGCGTAATTGAATCATCGAGTTTGTTTTCAAATCGGTGCAGATGTTCAAATTCAATACGATCAAAAACGAAATCGAGAATTTAATTAAAATTTTTGGATTCATCGAAATCAATAAAGGCCCAGATTCTTATTTTTAACGTAGAGCCAATACTATGAATAAATACCGAAAATACAGAAAGTTGTGTGAAACCACACAGAGCAGCTATGTACATATTCTGACATGGTTCCATTGGTTCAAAACCAAGCATATATGAAATAGCGGACGTGGCTGCTTTTTACTTTTTAAGAACTTACCTTAAATTGTAGACCGATAAGTTTTGCACAGTTTTCACGTAATATATTTTGTGTTTCCCCTGATAGTCTTCTTGAACTAATACTTTTTCTGCTGTATTCAGAGGGCATGGTTTGTGTGTAGCAATGAGATACCAGTGGCGCCACCAATGCATTATAAGACGCAATAACCCGCCGGTAAGACAAATGCAAAACCAACATAAGAAAGTACGGCTCTTGGATCGCCTATAGCCAGTTAATGTCATTTCATCCTCTTCGTCGGGATTTAATAGTCCCACACATGATTTGGGATCTGAAAATTGAAAAAAAAATATTTAGTATTTTATGATTTTAAGAAAAATAAAAGAAATGTGAAGCCATATAAAGTAGAGTTGCGATAACTTGGAAACTTGACAACTTACAATAACCAATAACTTGAATAGTCAACATTTTACCATTAAGACTGAAATCGGCCTTACAATTTATTCGAAGATGTAACCAAAAAAAAAAAAAAACATTTGAGAACAAAAGTTCCGAAGCTTAAATTTTAGTTTATTGAAAATAATTAGCGACACAAAATAAACTGACAAGCTAATAAAGATGTTGTCTTCGGCCAAGACGAAACTCACATACCCTACACTGCATTGAAAGTGCTTTTCAATTAAATGCTGAAAACAATTTGAAGAGGTTGAATAAGTCAATAAACGAATTTTAGATGTGAAAAGGTTGAAAAGTCTTGAAACAGTTGAGAAAGACTGAAAAGTCTAAAATATATGAAATTCATTGAAGAAAACTGAAAGCAATTGACAAAGTTTAAAATAATAAGAAAAAGCTGAACAATGTTAAAAAAGTCGAAAAAACATGGAAAATGTTGAAAAAAGTTGAAAGCGATTGAAAAACACAAAAGAAAATTTCAAGAGAAGAAAAATGTTGAAACCATTCAAAATCGATAATCAAAGTCGAAAAAATAAAGATAATGAACAAAGTTGAAAAAGTCGAAAAAATATGGAAAATGTTGAAAAAAGTTGAAAGCGATTGAAAAACTCAAAAAAAATTGCAAGAGGTTGAAAACTGTTGAAACAATTCAAAATTCATAAAAAAGTCGAAAAAATAAAGAAAAAAGTTGAAAGAGGATGAAAGAGTCGAAAAAATACACCTGGGATATATTGGAAAGAGTCAAACAAATGAAAATGTCAAAAGAATATGGAAAATGTTGAAAAAAATCGAGAAAAAAAAATTAAAGAGTCAAAACATGCCACGCCCATTTCTCCAATTCCACCTATTTTTGTTTCCACAAATTATATTTGTGGTTAACATCTACACACCAAATTTAAGCACATTAGATCTTGTATAGTTAGCGATATATGCCGTGATTAGTCTTAAAATGTAGGGCGGTGACACACCCACTGATACAATTCAGTTCGATTTAGATACAGAAATAGCTTTTCACAAACAAACCACTTGCATCAAATTTCAGTATGATTTCTTACATATTTCTAAGGGTATGCCATTTAAGGTATTGGAAGGTACCACGCCTACTGGCGCTATTTCGCTCGTTTTTGATTCAGACATACTTTATAGCAAGTAAATCAAATTTCATACCAATTGCTGCCACATTTCACTTAGAATAACGCTCACAGCTTTAATTTATATGGGAAGTGCCACGCCCACTGATAAAATTCCGTCGAAATTCATTTAATTTTAAAGCTTATAGTAACTGACATCTATGTTATACACTAAGTTTTAAGAGGATTACTCTCATTGCTCACAATCTACAGCATACACGTTTTTTGCTTATATGGGTGGTGTCACGCCCCACCAAATTTTAGCACAAACGGCACACGAACTAAAAATACTCAACATCAAAATATCAGAGATGTCTAAATGCAAAGGAAAGCTACAGGTGAACTCACAATGAGCACTGGTGAAGAATTTTTATACTCTGGCCAACCAGTAAATGATACACATCCCGACGGAGTCAAACTCCTTCTCAGCAAACAGGTCGCAAAATTACTAATTGGCAACATGTCAGTGAAAGAATAAAGTAGAGCTAGGAACGTGAATATAGTATATGCTCCAACTGTGGCTGCCGATATTATAGCGAAAAAAGCGTTTGATAGCCAACTAATGGCTACAGTTAACTCGTCACACAAGAAAAACGTAATTATGGCCATGGGCGACTGCAACGCCAAAGTCGAAAGCGACAACAATAAACTCAAATACGTTATTTCATCAGAAATGAAAACGGTGAACTTTTAAGTCAGTTATACAGTGACACAAATCTTATGATTGGAGGAATATTGTTTGAGCACAAACTTAAACATAAAACCAAATAGACCATATCTGTATAAAGAGAGTGAGAGAGTCAGCCGATTGCAGTTCGGATCACCACCTCCTAGTGGCTTTTTTTCGAGTCAAGTCCGCCCTATATAAACTCAAGGACACTTGTCTTCAGTACAACTTCATCAACGAAGCGACACTAACTCTTCGAAGCTCAATTGAATTCAAATGGCAAAACAACAAGTCGTTATTTATAACAGCCAGTGAGCCCATACTTGGCATTGCGATGCCTTAGAGAAAAGAAAAGCTTCAAAACGCGCAAGAGATGAAGCTCAAATAAGAGACCAGCAGCAAGACGCTGCACAAATATATAACGCGCTAAATAAGCAATTAAAAGTCTGCTGCAAAAAGGACAAGCGATAAATCCTTAAGCGAACTCGCAGCCAGAGCTCAACAAGCCGCAGGAATCAGAGACCTGCGTACAGTGTAAGAAATAGCACGCAAGATGACAGGCAACAAATCCAGGCAAAATCGTGTAACTTTAGTAAAAATCCCCAAAAAAATAAGAAACTTTTCGCAATGCCATACAACTACAAAGGCAACTTATGCTATCAATTCAGTCCAAGGTCTCGACAGAAATTTTCCTTACCAAGTGCCTGATGATATAGAACCATTTATCCGTAAACAAGGATTTCGCCTGAGCTGATCAGGTACGATTATTGATCACATTAATACCCTTCACAATATCGTGACTCAGAGAAATGAATGGCAGGCTTCGTTTTATCTAACTTTCATCCACTTTCAGCACTGATTTTGAAAGCATCGACCGTAAATAGAGCTGGGATGCACTGCATAGGCGAGGTGCAGGTCCTAAGATTAATCTCATTAAAGCTCAAAACGAAGGCTTCAAGTGTCAATCTTGTTTCAGATAATACTTGATGATGTCCTCAGCAGAGCTTTAGATTCTACAAATAGCGGCATTCAATGAACTTTCAAGGAGCATCTGGAAGACCTCGCTTATGCTAATGACATATCACCAAGCAGTCAGACAAGCAATAAAAACTCATTGCCGTCAGATCTCTACGAAGAAGTTGGTCTAAAAATCAACGTTACTAAAACAAAAAGCAGATTTATACGCCCAACCAATGGCAGCAATAGCTTCTTAATAGGCGAATCCAGCATAGTGGAAGTGGATCAATGTACTTATTCAGCCAATGTAATAACAACTGATCGCATTACCAATAAAGACATCCATGCCAGAATTAATAAAGCGAAATGTACTTTTGTTCGTGATGGCTGGTCGTCTTCGTTTTCATCAACGACAACGTAACTCAAAAATTACACCGGTTTTTATTTGAAATTGTTGGAAAAAGGCTTTTAAAAGTTAAAGACGATCAGTTTGCAGAGGATTATATTCGATTTACATATGAAAGCTGCACATTTTCAAGTTTTTTTTTGTTTTTCTAATAAGGTTTCATAATATCGAATGTAAAAAACAGAGATATTTGAGGCGCGCAGTTGCAAAACCGGCCAAGTCCAAATGAGTCAAATTTCAAGATATTCTCATATATCAAAATCTAGACCATGCTTTATCTTTCTACTATGTTTTTAGATTACAAAAAAACAATTTTTGACAGAAATATTACATTTTTATATCCTACACAGAGGGTATATTCACTCTGTCATTCCGTTTGTAACGCATAGAAGGGGGCGTGGCAGGTATGGAAAAGTATATATATTCTTGATCAGCGTCACCACCTGAGTCGATATAGCTATGTCCTGAGTTTAGGAAACTAAGAAAGCTAATTCAATGAAATTTGGCACAGAGGTCACATCTTCTTGCAAGCTGCTAGCACATAAAAATGGGCGAAATCAATTAACGGCCACGCCTTCCGCCCATACTCTATGTAAATATACCCAAGTCCATTTTGAAAAAAAGTTGCTGCGATTTTGATGAAACTTGGTGATTTGGTGAATATGAGAACAACATTAAGATTAGGCTACGTTTGCAAAGGCTCTTAAAGGGGCGTGTCACAGCCCTAAATTTTAACTTTTATGACGCCATTGCTCGTAAACTGTGCAAGATATTGTGATGAAATTTGGTACACGAATACAGATCTTATGAATTTTGAATTGCGCATAAAGTGGGCGGAATTGTAAAAGTGGGCGTGGCATTTCTTAACAATTAAAAAATTGGATTTCGTATAACTCTAAATTCACATACGATTTTCATCAAAATTTTAGGGATGATACCACTGAAAGTAGTCAACAATACAAGCCACGTCAATATACTGAAAAATTTATTTTAAGGGCGTGGCATAGCCTGCAATATTTGTAAACGTTATAAAAAGAGAACTAACAACGCAATCGTTATGAAATTTAATAAGGCGAATAAACTTGCTAAAAGGTGTCTTCTTGCAAAATTTTGGCACAACTGTGCCGGTGGGTGTGGCACCTCCTATATAAGCAAAATACGCTTAATGCTATAGATAGTGTGCTATGAGAGTAATCTTCATAAAATTTTGTCTAGAGGTGCCGGTTACTATACGCTTTTAAATTCAATGAATCTTGACAAGATTGCGTCAGTGGGCGTATCACCTCCCTCATTAGCATAAAGTTTTAAGTGCTATTTTAAGTGAACTATTGGTGCAATTGATCTGAAATTTGATGTAAGGGGCTTACTCGGTATTAGGTACATAGGAATCAAAAGCTGGCGAAATAGCAACAGTGGGCGTGGCACCTCCCATACAATTAAAATACCTTAAGTGTCATAACTATCGAAATATATGAGCAATCATACTGAAATTTGGTGTAAGAGGTTTGTTTTTGGAAGGCTATTTGTGAACGAAAATCTGACTGGATTGTACCAGTGGGTGTGTCACCGCCTTAAATTTTAAGAATAATTACGGCACATATCGCAAACTATACAAGCTATTGTGCTAAAATTTGGTTTGTGCATGTCAATCACGAATGTCATTTATTGAAAAAAAATTGGGCGGAATTTGATAAGTGGGCGTGACATATTCAATTTTTTTTAAGATTTCCCATACTCTTTTGACATTTTCAGTTTTTTTCCAACCCTTTTCAACATTTTTGAACTTTTTTACATTATTTTCGACTTATTCAACCTCTTCAACATTTTTTTAACATATATTTAAAAATAACTTTCAATGCAGTGTAGGGTATGTGACTTTCGGCTTGGCCGAAGATAACACCTTTACTAGTTTTATTACATTTTTGACCATAATGTTTCATGTTTTGAATGTAAACAAAGACAGCCTTTAAAAATAATTATAGTTCAAACTTAGTGTTCCATATTTCGTATGCAAACAAAGGTATAGTAATTTGAACATAAACATATGTAGATGGTGTTGTTTGTGTTCCGCCGATTTGTTGATGTTATTTCTACGATGGTGAGAATAAAGGTTTAGTATAAATTGTATCCTCAACCTTCCCTTTTCCACATCAGGTTCTACGCTACTCCGCCGCCACAGCTTTGGGACTTCAAAGAACAAAATAAGTATTTACTAGTGCTGCCCCTTCCTTGTCCACAGTTCCCAGCTTTCCTTAGAAATTTTACTTGCTACAAACAAATTTCAAGCTTTTAACTCTAAATGATCGATAAGGTAGGCGATACAAAGTGGAATAGATGTTGTTTTAAGAATGGCGCGTTCCATGACTATGGGTCGTCCTTATAAGCAGAAGACCAAATCTGTGCTTTGATTGGCACAGGCACGACAGCAAGCGAATAGTTAAGTCTTACTGGACTATTTTGCTTATTTGCATACAGGACATGCATGGAAAAAGTTATGCCATTAATAAAATACGCAGGATGGCAGCACTGTTTTGACCCAACGGCATAGCTATAGTATAGCAAGTTGTAACTGGGTTGGGTTAAAGCAATTTTTCTAACATTTTTAAAGGCATCTTTTATATTTACAAAAGCAGCCTTGAAGAGTAAAAATATTTCTCTATGCTACTAACCAATGAGTGCAACTACCTTCATGAATTGAGCAGGAACGATTTTTAATAAAATTATTTTTTTTTTTTTAAATCTATGACAAACCAAGCCATTTTACTCTTGCAAAAAAAAACGGTAGGTGGTAGATGGAGACTATCACCTCATATTATTTATTGGCTCTACACTGCGGTCATTTGATCGATTCTATTATATGGCATTGTGGTGTGGTGGCCTGCCTTAGACAAGGTTACCTATTACAAACAATTGCAGATGGTTCAATGAGCAGCTTCCATGTGTATCAATGGCGCTCTGCGGCCCACACCAACTGACGCTTTGAAGGCTCTCTTTCATCTCGTTTCACTTGAACTGCTAGGTAAACGTATGGCAGCTTGTTCTGCCATTAGACAGTAACTTGCAGGTAGCAAGTGACATGCCAACACCTTTCTTGTCCTGAGGAATTTGTGCAGTAGTCCCCTGCCTAGCAAGTTCATCCGCTTTGCAATTGCCATCAATGTTCCTATGCCCAGGCACCCAGATGAGATGAATGTTAAACTGTTGAGCCATCTCATTTAGAGACGAGCGACATTGTTGGGCCACTAGTGAGCTTAGGAAGTCTGATTCTAGAGATTTGATAACTGCCTGACTATCTGAGAAAATGTTTATATCCTTTTTGGATACAACGTTCCTCCTTAGCCAGGATGCTACTCACTCGATTGTTATAACCTCCACCTGAAAAATGCCACAATGATCTGTTAACCTCGCAACAAGGTAGACTGTATTGCTGCATCTCAAAATTGTTATCAAGTAGATGACTTCTCTTCTAAAGACTTCGATAAGATGTCACATAAAATCGTAATTAATAAATTAAATCTATTAGAAATTCATTCAGTTTTTTTTTTGAGCTGCATCAAGTC